>JAOVVA010000054.1:15025954-15037866 GCA_028565275.1 Leiocassis micropogon | reverse complement strand
AAAAAAAACGTTCAAAGCAGCCGCATTGAAGTCAATGGACGTTGGGCTTCAACGGGGAAATGCACTGTGACGCTACGGGAATGTATGAGAAGAAAATTAGCCGACCTGCTATATCTAACTGATTCTGAACGAACTCGTCTTTGAGATGAACGTTTTCTAACGCTTTTTTAGTCAATAAAATGTTAATACAATAGTACATAATTTGACCATTGATTTTGTGACATTTTAGGGGAAGCTGAGCTTCCCTTGCAGTCTTAAAGAAATCGCCACTGATACATACATACATACATACATACATACATACATACATACATACATACATACATACATACTGTATAGACAGACAGACAGACAGACTTTTTTGTGAGACAGGTTTCGGATTTGTATAAAACAGAAATATTTAATCAGAAGAGCGAGTTCTGACCAATGTAAAGACATTTGTCTTTTTATATATAGATTACAACAAATTTTAATATCTTACAATACTACCAAATTTAAATACAAGAGCATAATTCATATAGAAATTTCTCAAACTACAGTTATTATCTACTTACAGAGGCAAGTCTTCTCATCAGAGTTTAAAAATCAGCTAATAAAACAGTTTCTACATCTGCATTATTTTGTCTATAAGTATGTACATTTTTTAATAAAATGGTTAATCACACACAACATTTTTTTCATACAGAATATGTATAAATTACAAATTAATACTGATCTCATTTATGATTCCTCTTTACCTCAGTTAGCTTTCCTTTTTCAAGGTCAGTAAATATACTGTACAAGCTTGTTCCTCTACAAAGTTCACAACTTTCATGTAAACCTCAGTCTCCTCTGCACTCAACTTGTCTTAAGCAAGATGCATGTCTGGCAGATAATGTTGCTTTCCTCTGCGTTTTTAAGGTTTACCATCTCCTTTGATCTTGATAATACTGAGCTCAAATGTCCCATCTCTCCAGCTTGCACGCAATTAATGTTTGATTGTGCTCAGATGCTAAAAGATCATTCAACAGACCCAAATGAAAGACAAATCAATTAAATATATCAAGTATCACCATTTAAAGATGATTGGGAGATATTAAAGTTGGTGTGCTGTGTTACGCAAGCAAAGAACATTTGAACCTTTAGTGTCCTTCACTCGTACTGCAATAATAAACATAAACAGATGCTCATGGCATGTGGAATGTCTCGTTCAGATCAGACTCAAAAGCCTTTAAATGTTCCCATCAAGAGTTACACATCAGCTTTACTATTCTCCTCTGCATTCTTTATTCAACTCATGATTTTGGAAATTTTTACCAGGAACCTGAGATTCTGTTTTGTCCCTCTTTGCGCATCTAAATATTTGAGTCAATGTATTCCAGAAAAAGGTCTCATTTCCTCAAAACACATGAAACTATGAGGGGTGTATTCAGAGAAAGATGTTTTTGCTACACTAGCCTTATCAGGTCATGTGCACTAATAGCTTAGAACAAATCTAAAGCAGAGCTACACTTGGCATGAAGATATGGAAAGCACAAGTTTTACTAATTTGGAGTCCTCTATGGTGCATGGTGCTGTGGGGATATTGTTACAATTCAGAAAAAGGGATGTTGAGCAGGCAAAGAAGGAAGAAACTTGGGTCAGGGCTGTGGAGAGACCGGAGCTGCTCAGTGTGTCCTACAGCATTAGTTTCAACACACAAAAGCCTCCAGAGACTACAAATTGTTATCAAAGCTGAGTTCCTTGGCCCTGAAGAAACAAGAGGCCACACTTAAACAGGTCGCACATCAATGGCCCATGCAGCATGGCTGTGTAGGAAACACTAAAGAAGCAGGAGGAGAGTGCAGGGACAGACGGTAGCACGTCATGGGCCAAAAGGACCCAATGAGCCACAACTGCCTGGGCCAAGAACAGGAATCCTATGAAGGTCAATCATGTGTGAGAAAAAAATCAGCAGCAGGGCGGATAGGAGCAGTCAATATTTCAGAACAACAGTAACCACAAACAATGATAGAAGTCTGAGGCATGCATTACTTGTCTCCATTTGGAATCAATAAAATGAAAATCCAAGAGCAAAACATGCTGATCCTCATACAAATAAATAGGCTCAGTCAAGTCACAGGGGCTCTGAGCAATCTGTTTTTGTGGAAAGCAAGATAACATTCATCATATTGTGCTCTGCAACTTTTGCCAACAGGGTGTTGAGTGCTGGCTTTAGACTGAAGTTTGTTTGTTTAAAAGATTACAATTCGTCCAAGTCAAACAGACACCTTGAACGTTTACCCTTTTCTGACAATAAGCACATGCCAAATGGTTTGAGAGCATGTGCTGGACATTCCTATATTCATGAGGGGGGATAGAGGCCAGGTAAAGGCTAGCACATGCATGTATGATGTCATCATGTACATAGCAATTATGCATATGATATCACAGGCCGCCTTCTGGGAACATGTCCCACAGAGGAGATGGAGAATAGATGTTTATAAAGATAGTTACACCTATTAAGTTGATTTTTACTATACCTTTGTGGATTACAGCTTCAATCCAATCAAGAGTATGGACATACAAAACTATTCTAATAAATTAATAAATAACGCAATTTAATGCAGGAGATATTTTTCTTGCACTGCAGACCATTACATTCTTAAGCAAATGCATGTTAAGAGTTGTGTGAAAAGGGTGCAAGTTGATTTCTGCCTGGGTCTACGGCAAGAGCAAGTCTTTTAAACAAGCCAAATAACATTGTTTGAAACCCAAAATTGTTTGAAAGGCACTTACAAAATCATTGTAAATTACCCACAACTTAACCACTATCTGCAAAAGATGTGCACACAATGTAGGATAATTAAAAAATTACTACCTAATCTTCTTATTAACTTATATATGAAAGAAGTTTGTCTCTCAGTGTCACTTATTTTACTTCAGCACAGGTGTCATGTCCAGATGATAATTTGATTGGAAAATGCCACTTACCTTTAAGGAGCAGTGGTTAAATCTCAGCTACACATCATAGACATCATAGGCAGTGATCAGGAACTGATTGTGAACAAACAAAAGTGAACAAAAATAATTTACATATCTGAGCATATTAGTCCCTACAACTCTTTTCAAAGACAGAATTCAGGAGTTTTGACTAAACCTTTTATGGCACTGCAAAACTAGAAAATATATCTTAACATTTAAAAAAATATATTTTTTATTCAATTTGAACATGATCATGTTTATGTTTAAACAGAATAGTATTGACAAAACTGCCATCTTTAGAAACTTAACAAACAATATACAAATTATTACTATCTACAGTAGTTAGCTGAATTTAAATTTGTTATACAATTAGGATTAGTTCATTTTATTAAAACTAAGTAAAGTAAATAAATTGATACATGCTGTCTTCAGGCATTTTTGTAAATCCTCAAGAAATTTAAAATACATTGCCAGAGGCTTTCTCTTTATTTAATAGGCACTAGAGAGCAGAGCAGCCTTTGTGTTCAATTCACATTTTCTCCCCTTCATATCAAATCTCCCAAGTTTATGTTTTTAAGAAAGGAGGAAAGAAAGGAGGGCAAACAGCCCATTTTACACCACAGTGTAGCGGAGCTCCACAGCAGGCTAATTCTAGCAACAGATGGCCCAAAGCCCATTCATCAGACAGGGAATATTTTGCACTCCTATAAAGAAGAGAGAAGGAAAATGACACAAGATACCCATCATACTTCCAAAATCATACTCAGTTCCAAAATGAGTGAATGGAAATGAATGCAAGGCTTCAGTCTAATGATATATGTGTAGTTATTATTAAGCAATATTTTAACATTTGGTCTGGTTGATTATCAAAAACCTGTCTATTTGTGTTTTCACTAAGGTGTTTTACTGGAGTTAAGACAACAGACGAAACATTTCTCAAGAACACATTAAATGAAATTTTCCAACATGCACATGTCGTGATAAACTAAAGTGGCTGCACCAGTCTTCAGGCTTTATTTAATTTAATTACATTTTACATAAACTGAGCACTATCCAAATGTAAATTTCTTCCACCCATATACATTTGAGGAAGTGCTGCGTAAAAAAACAAAAAAAAAAAAACAGCAGGGAGGCAGTGAAAAAATGATGGGAAAAAAGGAAAATGTGTCTGATCACATAATTCGTTTAGTACTACACATTGGGCAACTGTGATTTTGTCTGCTTCCCAAAATTAAGCGTAAATTAACACCATGCCGGTTGTTTAGAGCAGTACAAAACTATTGCCATGCACTTCATTTTACAGCATAACTGGGATGTTTTGAGCTGCTAGTGTAGGGCAATCTTTTTTTTTTTTTCATTTTCCAATATATTCTATTCAATACAATCTCAGACCATTTTGATGGTGAAAAAAAAAATATGTCCAGGGAAACTTCGTATTTGACTACTTGCCGACAGGGCTGTGATGCAGATCTGGGAACCCTGGTCCTAGCATAAGAAATACATATGACTTTCCTAACATTTACCATAAGATGATCAGCACATTAAACAAGATTTGTGTGGCAAACTTCCAGTTAATTTTTTAAAATCAAATAATGAAAGGGATATCAGTCATATTAATGCTCTTAACAGTATTCCAAGCATATTTAGCATTTGGAACAACTTACAATTTGTACATTAAACATAAAACAATTGAAACATCTTCACTTTTCTGATTTATTAAAAAAAAGACTATTGTTAATGGATCATCAAACTGAGTCTAACTCTCCTGTGTGTCTGAGTTATAATGCTTTAAACAATAAAAGCATTACTCATAACCAATCAGTAAAGACAATCCCAAAATAAGCCCAAACTGTCATACTCAGGATGCACAGAAGAACGATCAGAAACCGATGATCTGTAACAGATGATCAGTTTTATGCCTCTGAGATCCCGATGATGAAGATGATTAAAAGCCCAGACTTAATGCACTTTAATGGTTCTCACTGTGGACCAGCATGTCATGGTGGCTTTTGCATTTGCTACAAGGCTGTTTCTTTCATTACAAACCCTTTTAGCAGAAGGTTGGGGAAACTGATGAGCAGGCTTTCCCTGCTGGCACGAGTAGGATTGTCCCAGCATTGCTGAACACTTTGGACAAATCTGTTTCAATTCTGCTAGGCTTTGACTAAATTCTTTTAAATCAGGTTAAAATTAATGCCTTTATCCTTTTTTGCTCTTTAAGTAAAGACATGTTATTTACTTCATGTCATCTGAAACCCACAGAAGGATAAAAGTCCATCTTACACACTCATACTCTGTAAGTGAGCACTTCAATGAATGGGTGAGCACTTCAATGTCTGCAGAACACAGCAGGTTGCCTTAGCCCAGTATACTGGCTAAATTCACACATCTCTTTCAATGTAGTCCTGCCAGTTTATTAAAATCTGGTTCTGAACACGAAACAAAATATCCTCCTGCTATCTAAGCCTAGAAATAACAAAGAGTTAGGTTCCTAATATGAGCCAAACCCCTGCCATCGCTCCAACTAGTTCATGATTTAGCGCTGTTTCATCTTTCCCGATTAATTAAAAAAGAATGCAATGAACTGGGTTGCTATGGAAATAAAGCAGTAACAGTGCAGCAGGTGTTGGCCCCTTGAGCGAGGCTGTGAATGGAGCTTATGCATAGTTGCAAAGGTGGCCATTTCCAACACTCCCTCTAAACCACAGCTCACATGCCACACATTCTTCCTGACCACACAACTGGAAAGGCACAAAGCCCTGTCAGGCAAGCCCTTAACCATATCCAATACTTTATAAATAGCATTACATAAATTCTACGTAAACTTCTATAAATGACAATCTCTAGTCAGGGTTGGCAGTTTTGTATCAGTTTTGCCTTATTGTTTCAGCATACTGAACTATTAAAAGTGGGAATTAAATAGTTAACTTATGAACATCTTGGAGCTGCAAGAGGAGCTACTTTAAGCTTTTAAACTACTAAGCAGTGCTCTAAAAGACGAGCAGAGCAGGAATGTCCCGCTGATGCAAAGTGAAGTCACACAAATCATAAGCATAAACCTGGTCAAGCTCATGTAGGCCAATCTCCTGAGAGGCAGACAGCTTCATTGAGCACTCGTTCTGGGATCCATCAGGCCGTCTGGAGGGCTGCCTGTGTCCCTGCTGCTCTGACAGCCTCTATAAGTCTGCAATGAGGCAGAGTACAGTGCTGCTGCTGCTTCATTACTCTGCACAGGTGCCTCCACTTCCAGCTGCCATGTCTATCAGCCACCCCTGATCTGATTCCTCCTTTACACAGGGACACTTTTTACTGTAACACTCCCCAGAGCACTGCTTTAGACCCCATGATGTCATACAACGTGTAGTGTAATTAAGTGAGGAAAAGGTTCAAGTAGATTATATTTCACAACAAATGGGAGCAAAGGTCAAAGACAGAGATAAGACATTGGATGTGCTGAGTGGAAAAATATTTACAAATCATTCTTGTAGCAAAGTTTTATTACCCATCTTTGACTTTACTTGGCATATTTTGAATATATCTTTTGTTTGAATCAATAAAAAAGATTTGTGGACGACGGAGATGATCTACTTGTCAGGTGCAGTAGAATGAAAGGGTAAAAATGTAAAACAGAAACAGAATCTTTCACCAAATCAGGACATGTTGAAGAATACCTTAAAATATTTGTGATACATTTATTTCATGCTTGGCCAACACCTTGGCAGGACATATGAGTGAGCTAACTCAGCTTCACTTAAGCACCAAGCCAGTACTTTATTTCACCACTTTGACTTTTTGCCCATACATTTTCCTTTATACTGCACTGGAGGGACACAGGGTCCTGGAAACACTAGCACGAACATCTAAACATCTGTCAGAGGAAAAGTACTCTCCGGTCAAAAAAGACAGCTCATGAACATGAGTTATAGCTTTTTAGCTTATGAAAAAGAACAATATCAATAACAAAAAATGCAAGAACAAGATCAGTTATCTTAAAACAGACTTTGATTGAAATAAAAACTACAAATATCAATGCATACATTGACTCCTACATTGTCAGTAACTTCTTGCCAATGTCCATAAACTCAGGAAAAGGCACCATAGACAAAAAAAATGAAGCAAGAAAGGAGCTCTGAAAGAAATTCAGTAAAAATGTACAGAACTTCAAAAAGCCTGAAGATTAGATTTATTTAATTTCTTGAATTTTGTGTTTTTATAAAATAATCTCAGAAGCAGTTTGCAAAATCTATTTTCCTTCATTTAATTTTCCTATTGTTTTTTGTTCATTAATTTGTCTATCATCATTAATCACTTTATTCTGGTCAAAGTCATGGTAAATGCGGCACAGTGGTTAGCGCTGTGGCCTTGCACACCTGAGGTCGGGGGTATGATTCCTGCTTTGGGTCTGTGTGTGGAGTTTGGAGAGAGAGAGGGTAATGGTGGATGCTATTTGAGCCCGTGGTGAATCATCTCCTGAACACAAACAATTAGGTGGAATTTCAACCAATAAACCTACTGGCATATTAATATGATTAGTGAACACCAGAGAATGCATAGAAAACCCATCACCATGCAAATAACCTATTAAACCCCACACATACAGTACAATAACAGCAAGAAACTGTGGAGCCGTGAGGTTATATACAATGATACCCACTGCACTACCATATGGCTTTTTAAAATTGTTTTCTGTTGCAAAGATTTGTACAGGACTTGATGCAGTGTGGATATGGAAATTTGCCGGGCATTATGCGGCAAATAACAAAATTTAATGTCATTCCCTTAGTTCAGTATTTACTTAAGGAAAGACATTGAATTTTGAAAATAAAATTTTTTACTATAGTTTACAGTTTACTAAACAGAGAAGGGCTTCACCAAGTGATAGTTAAAAACATATTAGCATGCATCTTTTTCAACATAAATCTACTTTCCATGTCAGGGGACCCATCCACACTCATAAATAATGCACTCACACTCATAAATTCTACAATGTAGGAGGCCTGTTCACACTCTTAAACATAAATAATGCACAGGATACACCTTTACACTTTAGTGCTCGGTCAGTGTTTTTATTTGCGATACATTAAACTTGTGCTTGGAAGTAATTGTGAAATGCTGCAATATCCATTAAGATTGGAGGTGCCTCCAGAAAACTTCAACTCAGTGTCTCAGAAGTGCTGAGTGAGCGGACAGATGGTGCATAAATTAGGATGAAAAGACATCGGCAGGTTGACCCTCTCAGTTGAGTGCTTAATCTGTAGCCAAGACAGATTTTATTTTTTTCTTGAAAGAACAGCACGAAAGAAGGGACAGAAGAGTAGGAAAAAAAATCCAAGGGACTCATTTCATTAAACCTGTGGCTGGCAAGTGTTTCTGCATCTGTTGCTATAGATTTTCCAAAAGAGTGTTCTGTTTTTCTTAGAAACACATTACATTTAACTGTGGTTGTTAGTTATGAGGAAACAGGTACTTTGCTTAAAAAAATGAACAACATAAAAATTTACATACTCTGTCTTTGTAGTAAGCAACTTTATCAGAGATTTCGATTAGTGTCCAGGCCAGACCTAAATTCACTCATTCTCAATGACAAATACAGAGCTTGTCCAACAGACTCCCAAAATCTGTTCACACACTCTGTTTCTGAGCAGCCTGAGGGGAGCGTGTTCCTGGACACACACCTGCACCTGTGCTATTAGCACGGTCACCGTTAACCCAATCTGGCCCTCGCTCTATTCTCAATCCCTGTGAACTCTGTGAAACATTTAACTGTCTTGGCCTGTCTCTGGAGGGCCGATTAAAACAGGCTGCTCTCTCAGCTGTGTTCTCTGCATGTCAGAACAGGCCTGTTTTATAGGTTCATTATGAGGGGATGGTGACATATGGAGAGCGTGTTTTACTGCCACTGGCTCCAGGGACTACAGCGCTTCCCATTGTAGAGGGAAATGTTCTGTATTTGCCGTCTCCCAATTCATGTTTCTGTAATGCAAACAGAACAGATAAATAGGTGAAGAGAGATTCATATGCTCTATTCATTATATTCCATAGTATTTATGGTATGTCTGTCTCAAGCCTGAACATCTATTCCTGATATAATCATATGTGAGTAGTCAATGGTAGTGAGTATAAAATTTTTACTTTTGTCTGATACAAGTGAGAGATGAATAGACTAACTCATAGACCTATAGGTATTACCTTGGATGAAGGTTTTGTTCATGAGAAAATCGTCATAAGCATAAACAGACTTGTATTTGGGTCAACACATAATGTACAATATACACAGTATATACAATGGGTGTTTAAGTCAAAATAATGCACAATAAGAGAATACAATTTAAAACTACCTTTATTCCTCTATGTAATCCCCTGCTACAGTAAAGCACTTATCCCAGCATTTCACTATTGCTTGGATACCATCAAAGGAGAGCGTTTTCTCAGTATGCTGGAGCTATGATTGGACTGCCTGCTTCATGTCTGAAACACTGGACTCCCAGGAACTCCTTTAATCTCCCAAACATGTGGAAATTACTTGGAGTATGGTCAGGACTGTACGGAGGATGTGGCAATAACTCCCAGCTGAGGTCTTGTAATGTTCACGTTGTGTTCGTGAATGATTGTGTGTACTGTTCCCACAGACACATACAACTCTGCAAGTTGCAAGTTGGTGCAAGATATTCGTCCATTTTATAGAATCCGGTATTCTACTTGTTGAATGTTTATAGGAATGACTGGAGTGGGCTCCGAGACACCTTGGCTAGGATTTTCATTCATAAACCTACAGCCTTCTTTATAACATTTGCACCATTCAAAATGCTTCAACACACTTGCATCTTTGCTAAATTTCCTGAACAAAGGCTATTTTTTTCCTGTTTCTTTATTTTTAAAGAACTATGGTACTGCCTATTCTATGACCAAGATTCCAATAAGCATATGTTATCTTGTTTTGGAGCCACATGCTGCCATATGCCCCCTCTCTGTGGTTACTCTCATTTTGTTTTACTATGACATTGGTTTAGACTTGGTTATAGTGAAGTTCTTACCTGATTGGCTAACCTCAACCATCATCTAGCATGCACATTCAGCAGAGCACAACGTTAAAATAACATGTTGTGTAGCCAACTTACCTGTGCACCTGGTCCTAGAATTAGGCTATGATATGGTCACGCACAAAATAAGTTGCATTCAGGTTGCATTCCTTGTATAAAATATTATACAATGAATGCAACCAGAAACAAATTCAGAATTATTATACTTTTCAATGGTCCTCACTGTTTACCTAGAATTAATTAGGTAAATGAATGAAAAACAACCATTAGCCCAAACTTTGAAGAAAAGAAAAGCTAGAAAAAAGAAAGCTAATTTCCTTAATGGTTGGATTAAAAAGTCTAAATTAAAATGGGCCAAAAAGACTCAACATGCTGTCACTGCTGGCCCCTGAGTCACAGCTTGTTAAAGAGATGGAATTTAATGGTTTTGTGTTGAGCTTGGTGAAAAGGACATAGAAGCCACTGGCCTGAGGTAAGACCTGCTTAACTGGTGTCAGTAGTACACTACTCAAAGTCTCATATTGGATGTGAAAGTTGTTTTTTCAAGGTTTCATAAATATTCATTAACACACAAATTTTTTTTTGCTTATGTAGAGGACACATTTCTTTGTGAACTCTCTTAGTAAATCAGATTATGTGTTTTCGCACACACAGCTCTTTACCAAATGTTTCCATTGGGGCGGGAGACTTCAGTTGTCCAAACCAAGATTAGTATTCTAATCCTGGCCTTATCAACCTTGTTTTTGGTGAGAGGTCATCCTTCTGGCTAAGTACATATGGGCATTGTGGCACAGAGAATATTAAAAAGAAACTTATCAGACTACAATTGCTTAGCACCGATGTACTCTTAGCTGTCAAAGATGAATTTGTCTCAGGCTTCTTAATTTAATGCCTTAGTATCTGAAATGTGTGTTTTTTTTTTGTTGTTGTTGAAATTCAGGTCACTTTAGCCCATATTGTTGAAGCTTTTCAAGCATTTTATTTGTGAAGTTGAGAATAAAAAAAAGACAATTAACAATGGACTTTCTTATTAATAAACATATTTTGAACCTCACCTCTTTTGCAAAAAAAAAAAAAAACACAAACTAAGCTGTGGTCATCGATATGGTCAAGAGGGTGAATAATTAGGACCATGTAGTGTAATGTAGTTATGGGTTAATTTCTTCTTAGTCAAGCACAGGCCCCTGGTAGAAAGCCAAACCTGGTTTGCAAATTAGAGCTTCTCCCTGACACTAGTTAGCAAATATCTTATTTGCCTGGGCAGCTTGATTAAGATGTGCTTGCACCCATAATTGCTTGGTCCCATAATTGGTTGTTTTCCATCGGACTAATGGTGGCTGGTAGCCCAACACTCACTGAAAGAGGGTAAGCTGGGTTTCTAAGTGTCAGAGCAGGTTTTGATCATATTCCACTCAGGGGACAAATTGTAACAAATACTCCTGATTCTTAGTGAATTGTCATAAACCTTCATTTACTTGCTCCAATTGTCCATTAGTTTATTGGTGCTAGTTGCAAGGCCAAGCTCATTGAGACCGGCAGTTTCATTCTACATAGAAATAGCATACAGGAACTGTATCAGTCAGGATTTAGGTGTTATCACAGCACAGAGACAACACTCATAAAAGTATTAAATGACCTCCTATTGGCCTTTGACCAGGGTTGCGTCACTATGCTTGTGTTACTTAACCTCAGTGTAGCTTTTGACACCATTGATCATGGTATTCTCCTTCGCAGATTAGAAAACATGATAGGAATTAAGAGAACAGCCCTCTCCTGGCTCAGATCCTATTTGACCGATCATTATCAGTATGTAGATTTAAATAGTGATTATTCTGCATGTTCTCTAGTGGAATTTGGTGTTCCACAGGGTTCGGTTTTAGGGCCACTGCTTTTTTCCCTTTACATGCTTCCTTTGGGCAACATAATCTG
>JAOVVA010000054.1:14995093-15021905 GCA_028565275.1 Leiocassis micropogon | reverse complement strand
TCTTCCTCACTCTCATTGATCACTCAGGTTTGTTGATGGTGAGGTGATTGGTTGCTTTACATCTCAGGGAGCCCTCAAGTCTCCTCCTTTTAGTTTGCCACTCAGTGCCTGCACTGTTAGAGGTTGTTTCAGTGCATGTAATGCTAGCTGGAAGATCTGGGAGGAGTGATTAGTGATCCTTACATCAACAAAGTCGATTAGTTCTGTAATACCCAAAAGATCAGGACTGGCAATGTGAACCAGAGTGAATATTACTCATGGTGTTGGACTGAGATTGTGTGTGTGTGTGTGTGTGTGTGTGTGTATGTGTGTGTGTCACCCCATCCAGAGTTTGTGCTCTAAGTTCCCTGGAATTGCATGCCAATCAGTATAGGTAATGGATAGATGAATGGATTATTAGACAAAGTAGATAATTCGATAGTTTCTATTCTGAGGATAGTTTCTTTCTATTCTGGCCTACAGATATTAAAGCTTCTAAAGCTTCTAAAAGAAACATAAGAATCAATTTTCAGATTTAAAGTCTTATTATAGACAATAATGTGTGCCGGAGGAAAGCAATTTGCCAAAAATATTGTAGATCGCTGTTAAGCTGTTTTTGTGTATGTTTTCAGCACTGTTCTTTGCCATCCTTTACTTATACAAAAAAGAAGTATTGGTCTGGATTTAGATTTGCTTTTCTTCATGGTTTGTAAATCTCCATGTAATTAATTTCTCTCAGTCAACAATTAATTGAAAATGAAAGCTGGCATTATTTTCCACCAGTGATGCATATATTTTCCACTAGTGAAGACACACATGGTGAGGCAAATTCGCATTTGGCTGAAATCGTAAAAAATGACACAATGTCCAGAGAGAGAGAGAGAGAGAAAGAGACAGAGAGAGAGAGAGAGGAGCAGAAATCTCATAATAGGGCCCCATGTAAGTGCATAAAAGAAGTTGGAAAGCAGGAAAGTTAACAGCCTTTCACCCTTGTCATTTACAGTCCCCTCTGAAAGTATAAGAATGGCAAGGCCATATTTTTTTTTCTTTTTTATACGCTGAAGACATTTGGATTTGAAATCAAAAGGTAGAAGCAGTAGATAAGAATTCCAGCTTTCATTTTATGATAGACACATCTAAATGTATGGAAAAACTCACAATGCAGGATCTTTCTTGGCAGAAACCCCATGGTTGTTAGGTTGGCTGTGGTGCCAGTACACATATTCATATACCTGATCATAAACTAGCCAAAAAAACCTGGACAATTTGGAAATGCCAATCAGCCTATAATACATGTCTTTTGATTGGGGAGGAAGCAGGAGTACCTTGAGGAAGCCCACGGCATGGACAACATGCCAACTCCACAAACACAGGACGCACTTGGGAAACAGGAAAGACCTCGCTGTCCCATGTTCCAAAATTGTTGATTATTTGAATTGAAAATCGGTCGGTTTACTTTATTAATTTGTATTTAAATTTAATTTAAATACATTTTGGCAGCAGAGTGGTGTAGTGGTTAGCACTGTTGCCTTGCACCTCCAGGGTCCGCGTTCGATTCCTGGCCAGGTTCGATTCCCGTCTCTGTGTGCATGGAGTTCTCCCCGTGCTTGGTGGGTTTTCTCCGGGTAATCCGGTTTCCTCCCACAGTCCAAAAACCGGCAGATTAGGCTAATTGGCAACCCCAATTTGCCCACAGTGTGTGAGTGTGTGTACAGTATGCGGTCTGCAATGGATTGGCACCCTGTGAAGGGTGTAACCGCCTTGTGCTCTAAGTCTCCTAGGATAGGCTCCAGGCCCCCGCAACCCTGGATACAGGATAAAGCAATATAGACGATGAGTGAGTGAGTGAGTTAAATACATTTTCATATGTACTGTATGTTTCAAGGTTTAACACATTGAAATTCTTACCTATTGTCTAATATTGCCTAATATTCTTCTATTTAGAATTGGCGGTAAAAAATATTTAAAGTTGTAAATTAAGATGTGGTGTTACATTGGACCTCAAGCTCAATGATTTTAAATGAAAATGTAATATTTTCTATTGTACATATATAAAGCTATATTGATGCATTGTACACAAGACCCTGAAAAGCTGCAGGCTATTTTACATGCAGTATGCCACATAATGGAATTAAAGTGCTGGGGGTCAACCATCATGATTGTAAATGAATCTGGATTAGTAATCACTTCTAATCAGTGTTTTGTAAAACACTGTCTGCAAGTTCCTGCAAAATACTTGCATTACTGTAGTGTAATACAAGGAGTTTTACAGGTCTTTAAAACTAAGAAAGACTGTGTTGGGTGATGAAGCCTCAGAAAGTATACAGAACAGATTGGTGAACATCTGTTGACCATTCTTAAAATGCCAAGAGGTGCATCTATTTTTAAAGAAGTAAAATATTAGAAGCAAGGGTTAACTGTCATGTTGAATGTCTTGGTATTATCACCAAATTATCACTATATTTATGCCATACATAAACAGGTGAGCTTAAAAAATAACATAGGCCAAGCGCACATGAATGCGTGTGTGTGTTGTATATGACCTGGACATTCATGATTGTAATTGACATATCTAAAGCATCAGTATTCCTGAGATTTCAAATCACAGTTGTTTCCTTTGTTTCGACTGAGGTCTGACTGGAACCATTGACTTAATTTTACACTTTGTAACTGCTTTCATGTGTTGCTCACAGGAACAACAGGTACAAGCCTAATCTAATAATGACAGGATAGAACTATGGGAAAAAACAAGCCAGGCTAGGGATGAGCAGGACTCTGGCTCAATATGTAGGGGATAAATCCAGCTACAAGCAGCTGTGCCTCCTCATCTGGATTTTTGACTCTTATAGCATTACCGCCTGCCAGATTCTGTCTGTATTTCACTTGTATATATGGGACCACATGTAAGATATAAAACATGACTATAAATTAACAATGGCTACAATTAAGCATGAAATAACGAAGTGTGGAACAATAAATTGTCTGATGATTATGAATGATAATATCATTCCCCATATTTATTTTAATGCCACACTAAAGGTTTAAGCAAACATTATTGAGCGATTTCAATTCTTAGTAGATGAATATTTCATTCAGATAGTGACCTCCGTATATCCTTGAGACATGGGACAAGGTTGCTTGGGGTCATTGCAAAGGGCAGTGATTGAGTCCATCTCTGGGGTATGGCAAGAATGCTCCAATGGAGCAATTAACATGACCTGGGGTGAAGGGTGAGGTCTAAATATGCACCGTGACTCCAGAAATCCCACAAGTCCATATATTCCTTATGTGTATGTACATGTGTATGAAGCAGTGAGATATAGACCTTGCAGTGGCATGAAGCCCATTATTAGAATTTAATCTTGCAGTTTTATCTGCACCATCACGTAATTCTCAATGAGAGTCACAGGACCCATGAAGTGTGGAGGTCAAGACCCAAAGCAATAAGTGCCTGAGTGTCTGTCAAACTCCCTCATCCTTACTCTTTTTCACTCACTCACTTCGCTTTCCTAAATAAGGGCATGTTGAGTCTTTACCTATTCATGAATTGTCATGTGTGTAAATCAGGGAACCAAGCAGCGTATTCTTGGCAACAGTTTTCATCTGATAAAAG
Source organism: Leiocassis micropogon (assembly GCA_028565275.1). Lineage (NCBI taxonomy): Eukaryota > Metazoa > Chordata > Actinopteri > Siluriformes > Bagridae > Leiocassis > Leiocassis micropogon. The sequence goes on along the minus strand of JAOVVA010000054.1, from coordinate 15,018,313 downwards.
GGAGTATAACTAGAATTCCACAATAAATTGTTTTTCAAGTGTTGAGGGAGTGTACAGAGTACCAGCAGCCATGCAAGGCCACCGGAAACTTCATAACTATGTGCCCCTAAGTAGTTCTAAGGAATAAACGCTTTGCTTCCCTATCTCTCACCTCGTCTTTTCCTGCATTTGTCAGTCTTTGTTTTGAAATATGCTCCTTGTCACTTTCATGTGTTGGTGCTTGTGGTACAGAGATGTGGTCAGTGACTGAAATATGACAATGATCTGAGACCCTTAATGAGTGTCTTTGTCAATATTCCCCAAGGAATCACACAATCCATTAATTTTCCAACAGTCCTGCCAGAGTGCTGTCATTCAAGGTCTTTGAAGAGTGATGGATAAGAGGCCAAGCAGCAGTTACTAGAGTTAAATTCTTCCTGTGTTCCTTCTAATCTGCATGGCAACAGAGACTTTTCCCATCCCATTTCTTTTATCTCTATTTTGTCAGATAACTATTTATAATACCCTCGTTGTCTATTAAAATGTGAAAATGCACACTGCTAATTGCGCATTACAAAAAATACAAATAAAAAGTTGTATGGCATGTAAAAAATTTATATAATCACTAAAGTAGATACAGGTGTTGTACGTTAATATTTTGCTAACATAATTTAGCTTTATGCTTTATGTTAAAGTGCCAAAATATGTTTTAGTTTAAGGCCCATAAGACCCAGCATGCAGCAAAGCCTCTTGTGGTTTATCTAGAAAACCCAAAATACTGATTACAACTGGATAATTATACCATGACCATATTCTCTCAGAGGTTTGATTTTTATTTTCATTTGTTTTAAGTTGTAATGAGAAAAATATCTGCTCAAATTAAAAGCAGCTTCTATTTTCAAAGACAATTATGTGTCCTGGTTTACTTTTTTATCTCTCATAGAACATAGCTATTTTGGAAACTGAAGATCAAGGAGAGATCATTAGATCAGTGTTTTCTTCATGAAATCTTGAAACTGAATGTGGCCTAGCCAACTAAATATATTCTCTGAGTGGGACTGAGCCAATGGAAGCTCTATGGGGTTAATTCTCTTCCTGGCCCAGATTATTAAAGGAAAAACATAATCTAAGTTTAACAATCTAAGGTAGTTGAATTCATAGTTCATAATTCAAGCAAGTAGGCTTTTATTGTCATTCCAACCATATACAGTTCAGTACACAGTAAAACGAAACAACATTCCTCCAGGACCAAGGTGCTACATACATGCAACAACATAAATTAACAACACAACATAAATTAACAACACACTTTACTGGAACAAGCTAGCTAACTAAGAGATCTAATTAGCTGACTATTAGACTATCATAGTGTTATTATGAGTACAGGCTGCATTCAAAATCCATAAATACTCAGATTTTGTTAACTACTTATCAACAAATGTCTAATTGATACAGGTAATCTATTTTGATCTCTTTTATATATAAATTAGACCAAATTATAAATAATTATTATAAAATTATAATATTAGTAGCATTTTTTTGGGCATTGATATAAATATAAATATTACAATAAATGTTATTGGTAATGGTATACTTTATTATTGTAACTAATTTATGGGAGTCATAAAAGGAGACTAAAAATCCATTCATTCATTTTCATAGTAATTAGAATCTTATGTTGGAGCCACAACATCAATTTTTAGTTAAAAGGGTAATTTTGACTTAAATTGAAAATGAGGGTTAATGCCAGGACAAGAGTTCATAATACACTTCCAAATGGTTTCCCATCAGACTAGTCTTGTTTCTTAGTACAACCACTGGACATTGGTTTCCTTAAACTAGAGATTCATTTGAGTAATCAGGGGGCATGGAAACATCATTTACAGAACAACTGATGTCAGTCTAAGTAATGATGCTAATAAGATGTATTGTTTTATCCCCTCACACATAAAGAACAAAAACAAACTTACAGAAATTACATTGGTGCTTTTGAGAGATACTGCTTATCCAGAAGGTTTTGAGTTATTTGTTTTTAAAATTAGTCATTTGGGACATGATTATGGAATGGTTACAAATGAACTTACAAAATGGTTTATTTATACATTCATATCTGTAGTTCTATACCATCTTAACCTATTGCTGGGAGGCCTTTTATGAACATTGGGTCCTAGAAACCTAAAGCAAAAAGACCATTCTCTCCACAATCTGGCATGCAAAACCGTTACTGGTTTAATTACCCATCTGTAAGGGTCAAAGACCTGGATGACAGATAGAGTCTGTCCATGGGAAAGGACTGACTGGAGTGCCAGTACATGAGTGCACCGGTGGGAATGGGACATTTCAAGAAAGATAAACATATTATAATAGGTGCTTTCAGAGACAATTAGTTGTACATTTTGTCCAAAATATGTCCATCTGTCACAGAACATATCTCTTTCCGATAATTTTTTTTATCAATTCTTTATTTTCATTGGGAACCACCAGCCTCCTCTAACTGAAAACGTTAAGATCCTTTACAGCTTAGTTATTTTATTTCCAAAATGATCAATGTTGGTGGTTGTGAAACTCAGATGCATTTGTGGCAGGCTACAGGATTGATTTTTTACTTCCTTTGTTAAAGTGATTGCATTTCCTCTGTGTTTTCTCATATTACTGAAAAACTGGTTGCTGTTGGTGCTAAAGCTCTAATTTCTCACACTCCTTTTAAGATAACATTAAATCCCATAACGTTTTTTTATCAATTTCTATCCAAAATACACAAAACATCAATAATGCCTAAGAATCAAAACCAAGCAATGCCAAGTTTTTTGCCACTGTTAAAACAAGATTAAGGAACAATTGTACTGATTATTTCTTAAATAAGCAGAACTTATTGACTAAGACAAATGTTCTTTCCTTCACCAAATTCCAGCTGATACACTATGTTAAGCAATTCACGTGAAACAGAATGCCCCGATACTAAGGGAAAATTGTGGTTTCACTTCTTCTTTGATCAATGTTCAAAGCAAAACATTTATTATTGATGTGGTGAGATAGAGTCATCTCAAGCACCCATCACAGCATCAAAGCGGGGGGAACAAAATGGCTGTTAAATGTGTTGGGGATGTGTGTGTAAGTGTGAGTGTTCGATATGTGTCCCTCCTCCTCCCCCACCCCTATGATGGAATGCGAGATGCTTAATGAGGTGACTGTTGAGTGGCCTTGTGGGAAGGCAGTTTTAATTTCTGTGGCTCTTGCTCTCTCTCAGTACAGGCTGAGTTCAGGTCCAACTTGGAGGAGGTCGGTGCAGGCAGAGTGCTGGTCCTGGCAGGGGTTGCTGGGATGTTCTCTGAGGCATGTGGAATGCTGGGAAGAATCCTCCCACTAGCCCCAATTCCCCCTGAATTAGAGAGCACTGTGGGACTTAATCTGTAAATCAACATTTTATGACTTAGGCAAAAATTATACAACAGGCTGTGATTCTCCAGCTAGATTCATTTTTAAAAGTTATATACGTTCAGTAAGAAATGAACATCTTAATATAGCTATGCAGAAAGCCAGCAATGGTTTTATTGGTAAATTCAAGAAGCTGCAATGATAAAATAAAACCTGACATTTGAGCCTTACTAACATCCTGAGACACAAATCCACATGCTGTAATTCAGTCGTCCTTCAGTAATGGAAAAATTCAATATATTCAATTATTTTATAAAAGAATCACAGAAGCTGAACAAATAAATTAACTAACTTGTTAATTTAAGTATCTGTCTAGATCTGAGTATCTTTGATGCATCAAAAAAAATAGTCATTACTGTAAAACCTGGCAATTTCCTTCTCCATCCTCACTGAAATACCAACATTCAATTATAATAGTGCCATGAACCTTTTATATTTAGTTCAGTATATTTGCAACACAACATTTAGTGCACCTATTTTTCAGTATATCCTGCGGCAATAGATATTAATGGCTGGATTTAGGTACAAGGAGAAATTGAAGCTCTGATGCTGCACCCTGCCAAGTAAATACAATCAGTCAAAGGTGTTTCCTCCCATGGGATAGACACGAGACACTGTTGAGAGAAAAAGAGCAAGAGAGTTTTGAAAAGAATGCTTCCTCTCGTGTCATCTCAATTGCGCACGGACAGAGGACTGTGTAGCAAAGGACGACCTTCTACAGTATTTAATCATTATAAAATCACACATCAATAGCTTGAAAAGCAACACACAGCGAGAGGAAATGGCTGTGTGGCATGAACGAGGCTCCATTGTGAGCTGAACAATGGCAATAGTAAACTCTTGGTGATGGAATATAAAAGACACACCAGGTTAAGGATATAATGTTGTGTGAGCAAGTTCATTGTTTTCCAGAACCACTGTTTTTGGGGCCTAGGCTGTGTCAAGTAACCAGCTATTTGAAGAAAGATCCTTGTTGATGTTTAGTGAGCTAGACCAAAAGATACAGCACCATTGATTCAACCTTTTCTTGTTTTTGTTCGATTTCATTTGCTTACTTGGGTGGAGCAGGCTTAATCTATTCCTTCCCTGACAATAGGCATGTCAGGAAACTATGATCCCTCAAAATGCCTGCCTGCAATGAGGTATTCACTATACTGGAAACAATCCTACAACACCCAGAAACCAAGTGCATGGGTTTAATCTCTCTTCTTTTGCTCTCCCATTTCTCTCTTTACATTCCAAAACCAGAGATGTATTCATCATGCTTTAAAATCTAGGCAGGAGTAATATGTACAGCACATGCATGCACGTTCATTCCATTGGCACCTTATAAGTCAACTTTGCACACTGGGACTGAGCTAAAATGCTGCCAAAAAGAAAATAGATTTAAGGTGGGGTTCCCTATTTTGTCAAAATCTCCAAAGACAAAACAATGCTAAAGACAGTAGATCAGTGGTCTGCGAAGTACCATATTCCCTATGGCTAACACACCTGATCCGACTCATCAGATCATTTTTATGCCTTTGAGTTTCTAAGACAAGTCATGAGTGATGTGGTTCATACAGATTTATCAAAAGTTATACTTAGATGAATATCTGGGTATTTATAATGCCAGTGTCACACAAAATAAAAAATCTAAACGTTCTACAAATTGAGGTTTAGCATCAATTTGTAAAATGTTTAGAATTTTAAAACATTTAGGTATATCCATACCTAAATGTTTTAATATGCAACAATTGTTTAAATGAGACCAACGATGGTTGGTGAACAAATTACTCCTCTGGATTCAGATTAAAGAATTTTGAGAAATCCTAACATTCAGGTAAATAAGTACATGGACAGTGACACACTGACACATTTTTCCAAACTTGGTGATGCCCAAAGCTTACAGACATCAGGCAATCTTTCACTGCAGGGTTTTTGAAAAAATTATATTATATTATATTATATTATATTATATTATATTATATTATATTATATTATATTATATTATATTATATTATATCACATCACATCACATCATATCATATTATATTAGTTTGTCAGTTACTTTTGAGCCTTTGAAAATGGAGGAGCATTTTATAACAATCATTGCAGTTCCTAAATAGTTAATGCAATAGTTTCATGAATCCCCTTGAATTAGCTAAAAGCTGAAAGTCTAAACCTTAATCGCTGCCTTAATATTAGGTCACTGTCTTAATATTTATAATATTGACTGTAAATGCAAAGCTAGGTTTGTCAGACTGTAGGACACACAAGAGATTATACTGTAACTGATAAATACCGATCACATGAAAAAAACTCACAACTATGAGTTCTCTATGAATCTCACAACTATGAAGTCTCAGTGGCCAAGAGGAGAGCAAGAACATAGATGCTAGAGTCTATTCAAAAATCATTTTAATTTTTGAGGTTTTTCCAACCATCCTTATTCATAATGTACTTGTATCTCTCTCACTTCCTCTGTATCCACCTTGCAAAAAACATTGCAAAGATATGACTTAGATGCTCATACAGGAATTAAATGACAAGAAAACATTATGAAGTATTGCCATGGTTGATATTCCTGAAGGAAAAAACATAAATATTTTCCTCTTCATTACACATTCTTAGTTATAATTTATAATGCTCTCCAAAGGGGTAATATAGTTGCATCATTATATTGAATGATATGAACCATATATTGACCATTAAATCAGCAAAATTCAGATAGCATATTCATTTTAGAGCAACAGGTTAGGGAAAACACTGTTGTAGTCACTTTTAACTTCTTTCACTCTGTATCGAGTTTCCTTTAACAGTACTGACTCACTCTAGAGGAATTGCATAAAAGAGTATACCTTTTCTCTCTTGTACCTATGAACACAAAGCAAAGCCTATACTTTCAAAATATGTCATGAAACGGAAGGACCCACCCAGGGTTTACCTGTGTTCCATTCATAGTAAAAAAAGGAGAGAGAGAGACTGCAAAGGACATTATTACAATTACATAGGAAACACTGTTCAACAAATCCATACAACCTGCTATTAGTGTATGTGTTATTATGTTGATGTGTCATAAGGTTAAAACTTAAAAAAAACATGTTAAAGGTCCTTCTGGCAGTATTTGCGACACACAAACATTAAAGGATTTAAGTGTTTAAAACAATATCCAGGCCTACAAAATGACCTTAGAAAAAATGGCCTGAAAACTGAAACCAAATGAAACAGCACACCCTCTCCTCACCTTTAAATTAGCATGCTGTAAGTCAGACCAGAGAGGCTTGTGTTGAGTTAATTGTCTATGACTTGCTGTGCTTCCCCTCCAGAAAGCTGGCTTGATTGCAGTCGATATGCAAGGGTGTTGAGAAAAGTCTGGCAAGCTAAGTGACTAGCAGAGGCCCCAGGTAGCATTATTCATAAGCCTGGACTTCTAAAGAATGTCCTCATCTTGGCCCTTTAATACAGCTCTCAGCCCAAGGGAGAACACAGGCACAAATTACAAGACCTTTATCACTTCAAACGTCAACCTGAAGGTATGAGCTGGCAGAGAAGGGACTTAAAAACTTAGAGTAAAGGAATTGTGTGCCAAGTTAAAGCAGAGAACCTAAACAGAGGATACAAAAGTGGATAGAGTATATAGGGAGAATTACACCGATCAGCCACAACATTAACACCACCACCGGTAAACTGTATAATAATGATTATAAATTATATACCAGTAAACTGGTGACAGGATCATGGGCACCCAAGGCTGATCTATGCCTGTGGGACCAAAGGCCAGTCTGTCCAATTCAATCCCACAGGAAAGCAAATGTAGCACAAATTGCTAAAAAAAGTCAATGCTGACGCAACTGAAAGGTATCAGAACACAATGCATCACAGCCTGCTGCATATGGGGCTTAGCAGCCAAAGAGTTTAAGGTTGTTAATCTTGCCTCCAATTTCCACAGCTCACAAACCAATTTAGCATTGATGGAATGTGCCAGACAAACAAGTCCAATCCATCGAGGCCCCACTCCACAACCGACAGCACCCCAAAAGATCTGCGACTCACATCCTGGTGCCAGAAACCACAGCACACCACCAGGTCTTGTAGAGTCATGCCTCGAGGGGCCAGATCTGCTCCGGTGGCTTAATCTTTTGCATTATGAATGATTGGTGTATATAATAATGTATTATATTATTATATGTTAAGTTTGTGGCCATCAGCCCATCACACCCAAATGTAGGTTGTTCCCAAACTGTTGAGACACTTGGAAGCAAACAGCTGTACAGGATGTTGTAACAATACAATTTTCCCTTTACTGGAAGGCCCAAACCTATTCTGCTATGATAATGCCCCTTTCCATAAAGCTAGGTCCATGAAGACATGGCTTGCTAAGATTAGAGAACTCCATAACCCTGATTTCACCCCATTGAACACCTTGCTGATAGGTCTTTTGTCTGATTTCAGTGACTAACCTCATATTAAAATGTAGGTATTTTCTAAGTCACAATAAAAATATAATTGATATACGTAGATGTAAGATTTTTGACTCGGGGCAGCACTACAGACATACAGACATGAGGCGAGGTCATATAGAAAAAGGGTAGTTTTAATAGGAAAAAAGGAAATGAAGAGATTTAAAGAGGGAGAAAGGAAAGGAGGGGAGAAAAGTAGTGAGACTGTCCACATGTGTGTCCAGAGGTTGTGCCTGGCTGGCAGAGGAGCACTTGGCTGGCAAGTGTTGGGGCGATGGAGGGGCAGAGTGAGTCCGTGTGGGCAGCACCTCCTGCTGGCTCTTCAATGTGACTTTGAAGAGCGGCTGCTTGACCATGACTGTGAAAGTTATGCTGAAGAGCAGCAACTCCTCCCAGCCATCCAGTGGCATGGCCTCCACCTCATAATCTCTCCCTCAGCTCCGATCTCATTGCTGCCACTGGCACAGCATGTTGGGTGGATAGACCTATAGGCCAGGGGTAGCTCAGTGGTTAAGGCATTGGACTATGGTTCGGAAGATCCCAGGTTCAAACCCCACAACCACCAAGTTGCAACTGTTGGGCCCTTGAGCAAGGCCCTTAACCCTCAACTGCTCAGATGTGTAATGAGATAAAAATGTAAGTCACTCTGGATAAGAGCGTCTGCCAAATGCCTAAATGTAAATGTAGGCCTCAGCCTCATTAAGGGCTCAACCCAAGGTCTGTGCTGGGTGCCGTTCATGCACGCATTCTCCACCAGTGTAAGATCTTTAATTCAGGCGGCATCACAGACACAGGGTGAGGTCTTATGGAAAAGGGGTAGTTTTATTATCCTTGCATGTGCGGGTCCAGAGACAGTGCTCAGCTGGCAGAGGGGCACTCGGCTGGCGAATGTTGATGGATCCGGGTAGGCAGCAGCTCCTGTGGGCTATTCCTCCTCTGTGGCTGGATTGAGAAGGCTGGATCGCAAAGCCTGGATCTCAGCCAGAATGAAAGTGCACCTGCAGCTCATGCAGTTCTTTAGCCACTGTCTCTTGCGCGTCTATCAAATGGTGGCATTCAGTTGACCCGTCTTTGAAGTCTTTGGGGCAAGTGGCATCCCCATTCTTGTGTGCTGTTTTCACATTTAGCATCTGCTGCACATTCTTCTTGCTCCTGCACTCTGGACTCTAAACCTTGGTCTCTGGACCCCTGAGCTTTCCACCTCAATTTTACAAAGGCACATGAGCCCGAGATCCATTATACTCATCCTGTGCCAGCTGTGCTTAATCTAGAGGCCTCGCCCCTTCCCACACTTGCCAAAGGGGAGACCACCTGTCAGGCTTCGGAATGAGAGAGGGACGAAAAGATTTGGGTGCATGCCTGTCACTGGTCTACACTGTAAAAAAATAGAAAAAATTATGTATATATTGTGCGCAATATAGTAAAATATGGCATAGACATATGACAGAAGCCGTATGGGTGGAACATGAGGTATGGAATGAAGTGATGTGTGTGTCAGCAACAGTGTCATTGTCCATGTTTTAAAGTGAAAGCTAGTCCACATTTTATGTAAACAAGAACAAGAGATGTGCAGCATAAGAGCAGTAGTGCGAATGTGCAAGTGGTGTAAAGGTGTGAAGGAAACAAAGGCGAGCCCAATTATTTTAGTCCTACTATATATGGTGTGCTGCTTGAGAGCCCCAATAGCCTGCGGGAAGAAGCTCCTCCCCATTCTCTCTGTGTTGGCCTTCAGAGAGCAGCTTCACCTTTCTATCCACAACAGAGAAAAAAGTCAATTTTTGGGGTGGCTGAGGTCCTTCATTTACTTCCAGGCCTTTGGCCCAGCACTGCTTGCTGTAGCGGTGAGCCTCTTGGTGCTGTAGAGCTCATCTGTTCTGCATGGTGCTATGCCCAAACCCGGTTGTAATGTTTTCCATCAGGATGCTCTCTGTGGTGCAGAAGTAGAAGTTTCTAAGCACCTTGAATGGCAGTCTAAAGTCTTGCAGAAGTCTAAGGTGTAGAGATGCTGTCGGCCCTCTTCACCACTGTGTTGATGCAAGAAAGCTGTCCACTCTCTCCACTGGGCTCTTGTTGGTTATGGAGATCTAGTAGTTCCTTTCCTGCTTTATCCACGATAAACTCCTCTGGCTTTCTGACATTAGATGGATAAACATTAGAGCTATTTATTAAAAGAAAAAAACTGATTAACACACTGTTACCAATTTAAAATTAATATTCAATTTTCACCTTTTAAATATAAAGTAAATTCAACCTTAATATTTTGGCAAAGTAAATATCCGAAAATCATTATAGGCTCCTTGAATTATTTTAAAGTATTTGTTTTCTGAAACCTACACTCCTAAAAAAACAGTTAAATATAGAAAGTTTTACTTGTTTGTCCTAAACACAAAGTTTAGTGTAGAATTATACAACTGTGTGTTTAAATATCTAAAATGCTTATGGAGTGAACAGTTTTTATTTAAAAAAAATTTTTTTTTAGAAAACTAAAAACTCAACCATTTTCAATAATAATAATAATAATAATCATCATCATCATCATCACCATCATCATCATCATCATCATCTGTGTTCAATACTAGATGTATTTTTAACCATTTGATCAGTACCTCTGACCATTTACACTGATTAGAGTGACAGTGGATCAACTGTAGGGCATAAATTCAAACATTTATTTACACCTAGAGGCAATCTGTCAACCCTGACCCTTCTACTCTCAATTGTTTTTTCAAGCCAACAGGAAAGCCAAAGTAAATTCACATGGACCAGGATGAAAAGAACTTGGAAATTCAGACACAAATCTATCTGTCTGTCACCCAAAATATAAGAAAAACTGAATAAATAAAATAATTATAAACAAACAAAACAATAATAAATAAATAAATAAATATTCTCATTAAGTGTCTATATGAGCAAGTTTTTCAATAGACAATGGTGCTCAATTTCGTTCTCAGGGATTTAACATGAACTGGAATTCAATTCCAGCACCTGGTTGTAATATTCAGATACTGACGGCTTTGATTAACTAGATCAGTTGTGTTAGATTAAAGCTATATGTAACCTCTGCATGCTGGTGGATGTTTAGGAGTGGGACTGGGTAGACATAATCTTGAGTGTTTGATGGGATAATTGACCATGCCACTGGACTTGAGAAGCTTTCTCCTACCATACAGCTGAAGTTATACAAGTCGACTGTCAGATCAGACAAGCAGCCGAAACCTCAAAAATTCAAATTAAAGAGCCCTGAACAATTTTCTCTTTCTCTCATCTCTCTTATGCACCCATAGACACATACCACATAAGCCACAAATTCACATACATTCCCATACTAATTTAGCTGAAAACTAAATATTCAATCCAAAGAGGAGCAGATGCAAGTAAAGGAGGCCATCATTGTTTTGTGGTATACAGAGCCACAATTACAACATTTTGTTTTACTGTCCAAATACTTATGTATCAACCTGAACACGTGTGAAATCTCAAATAAACCCCACAGCTTTATTTGTGAAGGAAGAATAATTATACCTGAAAAGGACAATGACAGCACTCAGTATATACGTGCACTGAAAACAGTTTTGCTTTCCTCAAGAGCATGGGAAATTGACACTGCTACATAATAGTCAAGGATAATTACTGTTAATATTAAAAAAAATACATTGCAGCTAGTGTGTCATAATCAATGTAACAAATTTACACTAATCAACCACAACAGTAACAACAACAAATTAAAAATATTAGAATTATCAAGGATTGTGGGCACCCAAAGCTCACCCTTTGGGGACCAATGGCCAGCATGATCAGCCCGATCTTACAAAAACACCATTGCAGCACAAATTGCTAAATAAAAGGTTAATGCTGATTATGATAGAAAGATATCAGAACACCCAGTGCACCACAGACTGCTGCATATGGGGCTTAGCAGGCAATGAGTTCAAAGTTGTTGATCCAGCCTTCTAATTCCACAGATATCAGTCTAATCAAGCATCCATGAAATACACTGCCAAACAAGTCTGGTCCATGGAGGGTCCAACCACACAACCACAGCACACAAAGGATCTGCCGCTAAGGTTGTGATGTCAGACACCACAGCACACCACCCGAGTTCTGGAGGAGTCATGCCCAGATGGACCAGAGCTGATCCAGGGCAAAAGGAGAATGCATACAATATTGGACATAATATTATGGCTGATTGGTGTAAATCAGGCTCAGAAGAGCACAAGCTGTATTCTGTTACCACCATATGTCTCTTTTGATCTTCTATACTATGTAGCTCACTCAGCATTTAATTCTGTCCTGGAAATTTGTGAAGCTGGCATAATAGGAAGGTCCTGAATCAAGCAGTGCCAAATTCAGTTCACATCCTGCAAAGAATAAAAACTAAAGGTAATTTGCAATCTGATTTGTATTAGCTCAAAAAAAAAAAAAGCAGTTCAACAGTCTGTTTGCTTTTTTATTCTCCAATAATTTATTTTTTCTTGCTGAGGAAATTTCATATCATTATTTTGAGCCAAATATTTAATGTTCCCATTATTTGATGACGGGTATAAACAAATGCGTCATGAGTAGTTCATTGTGTGTACAATAACAGACAGACATGTTCCCACCACACTGTGGTCTGGGTTGGCAGTGAGGATACTCGCCTGAGCCACATTCTACTCAGAATAGCCCAGGCATGAAGCAGACCACTACAAAGGAGACCCCTGTCTGTCAATCCCACAAATGCATTGACTAGCAAAGTTTATTCAGCCTTAACATACATCTCTCTGAGTGAAGCTAAGCCATTTGCAAACTTTAATATACACTCTATGTTGAGTTGAACAGAAGAGAAATAGAAATTACCACATTACAAGACTTGTTCTTGCACACTGGTATGATTTCATTTTTTTTTTTTTTTTTTTTTTTACAAATGAAGCTATCTTTAAGATTACAAGAAGAAGGATGTGCACAGAAGAGACATATGAGAGCACTTTGATTACAACTTAATTCCAGTGCAGTTACTTCCATATACACCAGGGACATATGACATAACCAGAAAACAGGAGGTGAATGCTAATCCTTTGGGCTGATAGAAAGTTGCTTCATATGGTGCAATTTATCATCCTGCAACAAGCCACTCAGATTTATCATGACCAGAAAATGAAAGTTATTTGGCTTCTTGTGATTCATCATGTCTGACATTCTTAAATCTGCAAACGGAAAAAGCAATGCATCACAGACAAGCTGATCGGGCTGTTTTAGGAAACCATTAGAGAAGGGAGTGATGGCGCTGATTGTGGCAGGGTCGTTTCCTCATGCTGACTTGGTGAGTTACTATTTACAAAATGCTGATAATCACTCAGACGCCAAACATCAGCCTACAGATACATATCATGGAATGGCCCAGAGGGGCTCCAGCTTCGTTTTTTTTTTTTAACAGGCACACGTTCGAGTACTGAAAAAATGCCAGATATGCATTATGATAAAGCTACATAAAATGGACAAATCCAGAGACATGAGAGATGTCTCATCAATCATACTTTCCAGAGGGGGTCTACACAACCATGCGTAATGTTTATTGTGCAATCAGTGTTACGTAGCACTACGATATTGGTTTACAGTCCCAAGATCTCAGTTTGGCTTAGGGCTGAACCTAAATGCTCCTCAGCAAATCATCTTTTTTTTTGTAATGACGTTGTGACTTTTGCAAAGGACTGTAAAAGGCAGAGAGAGAAAGAAAGAGAGAAAGTGAGGGAGACAGACGTAGCACAGATGTGACTGCTCTTTGCTTTTCACATTACTGTGGCCTCTGCATGGTTGGAGCGAGGATTGGGCTCTCCATCCATCATTTCTACTCACACAGTCAGCTCAGGCTCAGGAAGGGAGCAAGACCCAGCGGACAGCCTGACACCATGCAGCTTTATCAGCATTTCATTTCCAGTAGTTCAGGTAAGCTGAAAAAAAGAACCGGTAAAGGTCCCATGTTACCCAATCTAAATGCAAAACCAAATTTAAAATCCCCATGGTAGAAATTAGTAGACATTGAAGATTTTTTATTCACCAAAACAACACTTGAAGGATCTGATTGCAATGAGGCAAGGGAATTTAACAAGTATTACTGCTCCCTGAGATGTTAATCCAATCCTGAAATAAGCACCCTAACCCCAGTTCCCTCTGGCCTCTCCTTCTTGGGGTGACCCTATAAAGCTTTCTACATGACTTAACAGATGAAACACTCCACTTTAAGAGCATGGGGAATGACTTGGACGCATTGCAGTGCATTGTCACATCTGCAAACGATAATAAAAAAGTTGTTTGAAATAAAGACCTTTTTCCACAGATATTCTAACAAAGGACAAACCAGGACTTTGAAAATGAGGATACTCGAGATGGAGGTCAAAGAGTGTTTAGCAAAGTATAATATAATGTTTTTTTTATTTTATTTATAATATATAATATGTTTTACCCTTACTAAAAAACGCACCAAATTATGGTTAAAGGCTGGGAAACAATTAATCATTTAATAAATGAAACAGTTTTTACATAAATCTTAGCAAGTAAATAAGAAAAGCAATGTAGCAAGTAATCACTCCTCCCAATCTCATTCTCAATCTGAATAAACAAAATGTCTCTCTGCTCCAGAAATATGAAAAAAGCATTTAAAAAAAAACCTTCATCTGGCTGATAGACATAATGGTGAACATGACTTCTATGCACAATATATTTATCCCATGTTTTGGCCATTACCAAAAGTAGAAAAAGGGTTAACACATAATTAATGATGTTGCCTTATAGAGTTTGTTGAGAGTGCAATTAGTCAAATAGAGATCGGAGGCTTCTTTGGCTTCCTCCTTAATGGAGGAAGCCTCCGGGTCTCTACAGCCTCCGGGTCTGTCTCCTGCCCAACACGCTCCCACACACTGAACACATGGGCCCCATTAAAATGCCAACAATAGATGTGATTTGATTTAATTATATGATCTAATTTACACCCACTGAATAGTTTACTTGGAACACTAAATGGTTACTGGGTGTGTTCTTCCTTTGCTTTTAAAACAACATCAATTCTTTATGGAATGAATTCCACAAATTTTTTGAAAAATTTCTAACTCATTCCTAACATCTAACTCATTGTCATGTTTATAAAATTATTCTGAAAAAAAGTTTGCTTTATGACAAGGTGCACTTCATGCTCGAATCGCTATTAGAAGATTAAAGGGATGCTCATGGTCAGCGTCAATACTCAAATAGGCTCTGGCATTCAAGCGATGATTGATTGGAATTAACAGGCCTGAAGTGTGCCAAGAAAACATTCGCCACATCATTAATCCACCTCTATCAGTCTGGACTTTTGACACAAGGGAGGTTGGGTCCATGGTTCCATGGTTCTGTATCCTCCCATCTGTGTGTAACTGGAGAAATTAGGATTCATCAATTTATTTAGTAACCGTCTCAGAGTAAGAAATTTCTCCTAAGTGGCCAAAAATTCTCAAAGTGATGTAATTTTGGTCCTACTTTTAGGAGTAGGAGTAAGAGCAATTCATCAACATTCTAAAAATAGCAAATCACTCCTATCTCCACCAAAATGTAGGAGAGCTCTGAGGAAATGACGTTCAGGCAGAGACACGCAAGGAGGATAGCGTGAGGTATGTAACTGGTATGTCGTATGCTGTCTCTGCAAGTGAATGCAAAATAAAAGTTAAAATAATCATATTTATACATTTTATGTATTTATGTTTAATTATTTGAGTGTACACAACTGGTTTTTTTTTTATTCTCTGTGATAAGCAGCATTTTATCACATCATTAACACTGCATACCATCCATCCATACCGTTTTTCACACTTCTCGGGGATATGTGCAGCAAACTGACAGGTGACATTGATGCATTCACAAATTACCATACACTCACTTTTTATCTTTAGAGGTAAGAGTAGGGCACAATTTTTTTCCTTCAATTATTTCTTTTACTACTTCCTCTAGAAGCAAAACACTTTCATCGTCTCTCCAGTTTCGATTATGACAGTCTATTATAGGGGCTTGAAACCATTGTGATTATGATTGGATAGGTCTGATTAGGATAACGTCACGCAGCCAAGTCGTGCATCTATAAGTTTTGTCTGTATTTCACACAACTGGCGCTGATTTTACCATATCACTTTTCCACAGTTGAAAAAAAGAGTAGGAAATTTCCTAAAGGACTTTTATGTCCTACTTTGAGCTAAGAATATTTTCATTCCTAAATGAACATTAAGCCCAATTCCTACAAGTGTGAGACGATTAGTTAAAACAGGCCCAGATCTCATTATGTTTCCCAGGCTTGAGCTTTTCTCTTTTGTGTTCAGTTTTCTGTTTGTTGGCTGATAAAATTGGAACCAGATCTTGGGCCATATTTACTAAGCGTCTCAGAATATGAAATAGATCCTAAGTGGCCAAAAACTCTAAAAGTTATGCAATTTTGGTACTAGAAGAAAGTAACTTCCACCTCCACCAAAACGTGGGAGAGCTCCAGAAGAGTACTAACTGGTTAGGAGTACGTAGCAAGGAAAAGGCGTTCAGGCAGAGACGTGCACAGAAGATAGACATTTTTTCTAAGTGACACGGGGCTCATAAAAGATACGTTTGGACAAGAATGGAATACTTTATTTTGACAGATCGTGTGCGGTATGCAACTGGTCCATCAATGTATTTTGTCTTCACAGGTGGCTGCTACTTTTTTTAGTAACAGCAATGATGCAGCTTTGAAACAGTGATGATATGGGTTTATCACAACCGACAATGTCGAAAATAATAAATAAATCAAACTTTTTTTCAGATTCTTTGTTATAAGCAGCAATTCATCACTTCATTAATACAACACACCACTGTTTTTTTTTACACTCCTCTGGGGGTACGCAAACTGACAGGTGGCATTGATGGTATCTCATGTTGCCCTCCACTCACTTTTTTATCTTTAGAGGAAAGAATAGGGCAAAATTTTCCTTTAATTATTTCTCTACTTTTTGCTACCTCCCTTAAGAGCAAACCGTCTCATCTTTCATTTCAAAGTCATTTTGAACATTTTAAAACAATTTTGATTGGAGCAGTCTGATTAGGATAACTCATGCAACCTTTCACACAACTGGTGTTGTTTTCACTGTTTTGAATTTCCACAGTTTCAAACTACAAAAACTGTCAAAACTCACAGTAAAATAACCCACTATAATATGTAGCCTACTTTGCAGCTCTCAGTGTCATAAGCAGTTTAATTACACACTTTCCTAGGAGCAGTCCAACAGTCCTACAGTTGTGTGAAAGCTTTATGTACATATACATAACCTATAGGTGCATGACTTACCTGCATGATGTTTTGCTAATCAGATTGCTTCAATATCAACTGTTTAATGCCCCTATAATAGAGCTGTGTAGGACTGCCATAATTGGGTAAAAATGATTTCGAAATAAAAGGGAAGCTGGAGGAAGTAGTAAAATGTAGAGAAATAATAAAAGCAAAATTCTGCCCTACTCTTACCTCAAAATATAAAAAGTGAGTGAAGGCAATTTGTGAAAGCATCAATGCCACCTTATCAGTTTGCCGCCCCCCTGAGGAGTGTAAAACATGGAGATACACCATGTTAATGAAGTGATGAAGTGCTAAGCATTTAAGTATATATATATATATATATATATAATATTATTATTATTAAGTATATCTATATATAGATATATATATATATATCATTATTTTAATGTATGTGCAATGCATGATGCCTACAACTCCACGAATGCACCTTGTTTTTGGTTGATTTCACGCTGCATGGTGGGGAACTGTGGGGAATCTGCACATGATCTGCAGTGCTTTAAGAGCAAATATGAGCCCTGATCTTTGTATCCCATGGTTTGATGTGCATTATGAGATGCTTTTCTACTTACAACAAAATATAGCTTTTCTGTACCTTGAACCAATCTGCCCATCCTCTTTTATCAACAAGGTGTTTCTGTCTGCAAAACTCCCGTTCACTGGATGATATGTTTTTTGCATAATTCTCAGTAAACTCTATAGAACATTGACATTTACATTTAGGGATCTGGCAGACATTCTTTTCCAGAACGGCTTACAAAATAGCTTTGAAGTTTCTATCATTAGATATCCTTACACTAGATTACTAACCAGAAGGACATGTAGCGAATCATGTAGCAAATGTTCCGAGTGAAAATCCAAGGTAAAAAGCTGTTATAGAAATACTCAAACCAGCCTCGCACCAATAACTATGTCACAATCAACATCACTGAGACTAATTTTTTTCCCTATTCTGAGGGTTGATATAGACATTAATGCAAGCTGCTGGCCCATATCTACATGATGTTATGCGTTGAACTGCTGCCAACAGCGTTTTCTCCCAGAAGCCAAAGGAAGCTAGGCTTCCCCAGTTTTTTCAGACTATACTTGTCATTATAATTATAATAAAACACACACACACACATACACACACACACACACACACACACACAATGTCGAACTTAGTTTAACAGGTTTGTTTCTGTGCTGTGTCTCTTCTCTGTTTTTCACTGAGTATTTTACAGTGAGGGAAACAAAGCCATGGCTCCCATAATGTTATGTGGTGAATGTGTGGTGTAACATTTTATTACACTTTTACCGTCATGTACGAAGTGAAGCCAGGCCAATTTGGCTACCCTTTCTTTGGTTACCCTTTCTAAAAATATCAAAAGACCAATCAGATAAGATAAGAATCTTCATAACATTGTCAAACTGTGATTTGTCAGAATCATGTCAAGGGATGTCAGGGTAAAGTTGGTATCCCTTTATAAAAAAGTCAGGTGAATCTACCCTCATACCGCCAACAAACACTCTTCTACATCAGCATTAAACTTCTAAACAGCTAAACTTCAGCTGTTGTTTTGATGGCCGCAATTTCTTATATTGATTATTGTGCCTTGCTTGCTGTAGTGATCATTTTATTCTGACTGTTTAAACAAAGAAAATAAGAAGTATGCAAAGAATTTGTTCATATAACAAGGTTTATAAATCGTGTGCTTAGTAATGTTTGTTTTAATATGAATATAAATTCCATGTTTCCTAATTGAGTTTGTAATGAATGCTTCTTTTATTTATTATGCACATTAAGGACTGTATGGGAGATGTGGAAATGACTCCCAGCTGAATTCCTGTAGTGGGGGCATTTGTGAGTGATTGTGTGTACGGTTCCCACAGACAAATGCGTCTCTTCCGCAAGTTGGCGTCAAGTTATCCATTGAATCAGGCGTTCCACTCGCTAAATGTTGAATGAAACGAGGTCTGAAACACCTTGGCTGGGATCATGGATACACAGCTGTTTTTCAATCTTCAAATGTTTTACTTTGGCTAAGAGTCTCATTACTATACATTGTTGAAGTCTTCTGTAAACATAAATTGGTTTTACACATTCATTAGAAATTTCATTGCATGTCCTGATTTGACTTGAATACCCCTTGTATGTGTTTGTATGTGTATGAATGTTACACTCTAATTGCTCTGGTTTATTGTGGCTTGTTCCTAATGAAAACTGTATGGGTTTTTTTTTTGATTAACTTAATTACTACTGAAATAATGAATATGACCAGACTGCCATTTACCCAGAAATTAAATAGTTTAACGAATGGGCCAAATTCAAATTGACTGGTGTATTTCCGGTGCACTTCTGATCAGCAGCACATGGAATTTGATCACCCAAAGGCATCTGTGTGACATAGCGCCAAGCAGATTTTCCAGACCGACTACCCAATCTTGTTGAATGTCTCCTTATGCAATGTTGCTGTTGTTATCAGTGTGAGAGCGTGTGTGACATTAGTCAACTTCCCCTTCTCAATTCAGGCAAGCAGAGAACCCTCAATGGATTCATAGGCACTGAACCTTAATTGGAATAATAGTGGTGGTATATCTAAATGAGTGCAGCACAGCCATGTGGGCCTTTGTTTATGTCTGCGGCGCAGGGTAAATAGGCTGTCATTTATCACGGCTCATGTTTGTTGTAGAATGCAGCTCGGCAGCAGATCTTATCTTTCCAGACTGAGCCATTCACTGACCGCTGGTACCACAAAACAGCTACTCCAACACTTACACAACATCCTCCAAATATGTACCTGCCTTCGGCAAAGACACATTTTGTAGACTTCCTGCAGCTTACTGGTACCCGTCTTTTGAAGGAAGGGGTGGAATCATATCGAGTCTGTGTGATAAGCTCCTTTATCAAAGATCATACACACACATTTCAAACACATTTTGCCCAATTATAAAAGCAATTATACATATTCACATGGGAAACTTCATAGTCCTTATCAACAGGAAATGTATCCACCTCACGCCATGAAGTGTGCCAAAATCAACCTCTGCAGGCATACTTTGCAATTCTGAGCTAACACTTAGCATTTAGTTAAGTATGGAGGATAATTACCATTTATCAATTTTTAAATCACAACCTTGTTTTTTCAAAACACACACAAAAAAGGTAATTAACATATTTAGAATACTGTATATCTCGTCCTATAGCCAGTAATAAGTTCGGATACACTTTCTAATTCAGTGTGTTTGGTTTAATTATTTATTTTCTACATTCTAGAACATTACCAGAGATTTCAAAACCGTGAAATAACATATGGAATTTGGCAATTAAGTAACAACAACAATAGTCCTTTGTTATTTTAAGCCATAAAGGTTAGCTGTTCTGGAAAGGTCATTAGAACATTATTATCATTATTATTAAGTGCATTTGCAAAACCCAGGAAAGCAAGACCATCATTTCATTCAAGTTTATTTAGAGTTATCAGCTATAAAAATCATATGGAAAAAAATCTCCAATTAACAGCATCTTCAATTACAGCTGTTATGAAGGTTTTACAGAGCATAAGTAGTAGATTCATTTCAACATCAACTATTTTGGATGGCCTCGGCATTGTTTTACAACGAAGAGAGAAATAAAAATCATAAAGACCACTGACTTATAAGATTTGTGCAAGGTTGAATTAGAAAGTTTGTTGATTCTCAACCTCCATATTTTAGTGTTCTTCCTGCTCTAGCACACCCACTTACATTTTAGAAAATGTAGTTAAGCTGATTAGTTAATTCAGGTGTACTGAGAGTTGAGAAAACCCTAAAGTATGCATAAAAGGGGTCCTCCAGGACCAGAACCACGGATGTAATGGAAAGATGCTGAGCTTCTTGTCTGAGTGTTATTTATTGTTATATTGTTTGTGTCAGATTTGAGTGACATAATGGACAGTTTAAAATCTGATTTGAGCGGGTAGATCGTCCAGACTAAGGATTTGTTCAAACTGCTAGCCCAAACCATTTTTGCAAATCTGATTTGAACCACCTACAGAGGTGGATTGAAATCACATTCAATTCCACAAGATCTCATGGTATGGGGCATGCATCCATGTTTGAAAAACAAGCAGGGTGACAATTCAAGAAATAAGGGGTGGAAATAAACAATTAGAATCTTGTAGAAGGTTAAGTTGTTACAGTTTAAGGTAGTTGTTCTTGGTGCGGAAAGCCACTTTTTGCCACTAAGTATGTAAAAGCCATACCCTTGAATTTTCCAGTGTGGCTAAATTAGATTTAGCTGCAGTGTTATCTAATAAGCTAAGGGGAATTCACAGGAACAAGGTGATATATGGGGAAATATGCATGTGAGCGTTGGGTCACCAATGTGTCAGATCATCTAAACAGAGCCAAATCCGACCTGAACACTTTCAAATTTAGTCAGTCCTAAAGATCAGATTTGTAAAACAAATTGTATTTGCTTGCAGTCTGAACAAAGCCTATAGGGCCACTTACTTGCTTTACAAAATTTTGAATTCACTAATTCAAAATTCCTTTACACATATCAAGTGGAAGTTAGGGGTAGCTCAGTGGACTACATCTCGGAAGGTCCCAGGTTCAAATCCCACGACTACCAAGTCCCTGTTGGGCCCTTGAGCAAGGCCTGTAACCCTCAACTGCTTAGATGACTTAATTGATTGAACATAGGAAATGTATGGTGACAATAAGTGTGTAAAATTGTGACTTTGAATGTCTTGAATGTCCTAGATGCATGAAAATATTAGGCCTTAACTATTAAATCTCAGTAAAATGTTAAGCTGTCTAACCTGCCAAATGAAGGTTAATGCTGGGATGCTTGTTGATCAGAATTCTCACAGAGTTGCTCACGGTGCCGGGTTTCCAGAGAGGCATTTATACAATTTACACAATTTATACCTCTTCCCATCCAAGTCAAAATAACAATTGGTTTGTCTTTTTTAAAAATGTTTTTTTTTATCATGTTAGATAAGTGCTGGTGCAGCATCGACCATTAAAGAGTTAAACAAATTGTCTGAGTATTGAAGAAGTATAACTCTCTAGAACCCCCTTGATGATTTTGTGCAAGAGAGAATGGGGGAAAAGCAAGATTATCCCTCCTTCAACACCTGTCATCTCAAAAGTGTTAATAAAAACAATGCGTAATGGTGTGATAAAGAGTGTTGACAGAGCCAGGGGCAGTTGTATGTTAACAAGTTAGTAAATGTTTCTTGTACTTCTTCTGCTGTCTTGTACTTCCCCTGTTTGGTGTATCATATTCATTTTCACTGCTCCCACATACAGTTAAATCGCTTCTGTGTCCAGGTGTGAGTGTGTGTCCTTAGCTGTACCTTGTGTACTTGTGTGGGAATGTATGAACCAAAGTTGCCCTCTTCTTAGCCCTGAATGTTTCGATCCTGGCCAATTAAAAGCATGTGCGATGTGGCAAAGTCTGGAACCAATGTTTGAAATATGGGCCACAATGAAGAAAGTTAAATGTAAAATTTGGAGTGGCCACTCTACCGCACGTCTGCTCAGATAAAAGATAAACTGTCATTGAGTAGGTATTAACGTTGTATTAAATATTAAGTCATCTACTGTCTTTAGTCTTAAAAGAACCTCAGCATACAGTACATAAATCCTATAGTACATTCATATATCTGTTATTCTGGTGCCAGGCCATAGCTCATAAAAAGTGATGGAGCATGAAAGGTATTTTGGGATACACTTAGGTTGTTCATGGCCTTGTAATTATTAATGACACCTTTACATTTTTTTTTTATCTGTCTTATGCCTTCTCCCTATTCCTCTCTCCTGTAAGCTAATGTAAAGCTTTAGATGGGGAAATCCATCAAGATGACACAATAAGCTGTGAGATTCTTTAGCAGCTCCAGCGGCCAACTCACTCGTGCTCATTCTCACAGAGTCAAGCACAGCTTCATAAGCACATTCCTGTGTACACACACACAGACACAGACACACACACACGCACACACACACGCACACACACACACACACACACACACACACACACACACAGACACACACACACACACACACACACACACACACACACAC
>JAOVVA010000054.1:14938112-14967817 GCA_028565275.1 Leiocassis micropogon | reverse complement strand
CAAACAAATAATTATAAGTAATGCTTATAATACCAGATATCTCTCTCTCTCACACACACGCACACACACACACACACTGTTAAATGAACTTATTTGTTTATTTCTAAAACTTAAATTTGTGTGAAAAAAAATTTTTTTTTGAAAGGAAGTAATTTCCTTCTTAATGCCACTGCCAATGATAAAAGATAAAAATAGGTTTTAACCAAATTCCATTTTTTGGTGAGCAACTCAAATCATTCAGGCTGACCACAATCATTTGTTGCTCAGATGGAAATTCTGTTCTATATGAGGAGAAGACCTCGAGTACAGAGAGCCAAGCAATAGTATGAGGAAAAAGCTGGAGCATCAACCACAATTATGTACAAATAACAATGTGAAAAGATTTATCATCTTTATCTCCATGAGTTTCCGTGGTGATTTCAGGGTTCTGAAGTAGTAATAAGTAATACTTAATACCACTGAGAAGCCCATTATAACAAACATACTACTTTTTTATTGAAAACTTTAATATTTATGACATGCTTCAATCAATCTATGGATATAAGAAGCATAAATGTTTCCCAAGCTATTGCAATGCAGCATGTGTGGAGCCAGTTGTGCTGAGAGAAGTGGACATCAGCAGGGGTGTAGCAGGCCCATAGGCTCCTCTGGGCTCCCACAGCTTTCTGACCCCAGGCTGAGATGACCCAGTGTGGCCATACTCCTGCCTCCCATCCACTTCATCTTCCCTTGTGTCATGAAGATGGATCAAACAAAAACATGAAAACACTCTCACTGCCCTGAAACTGCCCTGCCAGAGTGACAGCAACAGGTTTCAGTTTGGGGTGATCAGCTTATGACTAACATCTACTTTCCCTCCAAAAATGCACACACACGCACGCACACACACACACACACACACACACACACACACACACACACACACACACACACACACACACACACACACACACACACAGCTCTCCCGCAGATGGCCTTCACTAACCACAAATGCTAGGTAACCCCAGACCCCTGTGGTTATGGTATGGCCCACAATGCCAGTAAAGAGGGGAATGCTTCATGGCTCAGATATTTGCTGGCTAAAGGGAAAGAGAAAAAATTTGAAGCTGACCTCAGCCCGCTTAGGCTCAGATGAATATTCTGCTGGAGGTGAGGAGAAGGCCGTCTGCGCAGAGAGCCAAGGAACAGTATGAGGAAAAAGCTGGAGCATCAACCACAATTATTTACAAATAGCAATGTAAACATATAATTTCCATCATTCTCAACAGGCTTGAGCCCTTGAGATGGATTCAAACCTCAAATGGGCTGAAATAACAGAGGAGATCGAACAGCAGCTAAGAGCAATGAGTCAGTGTAAACATTCACTAATAATTCAAACTGATTGATGCAATAAGAGAGCCTAAGGCAAGAATTTTGAATTTTAGAAATTTTGTGCGGAAATAACAATCTGACCACATTTACAAAAATCATGCAAACGTACTTAAATTGTATGATTTTCAGTGATTAACTTTGATTAATGCGTTGTAAGCACAATGTACCTCAAATGCTTTGGGGGTGATTGGGAGTCTACCACATCCTCTATTATTACAGTATTTATAACAAGTATTTATTATGTCCAAAAAAATACACATTATTAAAATTGGTTAAAATAAGTAGATAAATACAATTATCTATAAGTAATATTTTGCTCAAAATTAAAAGAAGAAATAGATTTCTATTTTAGGTTTTTTTCAGAGTATGGTCAACCCCTTCTGGAGCTTATTACATTTAAAATTGAATTGAAATTACAGACAGAAATAGTACATATTATAAATGGTCATATCATACATGCTGATTTTGTTATTTAATAATGATGTCATTTAAATGATTCTGGAAATTTGCTGCTTGTGTGAATGAATGTAATTTCATATATTTTCCTGTCTTAAGCTTAAATTTATCTGGAAAAAGTACCATAATGTGATTTTTATATCAGTCTGGAGGAAGTCATTTCCTTCTTACTGCCACTGCCACCACACACACAGTATGATCTAGGGGTTAAACCTAAATTGCACACAAATGAAAAGAGATGAAAATGGGGTTTTAAGGAGAACAAAAAGAATAGAGTTGGACTGATTTCCCATGTGGGTGTTCATTTTATATTTCACAGACAATGTCCCTTTAAAAGCTTGTGCCTGGAAATCCCATTAGATGTGCATATAAAATTCCCTTCATGATTAATAGTAGATGAAGCAGGGCTGGGTTGTAGGGTACCAACATGTGGTCTGGACGACTCCTCCTCTGTAAGCTCACGTTACAGTCCATAAACTTGCCACTCTTTCCCACCTAAGCATTTAAAAGGGAGGTGGGATCACTTGACAGGAATGCTTCAGAACTATGAGAGTGGCCCATGCAGCTGGGAGTGGATACAGTGGGTTAACCTTAATGCTGAATTAGAGGGTGTGAGAGTGTGGGCCACAACTTCTTCACACACAACTCTTTCAAAGAGCCAAGGAGTGTGTGTGTGTGTGAGAGAGAGAGAGAGCGAGAGAGAGAGAGAGAGAGAGAGAGAACAACAGAGAAAAAGATGCTGCAGTAACACCACTGCTAGAGGGTCCTTGACTTCACACTTTGTGTTAAGTTATAGTCCAACACTGTGAAGCAGTGGGAGAGAAATTTGGCGAGTGACTGTGCGATCTGACAGGATTGACTTTGCAAGATGACGATGCGTGTATAAAAACAAAAGCTAAAGTGGACGTTTTCCACAAAGACTTGCATCATCGCCAACCAGCTGCCTCGCTGAGGGACTTCTGCTTCATATTAGGTGTGTGTGGTGGTGTTTGTGTGTGAGTGCCTCCAAACTTTCATTTCTGATTTAACATGGATCAACCAGCTAGCAGCTGTATGCGAAGCTCTCATCCTGGCAGTGCTCTTTGGGGTTGTGCCAGAGCCCCTCACCCTGCCAGTGTCTCTGGAGGTGCTCTACAGCCGTACCAGCAAGCTGCCTTCTCTCTGCATCAGAAACCTGACTTCTTGACCTACACAGACTTCTCCAGCTCGTGCTTGGTGCCAGCGCCACACTCGTATACGCGGGATGAAAGGCTGTACCAGGAGGCACAAGGCATGTACCAGCGGGCAGAATGGCAGTTCAGCCCATGTGAGACACGTGGCAGGGGTCAAGAGCCCTGTCATACAGCTGCTGTGACAGTTGGAGCTGCTGGAGGAACAGACATGAGCAGCGCAGGAACAGACCGGCTGCCTGAAACAGTAACACCAGGGCTGGAGGGAGATTACTTGCCTCAGAACATAGCCACTACTGATACAGAGAAGAAGAGCTGCAAGAGGAAACGAGAACTCACAGGTGAGTCTTATGGAATAGAAATCTATCGGTGTGTCAGTTCAGGCACAACAAACAACTCTAACTGACACTAACTGAAATACAGTTATCAAAAGATGCATGAAATACCTGATCAATCATGTGATCAGCACCACACCAAAACCTAATCAGTATATTGTTATTGATTAGCAACGTAAATTCTGATATTCTAAAAATATATACATCTAAGAGTAGCCGAAAGTCCAACAACAGCAACATACAACTAAGATTTCGCATTATATATTGGAAGCTGTATAAAAATTTCTTACAGTCAAAACATTATGGTGTGTTAGATTACAAGCATGTTGCATTTTATAAATCAAAAACGCTTTTCATTGATCAAATCTCTCTCTCTCTCTAGATGGTAAAATTGCACAAATATATGCAGTTGATGCAACTGCTTTTTCAGCTCTGGAAAATAATTCTGATATTTTTTTTATTATTTGTTAAATTCTGAAATAAATTTTTCAGAAAAAAAATTCTGATTTCTGATTAAAACAAAAATAGACCACCTTTAAATTATCGCATGAAATATTATGTTTCACACAATCAACTCCTTTAAAAAAGAGCATGAGGTTATTGTTTTTGAATTATGCTTTGTTCATGTAAATTCTAAATAGTGCCCCCATAAGGAAGTAATTATTTCACAATATGCTAAAGAAACAACAAACAACATTGGGCTGTAACAATGTTGCACCTGCCAGAAGACAACACTGAATATAATTATATGCTCATGCATAATGCCTTAGGCTTACAGGAAAAGTGAATGTATAGAAATACATGTAGCATGCGACCCCTAAAACATAGATCACTAAACATATATGCTTTTTTATTATCGTGTAGCTTCCTTCCATTGTTTAATTTTTTCGGCATACCCACATTGTTTCCATATATATATATATATCCCTATGGTTATAGTTAATACTATTCAGAAATGATTAAATATATGTAATAACTTGAGAAGTTAGCTTTTTGCACACTTCCAATTACGTACTGCTCTGACTGAAGGAAAATAGAACGTCAAAGTTTGTGGCACATCTGGAGCAGGCATTAATTTCAACTTCTCTGTGGAAACTTAGACAGGGCAGCCTTTCTGGAATAAAGAAAACGTTCTCAAAAATAAATATATTTCCCAAACAGTGCTTGAGTGGTTTTGTAATTCAGTGGCCAAAAAAGCAATGTAAAATTATTTTTCTCTTTCTAAAACTATTGTGTGTGGTTTGTAGAAATGATTAGATAAAAAAAAAATCCATTCTGAAGTTTCCTATCTCCTCAGTACACCCATTCCTTATGACTTCATATGCAGTATAAATATCTGCAGCCTCTTTTTGGATTTACCTTAATGTAACCCTAACTCACTAACAGTAGAAACTTGCCAGACCACATCTGTAATGTTACTTCCATATGATTCCACTCCTGCACTCGTACCTACTGACATTTTCCTGTCATTAAGCAGTAACAGAACCCTCACTGAACTCAACGTGGAAATGACTGAAGAAAAATGCACCGTACTGAAATCTATTCAGAGTTAAAAATGAAATATTTGGCATACATAAGTGTATGACTCTTTTGCATTCTTGTGAAAAAAAAAAAAGAATAAAATAATATGAAACATTGTGTGCAATTAGAAATGATGACAAGGTAATCATTCCCAGCTCTGTTTGCATTTTTATTGGGTTTTCACATCATGTGACAACAACAGTTATTGATTGTACATAATTGTTATCAGACATACTATCTATAAAAGAAATGTGATTATTCCAGTATCACAGTGACATTTTAATTTTAACTGAATGGGAAATAAAAGGTAAGGAAAGTAAATGGAGTAAACAAGAAAATTGTTTTTTCATTAATATAATTAAAGAAAAATGTGAAATTATTTCTTACAATCCTTTATTTTTAGGATTCCTGCTTTTGATATTAGTTTAAGTATTTTCAAAATATTATGCAACACAGCTTTATGTTGAAGAAGACAAACTTGTAATAATGACTAAATGCATGCTGCAAAACCAATTGACTGCTGTTAATTTGTTGACATAACTTGCAGACTTATTTGGCTTCATTTGGACCAAGAATTTGAGAACATGCCAAATGTCGTTTGTCCTCCAGGCTCCCTGCTGAGGTTAGGGCTGTTCAGTAAAACTTTATAGGCTTTTGCTGAGGAAATTTATTACAGACTGTTGGGTGGACACGCACACACATACACATGCACACACTATGCCAGGTGTTTCACCCCAACCTGCTACCACATGTCCATGTACTAGTTGTGGTAGTGTGCTTAAACTAATGGGATTCTTATCATAATAATAATAATAATGCACCATCTTAAGGCAACACATCTTGACATCTTGTCATATAAGAATGTTGCTCTGTTGTGCTTTCTGCACTCACATCTGTCCATATGACTGCAGTCTGTTTCAGTCTGACTGTGTGGATCTGGTGAACCCTAACCACAAGTTCTCAGTTATTCTCACAAATTACAGACTTGCAGGGTTTGCATCACTTCTTGGTGGAGCTGCTAGATGCTGATCTATGATTCAGGAGTTAATTGGCTTCGTAAGGCCTGGGTGGCGCAAACAGTTTATTTGACCAACCAATTCATTTGTAATGGAAAATGTTTAACCTGCCATGCCCTCACATGCTGTTTAAAGTATTTTATGGACAGCTTGACAAAAGTCAGAGTCTCCACTTTCCCACTTCACAGCAAAGTAAATTTTCTGTTTCTGCTCTATTGTGAGTCGTCAGATTATGTTAAATTGCTGTGGTAAGAAATGCATTGGGCATGAAAACAGACTTCGCACACCACACCACACAACACATACATCCACTCCCTCATGCACACTCGCACGCGGACACAAATGCAAGCGCACACGCACATACACACACACACACACACACACACACACACTTGTTTGAACATAATTATTAATGAAGCTAATTAATTGTTGTACTCACGCCTATATGTAACCGTGATCTCAGGAACAAAATGAAACTTTTTAGTTCTTTAAAAAAATAGACAGACTGAATGAAATTGATTTTATTCTATTTAAAAATAGATTTCTTTTTTAAATTTACTGGAATAAGACAAATTTCCACAGGGTGAAAAATGTCAGATTTCCTGTCCTTGTGGAAACATTTGGTCCCCACCAAGATAAAAAAAAAAGAAAAAAAGAATGACACACAATTCAGCTGTACCTGTCCAACCCTTTGTTCTTTTAGTAGCAATTTTAACAATGTTTCGGTGCATTCCTTCTTAATGCAAGACCTCTGTAGCCTGTTTGGCATGCTCCCTACCGCCTTGACACAATATAACTCGGTCCTATGACTCCTCTGATCTTCCTGCACCTCTGTGGAAGTGTGTGGCCTGGATGGGTCACAGCAACCAGCAAATATATCGTAACATGGGAGTCACTTTAAACATAATGTGTGAAATAGAGGTCAGCTGTTGGAATGTGTTTTAATGTTCTTTTCAAAGAGAACTCCACATAGAGCAAAATGCTGTTTAAACATAAATGAAGAAAGTCACAATACACTTTAATATCTTATAATTTTTATTTTTATTTAATTATTATTATTATGAATATGAAAGAATACTCCTTCAGCCTTAATGACCTTTCTGGTGACCTGTCTATTTCAGATATCCAGGACTCTGGATTTAAGCCTGACTCAAACTGTAAAGCGAGAAAGGAAAGGACAGCCTTTACTAAAGAGCAGCTGAGAGAGCTGGAGGCTGAGTTCACTCATCACAACTACTTGACTCGCCTGCGCCGCTATGAAATTGCTGTTAACTTGGACCTCACCGAGAGACAGGTACATCGCTTTTTCAACAGTTTTGTACTACGATATAATCCATGTTTATTTCCAGCAGCTATGAATTTTACACAAATCCGACAGAATCAAATGAAACATTAGCAACAATCATAAAGCCTACTCATCACTAGACCACACTTAAACCTTGCCCAGGTGTACATGTGCATCCAAACCCTACACACAACCTATGCTAGATCCCAAAACAGCTTTGTAATAGTCCTTAATTCCTCTGGAAAAAAACATAGATAAATAAAAAATGTAAGATGTGTGCTTAGAGTAACTTGTGACTCCAAATATAAAATTAAATGAATATCAGTGCTGTGTATAGTAATAATTGCCGTTCTCCATAGGTAAAGGTGTGGTTTCAGAACAGACGTATGAAATGGAAGAGGGTGAAAGGTGGACAGCCTGCTTCCCCTCATGATCTGGAAGCAGATGAGTTGGATTCTGCAGCCTCACCCAGCTCTGAGTGATGACCCTGACTTTCACCTTCACCTAGAGATGTCCAGGAATTCCAGGCTGCTACAGAGGAGCCATAAATATGAAACAAAATGAACACCATGTCAGGTTTTACTCCAGTCCCTTTACACATCCAGATAAACTGTTTCATGGAGAATATTTCTCACGTTTGGATGGACACCATTCTTACTGGCCACTGGTGTGGACATGGTGTGGACATTCACTCACAAGCTGAGAACATTAAATCAGAGAATATATTTCTCAAACGTAAATGTGATCCATATTCATTGTTCAAGTCTGTTTAATACCTTTTGCCCCCAGTGATGACAAGTCGATGTAACCACACTGCAGTGGCAGAGGTTTTAAAGCCTGACTGTTCAAGGATCACAGGATCACTCAGAAAATGAGGATTGCTCATCCGAGGCCAATGCACCAGTCCTTAATGTTACATTTCTTTGTTTTTATTATAAGTCATGCTGTCAAGTTGTTTTTAAAATACCTTTTCTGTTGAACAGTTGTTTTCAATCGTTTTACCTCTTTTTTTCCATTGAATGTAATGAAATTGATAAGACACAGATGTTGCATATTGAAAAATGCAAAAAGTTAATAAATCACTTAAAAATGGAAACAATTGCAAATGTTGAATTATAATTTGAAATCATGAAGCCATACTTCTTGGCTTTCAGTAATACACTGTGTAGGATCTGGTATTTTGTTCAGTAGTCTGGGGTACACATGTACAGTCTCTTAAACCTTTTAGACAAATGTGTATTTCTAATGTTTGAAAAAAATAGAAATTTAAAAAATGATTCATAGTTCACAAGAGACCATATTACAACTTTATGCCTGAAATTTATTGGGCCAAGAATGACATTTAATGCAATATATAATCCACTTTCATGTATGAGCAGAGCATATGGTTGGATGTGTGCTGTGGATTTTGAAGTCTTTCACCAATTAAGATGAATAACCTTTTTTCCAGGGATGATCATTTGCAAGTGTGAGATACTGGATTTTGTTATTGCTACTATATGCTGCAACATGTATTAGCGCTGTGGTTGGTCTGCATTCTACTCCTTTTTGATTGAATACAGACATTAAAACCAGTTACCTGCCGGAGGGCTCTCACTCTACCTTAGTGTTAAATAGTATCTACATTTGTTTGGATTCAAACCAAGACTTGGCCTTGATTCTAGCTTTAACGGAAGCATCTGGTTGGATACAAGAATTGATCTGAGCCCTGACTGGAATTTGGACAATCCCACGTGGGAGTCTGACACACACCAGAAGTCTGGCGGCTGACCACTGGCGTAGTGCTTAGGAGAAGGGAAAAAATAGGTGGGTATGGGTGCAAAGATGACTTCTCAAGTACAGGATGTTGTTGTAGCAGGTAGCCAGTCATCTAATTTCCTGCCTTCGCCCTTAAAAAAAAAAAAAAAAAAAAAAAAGTGTTAAGGCATCCAGTGGCTTTACAATGGTGGCCCTGTCGTCCAACCAAACAACACCTTGAGATTGGCCTCTGCGCTGGATTGGTGTAGGAATGGTTCCATACACACCCACAGTAGGTCCAAACTAGTCCAGCACCCCTGACCCCAGCCAACCACAGATCCTCTTAGCCCATCCTGCTATACTTCCTCTGCATTCCACTCTTATGAGCACTATTATTGTATTAGAGGTAAGGGCTGTCAAAATAAACCTTACACATAAAGCATAATTATAGTATTAGAGCTCCTAATGAAAATGGACATATCATGGTTAATGGTTCATTTACACCTCTGACATTTGCGAAAATAAATATTCTTGTCCGAAAACATATATTAAATTTCCCTTTGCAAGGATGTTAAATCGAATATGTATAAACAAGGCATAGGGATTTTTTTCTTTCATTACCAAACGAATTTGAAGAGGAAAAGAACTAAGTTAAAATAAAAATAGCGCATACTTCCGATTTATTTTGGCAATTAAAATGACATTACAAACTGTTCAAAAAGCCGATATTTACACTGCATAATAATTTATTGAAATTAGATTAGTCTTAACAGAAGGAAGATATTTATGAAAGTGTGCTTTACCAGAAATAGTTTAGCATTTGTTCTAGTTTAGCATTTGTTCTTGAATTAATGGTCATTTAATTTGAATAAAAAACCTTAATTTTAATTTAGGATACAGTATGGTTACTTTACTTCTTTAAACAGCTTAAAGATGCTTGTGAATATAGGGTTTGTAAAAGTTTTTTTCTGTTACCAAAGAAATAAATATGCACACAAAAACGCCTTCGTGCAGAGTTTGGTAAATACCAGGTGACTTCAATTTATATGTCATATCAATGTAAGGGGAATAAATTGTTTCTAAAAGCACATTCAAACTGCTTTTTTATGTTTAAAATATTTCCAGTTACTGGAATGAGGAAAGATTATCCTGTTTTGTTTTTGTAGTAATTGCATAAAAGATTAATGTTCTCTCATTCTCATTGAAACAGCAAGAGGTACAAAAGTAGAAAGTAAAAAGTTGTATATATATAATATAACAACTTTTTACTTTCTACTTTTGTACTTCTTGCTGTTTGCAATGGCCTGCAATTCCCACCTCATGGCTTTTCTGAAAGGGACAAAATCAAGAAACTCATATATTATATTTGTAAGCGGATAATTTCAAATCAGAGTTTCTTGATTTTGTCCCTTTCAGAAAAGCCATGAGGTGGGAATTGCAGGCCATTGCAGGACAGTCAATAAACACATGATTACATTTATTAATGCCAATACAGGAAAAGAATTAGCATGTTCAGATAGTGTTCCACATATTTATTTTACATACTTAACCCCTCAGATCCAGGCAAACATTTCACTTTGCAGCAAGACAAAGAATAAACAATGTAAAAATATAAAATACTCTGAACTGGTCAGAATTGAAGACATAACGCCCTTTAAGCAAGAAACAGACTTGGCAGAGCATCAGCATAGAAAATATCAAGCACTGCGTTATTTATTGGTTTCAGACTTTTGAAACATATAAGATTTGTTCCTGATTTTCTTGTGTATGCTTAACTATGCTACAGGTAATGAGTTATTCATTAAAGAAATGCTTCTCATGGGCCTAAAAAAGGTTACAAGATATCAGTTTTTGGCTCATAGAACAAAGAACAAAAAGCCATTGTTCAGAGATTTATCCCACAGAAGAAGTATTAAGTTTAATATTCATTTTTGTTCATGTTTTATTGCTCTAGTCGAATGAATGTATTTTTTCCACTTTTCATAATCAGAATTTATTAAATGTGGTAAAAAAAATTTGCTTCACTTTTTTATTTTATTTTATTCTTTTTTTTTTTTTTGCCAAGTCTATTCCTTAAATAAGCAGTGAAAAGGACCATTCTGTGCCTGTTTAAAATTGAAGGTTTTAAATACAAAACAGAAAACATGCATTTAAAATTATTTATTTAAAATTTGATGTTTATATAAAAATGCCTATTTGACAAGTGTAGCAGTATATGCTTTAAATTAACTTTTCAACTTTTTAAATTTGAACATTATGCTCAGTATTTAATTTCACATCCAATGTGTTGATGTACTGAAGGAACAATAAGTAAATAAACATTTCATTCCTATAAAATATATATTATAAAATGTATTGTTATTCAATATTGTTTCCAGTTTCGGCCTGAGACAGTCATTTGACACCCCATTCTCTAAAATGGTCTCCCCTAAATTTCCAGGGACGCTGGCCTATATCTGGCAAACAAGTCTCTAAAAGTTCCTCTCAGGCACATGCCTGCTGCTCATTCTTCTCATCTGCAGTGTTATTTTAAGCAACCTGCAAACCTATTTCCCCTTTCCCCACACTACAGTCTGAGTTTTGCCCTCAAACAAGCGGGAGAAACCTCTGGATGGGAGGAAAGCAGCCCAGAGGAAACGTGCGATGGTTTCCGCATGGACTCCCAAGACAGCAGTAGCACTAAAAAGAGGATGCAAGGTACATTTGCATGCTTCCAGGTTTGTGTAGCTTGGAATGCAAATACATGTTGTCTGTTTGTGTGTGATTCCAGGCTTTTGTAGTTCTGTATATAAACTGTATTGTACTGTATGTTGCTTTATTTGTGTGCATGACTGTTTAAACAGCTTGTATGTGTGTGTACATGTAGGCTGTGGTCAGTGGACGTTTGAGGCCATCCTCCCCCGAAATGCAGCTATAATGATTAGTGGGACCCCCAGGAAAAATAAATCTTGCGGTTCCATTGCACAATCAGTCAAGTTGGGCCAGGGATGCACAGCACAGTTTTAAATTATGCGAGACTTCCTGTAATGCTCCTCTGATGGATCCTATAGCTGAAAGGAGCAGGAAAGCATGAGGTCAGTCTGACTAGACAAACCAAATATTTCTACCTGCTGAAGGTGACCTGCTCTTACATTACTGCAACCCAGGCAATTGATATTCTTCCGGCAGTCTTAATTCCTCAATAGACTTAATAATCAATGGGTCTATAGTATCTCATGATAATTTCTAATGTAAGCCTGTTTCATCTGTTTGTACCAGCATCTAATTATCTGTCTGTCTATCCATGTTGGTGCATCACTCTGAGAGGTGCACCAGATGCCCAAAGGTCTCTGCTTAATACTCGATGCCTGATCATCCAGTGTAATACTTGATGCCGCTTCTTATCAAGTGCCTGCCCCATCACCTCAATTCCCAAAACAAGGTGCTGCTTTATGTGACCCAGGTGAATGAAACAAAATGCCTCTGTAAAATACTGTAACAGCAATACTCTTTACAGGAAAGTCCAAGGCCCATCAAAAAAAGAAAGAAAAAAAAACGATTCCGCTTAGCTTTGTTTTACTGCCCGCATTAAATGCCAGACTTGGCTTTTGTAATACATACAGTATTTTGAAAGGTCAAAATGTATGTCTCAGGAGTCACTCCATTTCTCTTAAAGTTATTGCCACTTCAAGTGATATTTTATTTCAAGCTGACTTTTATTTCAACATGACCATGTCTTAAGATACCATCTAAGGTTTTTTTTTTTGTTGTTTTTTTTGTTAAACTGTTGTCAATGATCTGGTTTGAGCATGTATGCCAGTGTGACTTGCCACCAAAGGAGCCTCTGTTCTGGGTCAGCTCATGATCTATCACTCAGCTCAGAAAGTCCATGGGAACACTTCAGCTGTGGGAAGTGACCGTCATGCAAGACCGACCTGCATCTAAAAATAAAGCAGTGTGACCATTGTGCACACACAATTCATACACTGTTTTTAAAGGTCATATGAGCAATCGGATGTTGTGATTTGGCATGAATGTTACAGAGTTATTTTAAAAACCTTTGCCTTTTGATATAAAATGCTTAGGATTGACTTCATTTTTTAAAACTGACTTAAGGACTTAAAAACATAAAAATGACATAAACATCATGTTTTCTGCCATGACCCTGACCAGGATAAACAGTATGAATTTTCATTAACCCTCCCAACAAAAAAGAACACTGGAAGGCTAGTACAGGTATGTTGGGAGATGGGACATGTTAAACAATTGCACTTTGTACTGGTTCTGTCCACATCTTTACAAAACCTATATCTGAGCATAATTTATCCACGAGCCCATTGCTGATATGGATCACACGGTTCCTCATTTCCTCCCCATCACACCTCCCTCCTGTTCTCTTTTTTCTGCGCCCACGGTCAGACTTCAACTCCCATAAGGCCCCGGGGGAAGGGTTGAGCTGTGGCGTGACAGGCTGGGATTTCTGGAGCCTTGGCTTTAATATTCTCCTTCCCCTACTGTCTTTCATCAACAGCATGTTTCTAGACCCAGGCTTGAGTTACAGTCTGCATCTCTGCCTCCGCCACGTGGGAGGATGATTTCTAACACATGGACCTATGTGTTCATCAGACAATGGAGGTCCTGTCAGTGTCTGCGTTCTCTCTTGTTCTCTGCCGGGGATTTTGGAGTGGTGATGTCACAGCACGCCGACGCATTTGTTTTATACACATACACATTACAGCCACCAATACCACCCCTTCAATAAGCTGTCTCTAATTAG
The DNA here is from genome assembly GCA_028565275.1 of Leiocassis micropogon. Lineage (NCBI taxonomy): Eukaryota > Metazoa > Chordata > Actinopteri > Siluriformes > Bagridae > Leiocassis > Leiocassis micropogon. The sequence continues at coordinate 14,954,171 of JAOVVA010000054.1, read as the reverse complement.
CACCTGCTTTCACAAACATGTTCTATGGCTCGCGTAAGCTGCTTGGTCTGGGTAGGATTAGTGTGGAAGCAGCAGTAATTCCCTGCTTGTGTGTCTCTCTCACGTCTCCAGCACACCAAACCCCACGCCACAGACACAGAGGCCCTTGTTGTCGCATTGACCCGACTGGCACGGACGACGTGTGGACAGCTCCCCTGGCACACTGCCCGGCATTTATCTTTTGACAAAGAAGCTTAGGCAAAGGTGTAGAGATAAAGATGTTCAATACATGTGCAAGAGCAATACTGCAAGATTTCTAAGAATTAGTTTACTCAGTCAACTTATAGCGCTTGGTTTTGCTATTTTAAAAAAATAGACAGCTCTCATATCACCTACAGTAAGCAGGGGACTGCTAGAGCATGCATGAACCAGATTCAGAGGTTTTTCAAAAAAAAATGTGATTCCATGATTTATGCATGTGGTCCTGTATTAATGCATGAAGTTGTGGAAATGTCCTGAAGTTTTTTCCCCAATGGTACAAGCAAAATTTCCAATGAATAAATCAAATTTTCCAGTGTCTCTGCTCAACACAACATGCTCCATGCCTCCTTCTCATTCTAGCACAATGGCCTGTTACTGCGCAATTCACTTTGAAATCAAATCATAGAGGTCTGATCCAACTTAATCAGGAAGTAACGGATTAATGAAACTGTGTTCTTCCACATGGTTAAATGCCAGGAACAGTGCTGGTGACCCTTATTGTAGGATAAGTTAGAGAAGCTCTCACTCTCTAGCCTCCTCTTGTTTGAAATGAGATATTTGAGAACATTTAGCTGCGCACAATGGAAAATCAAGAGGCCAAGGTCATGAAGGGGAGTCAGGAGGCTTACTAATTAGACACATTGCAGCTTGTGTGTACAACTAGAGCACTCCTAGGATGTGCAGTCACATATTCCCTGCAAAAGTAGTAGTAGTAGATTCACAACAAAAGCAATAATTACCCACTAATTTGCAGAGAACCCTTACCATTCTCACTTCATGTGAGGCATTTTACTGCAAAAATAAAGTGCCCAATGATTTACAGGACATCCTTGTAAAATAACTGCATTTTGCTGTAAAATAAATATTGTAAATGCACAAATATTTTTGCAATGTACCAAACATTATTAAATCTGTTTGTTCTTAAGTTTAAGCCTATTTATTCTATAAATCTAAGAGACGGAACTGATGCACCTGCACATTGGGTGTAAAATTTCCCAGCCAATACGTTCACGTCAGCAGACATCAATAGCCAGACAGTCTGATTATGAGACGGAACTTCTAGCAGCTGTATGAACTGGTGATGGACTTACACTCCTAATCCCACACAACACTTGCCTTTGATATGAACTAGTCTTTGATTCACAAATCAGTAGCTATCAAAAAAAAAAAAAAACGTAGTCAACAATACTAGCCAGTTGTTTGAGCTGAACTGCATGCCTTATTCCTTTGACCAGGTCATCAGCCCTACTTGCACCTGCCACCAGCTTTCATTCCCTCCATCCATCTAAGAGAAAGACAGGAAGTCTACACTCACAGCGATTATGATGAAATTTACTGGCGTCTGAGTGGAAAGTCTCATCCAGAAGTCCAGATCTCAGGGTGAATGACTGTAAACCAATGCCTAGCAGGTTATTAGCTTTCTCCTAGCTAGTCTCTGAATTATTATAGCATGGCCCATCAGAGCCCAGCCATTCTCAGCCCCATGCTTCTCTATTCAGAAGCTGAGAGCCAGCAGATTCTGGCCAATCTTTCACTGTAGGTGTCAGAAATGGTTTCTTTTTCTCTCATTCTCGTTTTTCCCCAAATATCATTGTTGTCTCTCATTTTAAATCTTTTGGTTTGACTCTCGGTTTACAGACATTACGGCCTTTTAGCTATATTGGTCTGGCCTTGAACTTTTCATCATCACTTTCGCCCAGCTTTTTACACAGCAGCTGCCCTGACCATTGATTCCACTGAGCTTTTGGAGAGGTAAATGAATGGGGTAAAATATAAGACAGAGATAGAAATAAGGATCATTAATGTGTACAATGAAAGCCTTGACTGTGACACATTGTTGAAACACAGCTTAACCAATTTTCATGCATTAATGTCAGAATTCAGTCCCAAAAAGCTTTAGTTTTATGTCATCAGTTATATTTGTCACATCTTTCTTACTAATGCAACCAGAAAGGTAATTCTATTATTTACTGCCAGCAGTAGGGATTGTAATGCGTAATGCCTGGGGCTTATGAGTCTTTTATTTAACATACACACTTTAACTCTGAGTTAGTATTTTAAATGTGCAAATAGGATGTTAAGATTAACCTATAGTGTGTGTTTAAAATTAGATATTTGAGAACATTTAGCTGTCAGAATTTTCTGGTAGAGAGCAGAATTCATGGTTCCATCAATTGTGAAAAGTTGTACAGTTCCTGAAGCTGTGTGTGTCTGTGTTTGTGGGTGTGTGCGTGTGTTTGTGTAAAAATAATTTGATTGGACAAGAGGCGTTCCATAATTGCTGATATACAGTATATGTCCTGTATAATAAAATGTTTGCCCCATTCAGATGTTTTACTGCAGCTAAGAATCTCATCACCATACTGTCTTCTGTAAATGTCAATTGGTTTTCCGCCTTCATTCACAAGAAATTTCATCAAGGGATTTTTGACTTGAACACCCCTTGTACAGTATATACTGTATAAAAAAGGCCAACTTAACACTCTGAGTTAATATTGATTTATACAGATGGAATGTTGAGATGAAAAATTTTCATTAGCTATGAGCTATTTTAAATTCCTGACTACTACTACTACTACTACTACTAATAATAATAATAATAATAATAATAATAATAGTAATAATGATGTTTTCTTCAGATGGAAAGCATAATAATAAAAAAACATTTTGACCTTTATTATCTCCTGTCAATACAATGGACATAAAAAAATAGAAAACCAGTCAAGTTCTGCATAGTGTAGTGTAGTGTAGACCTGAGGTGTTGATTTAACAGCCACCACTTAGTTTAGGGATTGCTGTTGGAACAGCACTGAAATCATAAAGCTGTTTACTTACTTGGCATTAATATGACCATGTTTTATGTCATCTCTGTTCTCTTAGGGCATGCAGTCAGACATGTCTGAGACTAAACATGTGGAAAGAGAGACCCAGTCACCCACACCTCATCTTGACCCTTTGTAAAAACCAGTAGACACTTTGGAGGAAACTTGATCTTCAGCAAAAACAACTATGAAGTCAGATCTTTATTTAAGGAGTGGGGCGGCAGATCTCTGATATCCTGAGCCGCTGGTGTATGGGGGGTAGAGGGTCGTGACAGGAGTGCTGTGGTGGGGGTGGTGGGGGTCTGGGTGAGGTTTACGCCGCTGTTTTCTGAACGGCTGCCAGGAAAGTTTAATGGCTTTGGAATTTGGACAGGAAAAAAGTGGGTTGGAAGTTTCAGAGGAAGCAGGGATTTGTGGCTCATGCAGCACCTCTGTTTGTGTTCTCCTGGACTGGCTCGTCTCAGGCCAATGCGAGGAAGAACGTCAAGCACTTTTCCACAGATCAGCCCACAGCCTCGGGAGAATACACAGCGGCGACACGCAGGCCACGGTCCGCCACCTCCACCCGATCTACACATACCTCAACATATACACAGGCATGGACAGAAATGCACATAAATATAAATAAACATGAATGGATACATGGTGTGAGTCAATAAGAATGTGTGCCGACAAACTCAATCACACTCAATTTGTAAGTATTGCCTAATATCATATTAAAAAATTCTAAAACACAAAACAAAACCAACAAAGCATTTTTGCTAAATTAGTTCTTGTACTGTAACATATTCCTGTGGTTTGTTATTTGCCTTGTTAATTTACAGATTTTTTTTCGCAAGTTTGTATATTCTCTGCACTTTTATTTTGACTGTTGTTTGTGAATGCTGTAATAAGCTTTTTTCCCCCACACTTTGACATTTACCAGTTTAGTGCATGGAGATTGGAGTAGATTTTCTAAAATGCAAATATACAGATTTAGCTTGTTTCGATTCCATATTTGGTGGCACGGTTGAATAGTGGTTACCACTGTGGCCTGCCATCTCCAGGTTTTGAGTCCCACCTCAGGTCTGTGTGTGTGTAGTTTGCATGTCCTGTCCATAAGGTTCTTAAAGTATTTCTCTTTGTGTAGTAGCTGAAACTGTCACACTGCTATTGGTCTAACACAATAGCTCCTTTAAGGTGAACTGGGCATATTTAATAAAGTCATTCTTTAATTTAGGGAAAATTTCACAAATACAAAAGTACAAAAACAATATTCTTTCTCAATAGATGTTTATGTTAATAAATTTCCTAAATGTAACATACTGTATATGCTAGTTGCAAAGCTTAACAATTAACATTATTTTGGATTATGCACACTCCTGGGTAACATAGTTGAAATTATTTTTGACTTTCCTGGTGGACCACATCTCATTTTCATGAACAGTTTAATATCATATTTGAACAAATTATGTCATTTAAATCATAATGAATATGTAAACCATAACAGTGTATGTATCATAGTTGATTGTCATTTAATATACTTTATATCATAAGCTATATTAATAAATATAATAAGCTATTATACGAAAAAAATATTTCAAAAAAGACAAGAAACAGTTACCACAGTGTGTGTGTTCAAAATGTACACCACAGAAAAGATTGATGCTGTATATTTTAAAATGTATTTTAACTTTTGAAATACATTTTAAAATAATTGTTGTTAACAAAATGGTTTTTATTCATTATTTTGAAACCACGAAAACCCCAACTGCAAAAGGAGACATGGCAAAAAAGGTCAGTCTGGCAATACGGTGTGATGAAAAAGTATTTACCCATTTCTGTTAACTGTTAACTTCTGTTAATTTCACACTTAAATGATTGAGATCCTCAAGCTAATTTTAATATTACACAAACCTATTCCAAAGTAAATACAAAATGCGGTTTTCATATGATAATTTCATTTATTAAGGGAAAAAAGCTGTCCAAATGTACCTTACCCTATATGAAAAAGTATTTGTCCCCTAAATCTAATAACTAGTTGTGCCAGCGTGGGTGTCAACAACAGCAATCAAGAGTTTCATCATAACTGCCTTTCACATCGCTGTGGAAGATCTTCTTTGCAGAACTGTTTTAATTCAGCCACACTGGAGGGATTTTGAGCATGAACGGCCTGCTTAAGGATCTCAATCAGATTTCCGGATTTTGAGTAGGTCACTCCAAAAACTTAATTATTTATTTTTTAAGCCATTCAGAGGTGGACCTGCTGGTGTGTTTGGAACATTGTCCTGCTTCATAACCCAAGTGCGCTTGAGCTTAAGGTCACAAACTGATGGCCGGACATTCTCCTTCAGAGTTTTCTGATAGAGCGCAGAATTCATGGTTCCATCAATTATGGCAAGTCATACAGTTCCCGAAGCTGTGAAGCAGACCCACTACCACCAGGTTTGCTTGGCACATACAGACATTTCAATTAATTTGTTTTTCATTTTTTCTTGAATTTCTTTACATCGTGTTGTATTTCTTTTCATGTTCCTGAAACCACACAGCTTTAACATTAGCATCCATGTAGGCATGTCTGGCACCTAGCAGTGCACAAGACCACGGACAAGACCACCTAGCAGTGCACAAGACCACGGACATGCAACCAAGCAAATAAGCAACATGTAATGCATCTCAGCTAATTTCCTTATGTAATAATATTTACAAAGATATTGTAAGAGGGTGGGAGAAGGAACAGTCCAACTGACCACATGTGGCATTTTCATGTTGTTTGTATTTATTGATGAAGATGTTTTATTTGTATTTGTTTATAACTTAAAACTCCTTTTTAAATTTTAACACAACTTCATATAAACTGCCTGGCCAGAAACAAGTCATTTAACCCTAACTGATGCAATGACTAGCTTCTAATTTCATGGGTTCAACAACCATGTCAAATGGACATATCCTGTGGTCATGGAAAATATGTTATTCTGTTTCAGAAGGGTCAAATTATTGGCGTGCAACAAGAAAAGAAAATAACTAAGGAGATTGTTGAACCTACTAAAATTGGGTTAAGAACTGTAAAAAGCATTATTACAATCTGGAAGCATAGTGGTGAACCCTCACCTTTGAGGAAGAAATGTGGTTGGGAAAACATCCTGAATTAAAAATAAAAATGTAGAACTTATAGCTATGATTAATAATGAAAGTAAGAGCATTTGCACACATACAATGTGAAGGGAACTCAAGCCACTGGGACTAAACAACTGTTTTGCCTTAAGAAAACTACTTATAAGTGAGAATATTCACAAAAAGGCTTCAATTTGCTAGGGAGCATACAGCATGGACTGGGGAGCATTGGAAAAATGTCATGCGGCCTGATGAGCCCACATTGACCCTGTTATCTACACAGAAAATTAGGTCAGTTGACTACCTAAATGACCAGATCTTTCCATCAGTTTTTTTTTCTTCACTGATGGCATGGGCATATTCCTGGATGATGATGCCAGGCTCAATTTGGCTCAAATTGTTAAAGGCTGGTTCAGGAAGCACACATTGATAGGCCACCACATAGTCCAGACCTTAACCTCATTGAGAATCTTTGGGATGTGCTGGAGAAGGCTTTATGCATTGGTCTGTCTCTCCCATCATCAATACAAAATCTTGGAGAAAAATTAATGTAACTCTAGGTGGAAATAAATATTGTGACATTGCATAAGCTTATCAGAACTATGCCATGGCCATAATCAAAGCAAAAGGTGGAAATATTACTGTGTGCGATTTTATTTTTTGGCCTGATAGTTTATATTGCCCACAGAAGCCTATGTTAAATATTACTTGTCACTTTAGCTTTGTCACTTTGATTGTAATGAGAACACCATGGAACACCAGGCTACATGTGTTTCTTGTACTCCAAAACTGTAGTCTGGAAGAAGTCGTGGTTAGAACGGAGTGCCTCTGAGATGTGTCTGCCAATGTCTCCAGTCCTTGTCACCAGTGATTATTGGGCCTTTCAGCCCTCTCCCTATCACTCAGCCCACACCTCCATTTAGAAAAAAATATGAAAAATATCATGACAACCATTTTTCTGGCATATTACAGCATCTGTTAGAAACTGCTAGAGTGTTTGTAAATGAGGAATTCTTTTACATTTAGCCTGTCATATGTCTGATTATAAAATCTTTTACCCAGTAATAATCAATCACCCAATCACAAATAAATAAATAAATAAATAAATAAATAGATAAATACTGTATAAGAGTACCTATGATGAGTGTAGTACTATATGCCTAAGGAATAGGTCTACACCCTTCATTAAGCCACATAGACCCAATGCAGAGCTCTGTTCTCAGCTCAACCATTTAAAAAATAACCAGAAGCAACAACAAGCAGGACCTTTTGGTTTCATCAAAAGAAATTATATATATGTATAACTTACAGATATGATAGGAAAAGAAGAATTTTATATAGCATTTTAAACACAGTTAACACCTCAAATGAACATGCATTAAACTGTTCAAAAACAGCATGTGCAATTGACCGGGATGAGTACAGGGAGTGAGGGAGACTTTTCAAGCTGTTTCCCACTCATTGCTGTGTAAAAGCTCTGCCCTCATTCAAACTCTGAGATTATCCTCAGTTTAAAAGGTGTGAGGTCAGACACCAAAAGCAGAAACAAACACAGATGAAGGAGGAAATGCCTATGGACAAATGGTCTGAACGTGAGATGACAGACAGAACATAAAACCCTACCATGTTACCTGAGAATGGGAGCGAGGGAACAACCACCATAACACTCACACCATCACTGTGAAAAGCCCCCTGCTAAGTGAAGAGTACAACGTTTAACACCTGGGCTTTGGATGAGAAACAAACATCTGACTCTGTAATCTTCTAAATAAATACAGTCAACACTCTGAGGCTCAAAGCAGCTCGATTACTTTCAATGTGACAGTGAAGTTTTAGGCCTGTGGCCATCAGTTGTCCAGCCTTGAGGTGAGTAGAATGATTTAAATGCATATGTGTCAATAAAAAAGACATAGAAAGGACTTATTTACTTTATCTTAGGACTGCAGTGACTGAAGCCAATAACTAATGATTCTAATTATTTTAATAATGGAAAAGTAGTAAGGTAGACAGTTCAAGCTCAATAGAGACAGGAGTATCTCAGTGGTTAAGGCATTGGACTACTGATTGGAAGGTCCCAGGTTTAAGTCTCACCACCACTAAGTTGCCGCTGTATTGCCCTTGAGCAAGGCCCTCAACTCTTCAGATGTATAATGTCTGTTGGACCACCACAAATTTACAGAACAGCTTCATAACTGATTCATCAATGAATTCTTCATTGGATTTTACCCATCTTTAAAACTTTACTGAAAGGATGAACACCATTCACAAAAGATACTTCCCTTAATTACTGTTTTGAAAATAGTGGTTGAGAGCACTGTCTAACAGTAACACCCCCCCCCCAGTGAACCCTCATATACTTGAGCATGGGGACCTTGTCAGCTTTGGAGAGGCCACTCAGTGTTTGATTGTAGGAAAGAGTGTTTATTTAGAATAACATAGTACCATCCAGTGACCATTCTAAAGGAATTCTACTAGTGAACCCAAACAATGGCTGCAAAATTTCTCCCACAGTATAACATAACCATTAGACCCTCTCAGTGCAGGATTCGCACCTATATTCAGCCTGTACTATTCTCTTTGGTGTAATTTTTTATTTCATCTTTAAATTGTCAAATACGTATTTGTCTTTTTAATGAACATGTTTATGCACTGCATGTCTACTATATTATCTTTCTCTGTGCAGTTTGTTTTTGTTTAAGGTAAAAATACGTTCTGCACTGATGTTCTCAGTCACATTTTCTCAACAGCTGTTTTTTTAAACATATGCAATGATGTCTTTCCTACAGAGCTACATTTTCCTCTATCACTCATTTATCTTTAGAAAACACTTCATCCTGCTTATGGTGGGTTGAGCATAGTCACTCGCCGGGCACTACACACATACACACACATATTTGCACCTGTGGAATAAATTTGGTTAGGCAATCCACCTGCATTCATGTTTTTTTGGCAGATGGGGGATCACATGAGAATCCAGAAGAAATCCACAAACATACAGGAAGAACATGCAGACAGAAATCTGAGCTCAGGATTGAACCAGGGATCATGGAGCTTTGAGGTGACAATGCTGCCTGCTACACCACTCTGCCAAATGCAGATGTCACTTTAATCACTTTCCTTATTGAAACCAAGCATCTTCCCCCTGGCTGATTTTTATTATTATTATTTAAATGCATTACTGACTGTATACAAAAAATTGTACATAATAACTCAGAAGTATTGACCAGAACTGCTTTCCCTCCTGAACTCGCCCCAACCCAGGGGATGTGGGGGCAGGACTTCGGTCTGTGTTGCAGCGTTTTGGCTACCTGTAGCTGTGCTCCCAAAGCGGTCTGACTTGGAATAACGTGGCCTGTTTACTCAGCTGGTTCAGGGGAAAGAGGATGTGTTCAGGGCCTCATTAATCACAGCCACTTCGGAAGAGATAAACAGCCAGGACCCAGCGGGGGTGCTGACACTCCGGCCTGGCCTGAGGGTACAAGGGGAGATGGGGGCAAAGGGGGAGCAGGATCTTTTCTTACTACTCAGGGAATCTCCAAACACTTGCTGAACAATCACACTAAACCATAATATCATTTTAATAGTCCTAGATAACACAATAGCTTATCACTTGACCCATGTATGATTGCAACTTATGAGACCTTTTAAAGCAGAAAGAAATATACTGGAAACTTTGGAACAATTTATTACCACTCAACACTGATTACTGTCATTGCTATAGGGTATTTAACTTGCCATCATTTCGATTGCAAATAACAATGAAGAAGTATTACATTTTAAGCTCGAATAAGAGGGCCACTTAAAGGCATTGGTGTAGGTATTTTAATAATCATGGTTAGATTTCTGGTTATGTTGGGAAATGCTTAATCATTTACAAAAGACTAAATAAAAGTTAATATCATCTACTCAGACTACTTTTAAAGTAAAATAAAAATCAAATCTTTAAAATGTTAAGACTTTGACAAAAACAAAATGCCATTCATTTCTAGTGACCAGGCAACTGAATTTATAGCCACAAAAATATTTTAATAATAACTAGAATAGCTACATTAATATTAACATTATTCAATATTCATATTATATTAATACAATTGTCAGACCCTGGTAGCATGGCAGAGATCCAACTTGAGAACCATGGCTCTAAAATATTTAACGTGTAATAAGCTGCTATTTCATACTGCAGGAATGAAAAGATGACACGTTCAGGGCGTGAGGGATTACAGTCTTGAGTTAATCACAAGCACAACAAGTTTATGGAGAAGCTTCACCTGTGACAACAAACAAACCAGAACAACAGAGCAACAGTAAGTGACATAGCTTTAAGAAAGTCAAAGTGAGATGAAGTGACTAACAAGTCAATTTAAGTGGATGCTTATCAATACCAGATCCAGTACTCTAAGACTGAACACTAGTATTGATAAGTTTGTGAGAAAGCTTCTTTCTGATCTTCAGCTGAAGCTATTTTCACCAAAACGTTTCATAAAGACTAGAATGTCTCATGATGCAAATGATTTTTCTCATACATTTCCAAGGCTTCTGCTGTCTATACAGTGTTCAAAGACAAAAAAAAGCCCAAAATGCTGAAATCCTGTTGCCTGTGCCAAAAAAAAAAGCTTCTGTTATTACCTGCTGGCCTTCAACACTTCACACTAAGCCCATGTGTTTCTCTCCAGCCAAACTTTCACTCATCTTTCTGGCCCATATTTCACTTGAGACATGCCTTGGAGGAGGCAGAGAACAAGAGGAAGGAAGGGAAAATGCAGACAGCCCTGAGAGAAAAGAAAAAGTGAAGAAAAGGGGAAAAAGTTGAGTGGTGAAGAGGAGGAGATGAAGAGGATTGTCGGTAATGGAACAGGCAATAAAGATATTTTCTTCAGATATATGAGTGAAAAAGAGATTTTTTAAAATTTTACTTTAGTTCTGTGAAAATATGAACAATATAATGTTCCTCTGTTTAAAGTGATTTATTGAGATGTTTACCTCAAAGTACTATGATTTTAAAAATAGTGTGTCTGCTTGTGTGTCTCGCTGCCTGTGTGTGTGTCTCTCTCTCTGCCTGTGTGTGTGTGTGTGTGTGTGTGTGTGTGTGTGTGTGTGTGTACACAACATACTGAGGGATAATTGTTTCTGATAGATTTGGAAACGATGAAGTATTTCCAGCCTCTCTGGATTTCACCACTCACGCTTATAAAATTGTTCTAAATCCCACTAAATCCCATGATGGGGGAGTCTGTCCATGTCTAATTACACAAACTCCTACTCTATTCACATAATTTGGCTTCAAATCTTTAAAAAGACTGTACTGAAGAGTATGATTTTATCAAAGTTGACAATAGCACAAACAAGAAAAAAATACTGTTTATGTTGTTGTTGTTGTTGTTACTACTAACATTGAAAACAAATGTTTTATTTAGAAAAGATATTATTATTATGGCATCTATCCAGCTAGGAACCTCTGTAGTCCAAATGAGGATTGTGGAGGTCAACTGTGACCATTGCAGTTATTCGCATTTTCACAACACTCACACAAAACAAGCAACTTGAGGTGGGAATTGAACCCAAACCCTGCAGGTGCGACCATGTCCCACTACTATTATTATTACTATTATTAGCAGCCCAGAATTATAATAACATAAAAGAATATATTATCATTATCATTATAAAACAATTATTATATTATAAAACTATTATTTTAAAATAGCACAAAATTTTAAAATAGTACAGTAGTAATATACTGGTTTAATTTTGAACATTCGTTGTTGTTATTTTAGTAATAAACGATAATTAAAGATCAACAGTAAACCGAGAGCTTTTCTGCCATCTAGTGGAGGCTGCGCTTAACCAAACCTTTAGCCCTAGGCTACATCGATCAGTTTCTCAAAGAGATAGTTAGTATTATTATTATTAGTAGTAGTAGTAGTATTATAAGTATTATGAAAAGTGCATATAAAAATCTAAATGACTTGATGTATTAAATAATTTGTTGAGAACAATAAGAACTTAAGAAAAGTATATTCATTTCGTTTAGCCACTTAACTGCTCCAATGAAGTTAGCAGAGCAGCATGTAGGACGTGTAAAAATCACATAGACCCAATCAAATAAAATGGTATAAAATGAAGGAAGCACATTTTAAGAGACTTTTAATTTGACTGATATATGTATAAAGGTCATATATAACGAAACAATTTCTCAGAATTCCGAATTTCCTTAGTTCCTCTCGGATGAGAAAACCAAGGGCACTTTATAGGACGTTTAAATCGAGACTTAAACTGTGGCAGAGTCACCAATAGATGGGCTAGTAGGAACATTTCAGAAACTAATGATGTGCTGGGATTTTCACACACAACATGCTCTAGCGTTTCCATTACAACGGAAGACCTTCAGCCTGAAAACGCGCATTTTTGTAAGGAAAGGGGTTCAGTATGTACATTTATCCCAGTTCTGACCACGTGGTGGCATCTGCTACCACTAAAGAGTCCGATACTAAGTTGGAAGAATTTCCGAGAATCCGTGTGTGTAGTAATGACCAAGATCTTGGTCACATTTAAACCTAATTTAAAATGGACGAATTACTACCTGTGACATTACACATGCTGTATACACTCACCATCCACTTCAATGAGAACAGCTGTAGGCCTACACATGCTTATATGTTATTTTATTTTATTTATTTATTTATTTATTATTATTATTATTATTATTATTATTATTATTATTATTATTATTTTTAAAGCAACTGAGATTTTCCATTTAACTTTAGTAAGTAGACCTCAGGCTATTAGAAATGCATGTTGGTCAGGCTCAAGCACTTTTTTATGAATACAAATCACAAAATATGTCCATCCTGTCATCCTGACAAATTCAAAGTACATACATTGTCTGCATGGTAATGTATTAGAAGGATACTGTTTATGGTCCTCAACAATATATTTTATTTAATGGGAAAGGGCTGTTGATAAAATCAAATCAATTCAAAATGTGGCAAAACCTAAGTGCACATGTCCACCCTCTGGAATAATCAGAAGAATCAATGACAGGGTGAACATTTTTGTTAAAGTTTACTTTCAATGAACACATGGTGGACTTTCAGTAGAACAGTGATTCACTGTTGAAGTTGACTGTGTACTGTTTATCACATATATTTAGCATTTCTGAAATGTTTTATATGTATTAATATTTCACTATGACAGAGTGGACATGTTAAGCTCGACAACATCAAACTACAAACACAATATGGTAAAAAGTTAGGAAATGTAAGTGCAAGTATTTTACATAAAGCAGATGTTTCATCTTGAGGAAAGATGAAAATGATTGTCATGATGTCACTGATTACATCGATCAGTTTCTCAAAGAGGTAGTTACCTAAAAATGACAGGGTGGACATCAATTTCAGGAACGCATACATAATTTGTTGAGAACAATAAGAACTTATAAAGCATGTATTAATTTCGTGTCATTTAGCCACTTAACTGCTAATGAACAAATGATCTCCTGGGGATTTTCACACACAACGTGCTCTAGCATTTCCATTTAAAACATATACAGTTATTGATAAAAATGATTGTTATGTGTGTGAAAAAGTCTTGTTAATAAGTGAGGTGTGAGGACAATATCTAAAGTGTTTTGAGGTGCCAAGAAGGATGCGTTTTTTTTTCACTGTCTCAAAAAACACGTTGACTGACACCTGTAACTCACATGAGTACTCTTTGATAGCTCATGGTAGATGCCTTTATATAACTTTGTGTTCGTGACCTGATGACACTATTTGATGATACTAAAAAGGTTAGTACATTCCCCACTGCATAGACATATTGTGTGGTTATAGGTAATTAGAGATCTTCTCACCTCATAGATTGCCCAGAGCTGAATGAGATGCGATGGGTTGGTGTAAAGCTGATACATTCCACTATTCTGATCAAGGGTCACAGGATACGCTGACTGAGATTCACCTTGGCACTACGTCCTGGAGTATGATACTGCAAAACAGGAGCTACCTGATACCCAGGGCTTTATGTGGAGCGAATGCAATTCACTTGAGCTGTACCATGTTTCAACACATGATCTAGTCAGTTGTTAAACGTCTGACCAGTTCGGTACATACCATCTTTTATAGCAAGGTAACCCTAATAACAGATAGTGCCTAAATATCCTCCTAACAATTATTTATTTATATGTCATTTCCTTTCAAATGCAGAGCTAATTAAAGTGCTTTTACAGGGTGAAGCTGAAAAAAGGTAATCAAAAATAAAATAGGCAAATAGATAAAATAATAAAATGAAATTAAAAATAATGAAATAAATAATATGAAAGGCATAAAGAACAAAAATTCTAACAATGTAAATTATAACAAATTAAAACAAGGAACAACTACAAAACTAAATCTGAATTTTATAAATAAGATAAAGTATAAAGTATATAAATACAACAAATAATGTATTGAGTAACAAGACAAATGTAGTTAAAAGTTAATATTATTTCTTCTTTTTTTCGTTTGTTTTAACCGGTGATAGATATAGCCTGATGAGTAACAGCACTTAGTGGTGTAGAAAGGTGGTATATAATAAAAAAAAATTTTTTAAGAACACTATATTTTAACACTTTAGGATCAATTCTAAGTAAAGCTAGTGGAGCCACCTGAAAACTGGTTTTATGTGATTTTTTTTAAAGCTTGTGTTAATAAGTTTGCTGTTGCATTTTTCATGTTGTAACTTGTTTCTGGAAGCTGTTAAAATTTCTCTAAGCAATGCATTATAATGCTTAAGGTAATGTAACTGGATCTCATGGGGAAGTAATATGTTCAGGTTAAGCTGCTCTTTTAAACAACACGTCTCAAACTTTTCTTTAATAACTACATCATTAAGAATATCATTAAACAAAGCATTGTATAAAACCAAGAATCCCTATTGCAGATAATAGAAATAAAGAAGCTAGATATTACTCAGATGGATTAAAGCAGATGAAAATAACAGGTGTAATCTCTCTATGACTGATTTGATATGGCTAAAAGTAGAAAACTATATAATAAACGCCATAATTCAAACTCATCAGCACTTCAGAGAGATCAAAGTGGTATGACACATGCTATGATCCTTCATTTCTCCAAGGATGAATACACACCCAGTCTACAGAGCCTCATGTGCATGATTGATAGAAGTGATTTAGTTTTTTAAGGACTTTTTGGAAGAACCTTTAGTGCATATACGAGTAATCTAGTCTCATTTCTTTTATTTGGTACAAACCTATTATCTGGGTCACTGCAGCTGACTAATATATTATGCCATTCTGAGGTCCCCTTAAACGAATTGAGCTATATCAGTTGTGCTCTTATAATGGTTTTTGATAGAGTGATTGGCAAGGACATTTTTTCAAGAAATTAGCCTGTGAGCATCTGAGAAATAATCTGAGAAACAGGGAGACTCCACAACATGTGAGTGAGAGAGAAAAAGAGAGAGAGAGTTGCATTTCCACACACCTGCTTGCTTTTTTGCCTCTGTTGATCTCAATTAGGACAAAGAGGAAGGGAGGGATCCATTGCTCTAATGTAACGAGATTCCCAGCTAATCAGTGACTTTCCTGCGTTATCTCAGCCATCAGGACACTGGGGAGGATGTGTAACTGAGACAAAGGCTGATGTCATGTTGTGATAGATATACTAGGGGCAGAGCAGAAAGAAATGTTGACCAGGTTCTTGTTATTATATGATTCCTCATGATATGTTCCCACTACAATATCACTTCATGATGAAAGGAGCTTATATTAGACTGAAGATATAAAAGGAAAAACTGCACATTTTATTATATGTCTATACAATGATATATCACATGATTGTGTGTGTGTGTGTGTGTGTGTGTGTGTGTGTGTGTGTGTGTGTGTGTGTGTGTGTGTGTGTGTGTGTGGGGGGGG
>JAOVVA010000054.1:14918215-14935895 GCA_028565275.1 Leiocassis micropogon | reverse complement strand
CCAGTCCACAAAAGTTCACCTCGTTTAGTGCGGTTTGACAGCGTCAGTCCGGCACGGGGGGAATGGGGGGGGGGGTAGGGTTGTCTTATAAAATCACATGATTGCATCTCAGGGAAGGTATTCAGTCTGTATTTCAAAGTTTTCAAGAACACAATGTTACCTGTTGTCTCCACAAATACCACTGTAAAAAGTTGAAACAACAATACAATATTAATTAATTCAACATTTATCGAGTTGGATTTTTTACAGTGCGGAAAATTTTAAATAAAGGAGGTAGAGGAGGATGGCTAAAGAAATACTGAATATTGCAACAGAATGAGTTATAATTTGATTATGTGTTACAGCTGTCTACTCAAACATTGCATGTGTGTGTTTCCTTGGGGACCCTTTGTAAATGTCACACCAGGACTGTTTGGTCGTGTAATATGTCGGCTACAAAATCATAACAATAAATAAATAGTTAAGAAATAGTTAGTTTTAGGAGTTCATAGAGAAATATTTTAGAAACACTAAAAAAGTTTTTCTTGCTAGTCAAACAATCAACCACTGATTTCTCATTACGCCTAGAGATTTTTTCCACTTATTCCAGGGGGCACTATTAATGGACAAATTTTATCAGTTAGAATGGCTTCAGCATAAAAGTATACTAAGATTTGTAAGCATGTTTAGCACTTTTGATAATCTGAGCACTCACAGAGCACAGGTTCCACATGCCTCTCTGATCACAAAGATTACATTCCAGCTGCCTCTCATCTCCGCCATCAGCTTTTTACAGGCCGGTGTGTAACATGATGAGCGATTCACACCACTGTTCACACGTTCCCTGTGCTGTGATTTACAGGGTTCAGTGAAAGTTAAGGTCTATTCTTTACAAGCTACTGCATGAACAAGAACAAACTATCAAAAACAATGCAACTGAGAAATTTACAAGCATACATAGTTAAAAGGGTCTCTATTAAGAACTTAATAACAAGTGGAAAACATGGTAAATATGGATAAAAATGTAATGCACCATTAGTTACACCATATACAGTACATCTGCATTTATTATTCAGGGTTTGAACATCTGTGCTCAAGCTGAAGCTTATCAGGTAACACATAACTGAATAAATCCAAGCTAAACATGGAGGCCGATTTGTTTGGTCTCTCAAACGCCCCCATACTTCTTTAGAGGGAAATCTCTGCTTTGTTTATATAACTAGGCTTATAGGGCTGCAGACTAATTACAACTTGCAGTTGGACTGATTGAGCAGTAATCCACTCAGAAAACATAAAAAAAAACAAGAAAGGAAAGGAAATCATTGTATTTGATTACAGTAAAGAGCCTAATATAATATTTAGAATTAAATAAAACATTTTGCACACAAAGTGTTATAAAAGCATAAACATATATATATATTACTATATCTATATTCCTATTCTTATATAAATGATCATACACAATATTCTCTCACATATAAATGTGATATGTTTATATTCCTACCAGAGGGTCCTAATTAGGAATCTAAGTACCTTTACTTACCTAAAGCAGCCTTTTTTTTTTTTTTTTTTTAATAATTTAAGCATCTATTTCTGTTTATAGTGAATACAGGCTTTCTAAAGATTTCTAAAGATCTGTGAAGTGCAAGTAGCCTAGTAGTCTAAACCAGACATTAGGCAAACCAAACTGGTAGCCTGATTTAAACCTCAGTAACACTCCGCAGTGACCCAGGCAGTTATGACGAATGAAGGAATAATTGCTGAAAATGCAGTAGGTTCATTCTACAAGATCTTTGCCCCTTGATTTTTATCTTTAGCTGCTATCTGGTGCCCACATGACAGTAGTAAGTTCCTATTTTTTTTCTCTTTTCTCTACTAATTTGCTGCATCTGGGCAGGAGTTTGTGTGTTAACTACATAGTGAAACTTTCTATTTATTTTCTTAGGTTAAGTATTTTTAGTAAATGCATTGCTATGGCTGGACTGGTTTAGTCAATAGATTTTTTTTTTCTTTAATTTTTTAACACTGACTAAGAGCCTTAAATTTAAAACATATCCTCTGCCAATGACATTTTTTCCCTAGGAAGATTGATACAAGAAAATCACGATATTTAATATACATGTGATCTTACTTTGTCCTTAGATTGACTTAGGAATAAACGGGAAAACAGGATGTGCCAAAGTGTAAGTGTCAGCACTTTGGCAGAGCCAACAATTGAGTTTTAAACAAAACGAGCAGTGTTAGGGACTCTAACAACACATTACTGTGTGCCCCCAGCACTATAATATTTCTTGATTTAAATTTTTTTTTTAAAGTTTATTTTTATGATCTGTTGTTGTATGGCTGGTTGCCAGAGATAAATGGTAATAGTGATTTAAAAGTAGGGACATTGTCCTGATATATAGGCTCAGCTGGGCTGGTGCAGCTGTGTGGGCATGAGAAAGCCTTTGCTGAAGGGTGGGCATGTTAAGCAGGACTCCATTGTTCAGGTCTGACTGATCTCCCATACCGCAGTGCTTACGGAGAGACCCTGACTTTAACAGGGAAAAGGCCTGTTGACAAACAAGCCTCTGTGTGGAGCAGGATGCTGGGCTGCAGGTGCTCATGCCACGCTTGGACTGATTCATGTAGTGTTTCTCAAATGCCAGCAGAGACATTTCCTGCCCAGACCTACACACACACAGGCATCCAGGCAACAACCAAACACACAGCAGGAATGACTAACAGGCAGGCTGCAATATCAAAGCACACAAACACCCATCAGCACAACAAATACCTACATATGCACTAGCATGTTTAAGCAGGCTTTCAAAACACACAGGGGGAACATAAGGTCTGGAAATAGAAAACTTGGCCAAAGTCTTGCACACCCAATTTATCTTTACTACAAATTTTGTTATAGATGTTTATCATGTCTGCATTACTAAGCACAAAACTATTCAATATTTCCAAACATAACTTAAAAAACTTAAATAACAACATTACAGGAAAAACAAATGTAGGCTCCTGGGTTTTGCATGAAAATAGATCCAACTATTCATTGTGTGTATTTTATTATTTTTAGTGCTATTTATACATGTTTTTTTTATGTAAAAACACTTAATTTTATTATTAAGCAATCTTTGCTTATGGCTTTTTTTTTTTTTTTTGTATGCGCCCAGGACTTTTGCACACAGCTGTACTTATACAATGGACAAAATATACACACGGAGACAGACACATTCACACACGAACAGGCACAGGCAAACACATACAGTGGCAGCTGATATAAAAAGGCCTCATATTCATCTGGTTATGTGTGACATGGTGCCAGGCATTCCATGGGGCCTGGTGAGAAATCATTTAATGTGGGTGGGTATAGGCAAACACAATGTGACACACAGGCTCAGTTCCAAGAGGTATAAATCTGACAGCATTTGACAATGACTTACAACCAGCCACAGACAACCACAGCTACACTCTACACAAACCATGCACTTGACTGTGGTCACTATTTATGGCTGCTATTTTCTTAGTAAGCTGCTGTCTTGTGAAACAGATGAAAGGAATGGTTGTAATAAAATGATTTGCTATGCATTTATGGAGATACACATTAAATATTTGGAAGTGTCAGCATAAACAATATATTGTAACACTATTAATAATTGCTGTCATTATAAAATCTATGCTCATTAATAATTAAAATGATGTGCAAAGCTTTATACATGATTTCTAGAGCATGTTTAACATCAGGTTATTTATTTATTTATTTTTTTTTTTACATTTTTAGAAACTTTTGTCCTGAACTTTTACTTTTAAAAAAGTCTAAACATAAAACCATGGTGATGAGCTTAAGTTTAAGTGAAAATTTCTTGACTGTGACAACTGAAAGAACTTAGAGTTGACATGGGCATGCATCTGGACAAGCACAGTGCAGGATACAAGACCTAATTTGGCAACCTGGCAGAAAAAGGATGTCAGATAAGTCTGCAGTCAAACGTTTTCAGAGAATATTTTTAGTCATTGCATGTGTCTGAAGTTTGAAGGAAAAATTCTTCACCCACAAGAGTGTACAATGTCTCTCCCCAGTCTCGCACAAGGTCATTTTGAAGTTGGACTTTCTTATTTCTTAATTCTCTGAAATTATCTTCATATAAAATGAATAATAAAATATTATATTAATTATCAAGGTATTTTGCACAATTTAATGTTAATTACATCTTGAAATAAAGAAGAAAGAATCCTGGCACATACTGATCATCCAATCATACTGTAGCCGGCAATCAATCTATCATCATATATTTTTTCCCAAAAAAGATTTAGTTAGATGAATATCTTGCAAGTTATCCTTTAAACACACATTTATGGTAAACGATGATAATGCTGTGTAAAAAGTAAAAAAAAGTTCTCTTAACTATGTAATGCACATTGATTTTGAATATATTTTTTGCGCTAGGAAATGAACACATATGTTTCCATATTGTGCTGGCCAGTACTGATAGAATGGAATAGAATAGAATATAATAGAATAGAATAAACACTTGAAGTGATTTCCACAGAAAGCATTATGGTAAAATGGATTTGCAGACTTAACCCCCAGTAAGTCAATAAAAGATCTAATGGATGATTAAAGGAGAAGTCTGCAACAAAGAAGATGACACTTTATTAAACATGTAAAGGATGTGGGTTAGTTGGATATAGTGAGATGAAACATTTATACGTTGTCTGTGTACATTTAGTTATTGTCTGTGTACACAGTTACAGTATTTGGCAGGATAGAAAGTGAACATTTGCTTCATGCCTCACACAAATGGCTCAGCTCTGGAAGATAATGGGAATCTCCTTGAGAGGTCAAAGTGCAGAATGCTAACCCAGTGCCCTCCTCTGCTTTAATGCTTTAACCATTAAATCATAAAAAATAGCGTGTGTTTCAACACCCCCCAAGTTTGTCAGCAGGTTTCAGGTGAAATTAGCAAAGCTGATAAGATTTTATTTGAGACATACACTATGGAGTTACGTCAGTGTTTTCGCCAAATAAAGCAAATACACAATGGCTCTTTCATGTGATTTTGTCACCCTTTTGAAAGCAAGTAAAATTACCATTTGTGTTAAAATACAGTGCTTGTTGGGTGGGTTGTATATTCATGCGTCTTGTCTGAGTTTAATGGAAAATCATTGACTCTGTACAATATCATAACCTATCACTTAAATGCTATGATAAAATCATTTTCATAGTTAAATAAAAATGTTAGGATATTGGAACCTTCACAAATCTGAAGGAAACATGTCAAAACCATACTGTACTTCTGTACTTAATAAGTCCAAGCTTATATACTGTATGGATAACGAAACACTGACAAGAAAATATGTTACATTTTAACCCTTTCCTCTGAACTTCTTTCAATGTGAAACAATGTAAAACTTTTTTTTTTATTTGAAAGTTTTTGAATCTTACAAAAACCCAAACACATTCAAGAGTTGTTTATAAGAAACACTCCTTCTTGCTAACCCCTCTTTTGAGGCAGCTCGTGATGAAAAACAGGGCTAAATGCCATTTGAATTCACTGTGACGCTAAGCCATTGTCAGGAAAGCAAGGGCATTCAAAGTTAATACAGTACAGGTTTGCTAAGGACGGACTTCGTGCTGTTTTTTCCCAGCCGTGTCTGTTGTTGATAGAGCGAAAACAACTCAGTACATTCATGCCAGGGCAAGTTTTTATGAATGGGTTTTTTTTCCTCCCTCCACTTTCTCCTTCCTTTTTGTGAATGAAAAACAACTGCAAAGTCTAGAAGGAAAACTCTTGGCTTCTCGACCGGAGATTGGTCAGAAAGACCCAGGCCCCGCCCCCACGTTGCTAGGCTCTGGTACAGTTTCGAATCTGATTGGTGCACAGGAACGAGTCGAGGCTTCATTCATAAGTAAGACCATTCATTAGGACAAAGAGAGAAATCTGAGCTCTTGAAAGAGGAAATTCACCAATCAGGAAGCTTTACGACTGAGCGGACATCCGAAAAGCCAGAGAAGTAGCTCCTACCCAAAGCAACAGTAAAGAAAACAGTAAAGTTTTTCATTAAATTATTATAAGGTCTACGTGTGCCATCCGGTCGCGTAAATAAAACGTTACGGTTAAATCTATTTACAGTTAACATCATGTGAACTGAATTACATGATACGCTTTGCATTCACACTTAAATATAAACAGTTTGGAAAAGTTTACACTTTAGTTTATATATATATATATATATATATAATTATTTTTAATCCGTGCTTTAGTGAACAGGGTTATATACGTTTGCAAAACAATCCTAAACACTACTGTTATATTACTGTATAGGCTACTCATAACGGTAAAAAAAAAAATAGAAACGCACGATCTAATCAAAGCTTTTCTTTAATAACAGAAGCATGATATGTTTATATTAACTGCCTGCACGAGGCTAAGCTAACTAGGCTAGGGTTTGCAAGCACTGCGAGTGTGTGAGTGTGTTTTTGTGAATGGAGCTCATTACGCATGCAGCCTTCTGGACGCCCCATTCACAACTCCCGCTGTCTGTCTGTGTGTATGGTGTGTGCGCGCGTGCGTGTATGTGTGTGTCTGTGTGCATGTGTGTGCGTGTGTCCCACTGCCTTCTTTTCGTGCAGGCTGCTCCGATTCTGCTTCACACAGCCTCGATGACCGCGAACGGTTAACGCATGGACTGTAACATGGATGGATATTTAGATCAGCAAGTGCCTTACACTTTAGCTAATGTAAGTACGGCTTTATAAAGAGTACAGCTTTGGGGAATGCGCGCGCGCTGCTTCTGCTGGGTTTTTGTGTGTGTTTGTGTGTGTGTGTGTGTGTGAGCTACGCAGCACTGCGATGGGAAACTGCTCCGAGTTTACACCTAAATAACTCAGTAAAACTTGTGTACTACTTATTAATTATAACATTTATTGAAATGTACCGTTTGTTTTGTGTCCAGCTGTAGCTTAGCTGTTGCAATTAGTTTAAAAAGTTGTTGTTTATAATCGGCATAATGGTGCGCGTGCATGATGACGACTCTCCAGAGAAAGTGTCTCTTCCAGCTATGTAATGGTCAGTATGAAAATCAGGAATTAAATCACTTTACACAAAGATTGACCAGACTCATTTTGACTTGTTTTGTGTAACTAAACATAACTCTATAACAGCACTTTATGGTCTACCTAATAGGAATTTAGATATCAATAAATGATGGCATTAGGATTTTAATATCCAGCTCTGAGATGGAAAAAGGATTATGAAGTGTATTTAAATGTTACATGTATGCCTACCAGTACAACCTGACCATAGTGTACTGTATGTTGCCATAATGACAATTGTTTTTCTTCCACATTTGTAATATGTTTCCGCTTACATAATATTCCTGGTGTTTTCCAGAGGTCGCAAGGAAATGGGCCCCTAAATAGACTGTTGGTGGCAGCAAAAAGGAAATACATGGACACCGAATTACCCCCTCAGGAATCTGAAGGTAAAGTAGCAAGCGAGTTTAGGAAACGCACTTACCGTGGCCTTTATTTTGGACATTACACTCAGGACAGATATATGTTTGTTTTAATATATATATATATATATATATATAAAACTTTAAATCAGTTGATATTTTCCACACATCCTGAAGAGTATACACAATGTTCTAATATAGGTTTTTTTTTGTTTGTTTTTTACCCCATAGACCTCTTTCAAGATTTAAGTCAGCTTCAGGAGACATGGCTCACAGAAGGTGAGACCGACATGTTCTTTGTGTATCATATCTATTGCTTGTGCTGGCTATTTGGGATTTTCAAGTATAACCCAGGTAGAGCTGTGTCTGGTTGCGTTTGGGCAAAGAAGGGATTAATTATATACCAAGAAGGAATGGCTCCTTTGATTAGATGAATGGCTGGATAGTTCAGCATAGACTGAAACACGATCTCTTTGACTCTTGGCCAGTGTCTAGTGTCTATTTTATCAGAGAGAAAATGGGATTTTTAACTCGTGTATGAATCTGATACCATATTACATCTTGCCCAGCTTATTTTATTATTAACGGTCAATTTTTGATGCTTAAAGGATGTTTGGTTCTATGTGGGTTTTAAAGCTGGTTATCTGATCATAAAATATCTGGTACTTAGATATAGATACTGTTTGGACATATTGTTTACTTAGTCTGTAATGGACTCTTACAGTTAATGCAAATAGGTAGCATTATAGATGGAAGGTCAGGAAACAAATAGGTGAAATGTGGCTTGGTAGAAACATTATACAGTATCTGGGTTGATGATAAAAAACAGAACTAATGATTTGTTAATATGATTGTTTATTTTTTTTTTACTTCTGTCATACTGAATTTTATTATTATTTTTTTGCAAACAAAATTCACTAATAGTTTTATTGTCTGTGTATTTTATAAAGCTGTAAACATTATGTAAAGATAATTGTGACATTTTAATAATTAACTAATACAACCTTAAAATTGTTTTATTCAAAATCTCAATTGGTTTTATGGAATAAAAAAAAATCTACTTTGTGAATATAAAGTAAACTTTGTTTTAATGGTAAAACAGCAGGCTCCTCAGGACAGCTTATTAAAATGAAGAAAAGGGGGATAAGAATTTGTCGCAGTCAGTGTGGTATTGTAGTTCAAGGTCAATGCCCACACGTCAAAGTGTAGCTGTAATTAATGCTTGGGGTGATTAATGCTCAGGGCTTTGAAATGGGGAATCTCCAGACTTTTAACTGACTGTTCTTAAACTCACAACTCATGCCTCACAACTACTTCCTTCCATATTTTCTTTCACTTTCTGTTATTATGAGAAAAAAAACTTGTTAGTATATGATTTGTGTTTGTCATCTCTCAAGTTTAGTCAAAGATACAACAAGTTTTAGTTGAAACAAGATAAGATGTAGTAACTTATGAAGGTCATTATATAATAATCAGAGAGGGAGTTATTTTGCTGTGTTCTAAGGTAAATTATTATACAAGATCTAAATGTGATGTTGGAACATAATTTAGGAGAGTGACAGGGAACATGAATATAAATGGCAATATTGGAACACAGTGGAAAAGTTTTAAACATACTTGCACTACATTTGGTATATCAAAAATAATCAGACTTATTTATGTAATTTATTAGAAGCTAAAAAGGCAGTAGGATTTCCTTAGTCTCTTACCCCTCTTAGGGTGATTGTTTTTTTTTTTTTTTTAAGTGGATTGTTTGAACAGCTTATTATTAGGTGATTTGTGGTTGTGGATGATTCACTACACTGAAACAAAAACAGCGGCTTTAGGGCTTTTTCTCAAAGGGTAAGAGCAAGAACGAGAAGGAGGTCAAGAAATTTGTGAATGGGGAAGCTTGTAGAGTCTTGTCATTAGCCTTTAGGCCTTTAGACTCCTGGCTCTTCCCAGGATCCGCATGACCCCCCCCAAAACCAAAACCAAATAAAAAAAAAATCAGCCTCCCTCAAAGAAAAAGGAAACATGTCTCCATGCTTGCACAGACACACTTCCAGTCTTGTGCTGACTTGCATTTCAAAGCCCTCGA
Organism: Leiocassis micropogon; assembly: GCA_028565275.1. Classification (NCBI taxonomy): domain Eukaryota; kingdom Metazoa; phylum Chordata; class Actinopteri; order Siluriformes; family Bagridae; genus Leiocassis; species Leiocassis micropogon. The sequence continues at coordinate 14,926,390 of JAOVVA010000054.1, read as the reverse complement.
CAAGACGTTCCTGGAAGTGAACTGACGCACAACACACACGTACACATACACAGAGTGAGAGAGAAGGAGAGGAGAAGATTGGGTTAAGATCCGGTCTAGCTCCAGAAACTAGTAAGCCAGAGGCATCGATGTCCAGACAATTCTTAATGTTTTTTTTTGTTGTTGTTTTTTTCCTTTACACACATTGCATGTGCTCTTTTTAAGGCATGTTGAAACTAGCTTGAATGATATATTGTTTGATCTGGAACACCAAATATTGGCTCTGACTCATGAAAAACAGCTTTGTGCTCTTCCTCGGGGCAAAATAGAAGAAAACTTGAGTGGGTCTAATAGAATTACAATATATCAGTAGGATGGGGCAGTATGTAGGAAATTAATGTAATTTCACCGAGCATGCCCAAAAGAGAGACTGCACTTTCGTCAAACAGGATGTGGTAGAATGGTCTTTAGTTTCAGTATTGCTCCTGTAGTTCCTGTGTTATAGCGTGTTGGCTAAAAAGAAAGGAAAGATGGCATGAGGCCTGTTAGACAGTCAGGCTTCTCTTTCTTGCAATACAAGGAAAGTAAAGGGCAGTAGTGCAGGAAAATCAGCTTTTGCAATGTAGCTGTGACATATTTAAGACATTTTGTATTACAGTTTATTTCCACTTGCACTTTTGAATTATGATTGTTACAGTGCGATTTTATAACACTGATTTACTCTTCCTTGCAGTCTGGTTAACTGCATCATGCTTGACCCTAATTTGCAATCTTCCTATAGTAAAAATAGAAACATACAAATAAAAACATTAAAAAAAAACCTTTTTATGCTTACAGGTGTTGTCATTTTTAAAAGTGTTTTATGATATTGACTGTGTGGCTAATGGTCAATATTAAAAACACTGGCAGTGCAACAGTTACCGCAGCAAGATCTGGTTTATTCCAATTTTAAATAAATTCTGGTGAATCTTAGTTCTACCTGGGCTGCATGTCAACAGAGGGCCACTGCCTAGAGCTCTCTGTTTCCCTCATTCCTTTTTCAGATTCACTAGAGAGTAAATGAGTGTGTTGTGTCCACAGAAAGACACAGAGACTATGATAATGGCAATGGTGCACCTGCAACCACAAAAAGATTATTTTGCATAACAAGTGTGTCTGTAACTCGTATCTATTCAGATTTCTAATTGGCAAACGTAAATGACCATGAATGATGATTTTGTCTCAGTAAAAAGAAGAGCACAGTCATCATTCATGAAAGTCATCCAAGTCATGGAAAGACTCCAGTTACTGTTCTAGAGCTGGAAGAAATGTGATTGAAGGTCAGGGTGAGGGGTTGAGCCAGAATTACTTTAGACAATTCTCTTTCCTTGAGATAATGGTCATTTATTGAACCAGCATGTTCTTTTGCAAGTTTATAAAATGCAAACTTCACATGACTGCAGACTCCTATTGCATTTTTTGCGCATCACTTTGCTATATAAGACTCCAGTTCCAACTCGGCAACTTATTATTTGAAATAAATATGTATCGTCTTAAGAATTTACAATAATGTAAAAAAATAAAAAGGTCAGATGACCACTTTCTTAAACACATTTTCTTTCTTATGAAAAAGCTTCTCTCTATAACTACTTTTTAATTGACTTTAAGAGTCAGCCTTCGTGAGGCTTAAATCAAGTGATGAATTCCAGAATCCCTTCATTTAACTAACCACATCAACTTGGTCAGAGTGATGTCTAGGTGTGGGCATGAGCAAGGGGAGACATTAGACATGAACTCAGCACATTTCTGCATTTCTTATTTTGTTGGAACACATGCTGAATGAGATTTGCCTATATATTAGCTACATCGGTCAGCTCTGAAAGTCCATCAGCCAGATAAGACCAGACACTCTGCTGCTGACCGTGTCAGATGGTGTTAGGCAGCTTGGCCATCAGTTCCAATGCTCTAGTATTGATCCACTATCAGTTGGATCAATAAGCTGCAGAGCGTGCTTGCATAGCGAAACATAGCTTGACAGGTTCTGAATGACTGCAAATGATAAATTGTCACACAGACAGTCAAATCAAATGTGGCTCTTCTGACAAGTGGATGTGTATGCATGTTACAAAATGATTAAAAACAAAAGAGGATGTGATGTCCAAAATGGCTGGCATCGAAATAACAACTCAACAATTTTACTATTAGTTTCTTCCTGCTCGTGTAAAAAAATGCAAAGGTTTGAAAGAAAGGGAAAAAAAACTTGTTTACTGTATATTTGATTGAAATCAAACTATTCACACACACGCAACATTCAACTGACGTATTGATCTGCCGCCGATGGAAAAGTGCTGGCGCAGAGGAAAGTAGAGTTGAAGGTCACATGGCTGTCCAGAGGCAGTAACTCAGGTTTCACCCAGATGAAGATGAAGGGAGAGACAGGCCAGCCTAATGGACACACTTAGTCTATTCCTCTGCTAAGAGTACTGCTCATACTCAACAAATGGCTCTGTGTAAAGACAAATTATGACTCTGGTCCTCCACCTGCGTAGTAAGAACAATGTATTACAAAACAATCTGTAGAACCATAACATTCTCAGTCTCACAATTCCATATTTGTCTTTTGTCCTATGTCTTCATTTTATTAAGATATTTTAGAAGTGTAAATGCAAAAAAATAAGCATGTTTTTCTTCTTCTTTTTTTTCTTTTCAAATACAGCTCAAGTACCTGACAGTGATGAGCAGTTCGTTCCTGACTTCATCTCGGAAAACTGTAAGTAAACCTTCTTTTAAAACTTTGGCAACATTTGACAGTATGCTTATATTATCAATGGGTCAAAAAAACAAGATGGAACGTTAGTACTCTTCATTGAGAGATAGGGAGTGACTGATTCAGAAACTGCTTGAGGCTTAGGAGTGGTTGTTGTGTTTATCAGCGATATAATAGCATCGTCCCGGAGCTCTGCGTAAGAACCACTGTGAGAAACACTTTTTCCACAACCTGCTACTCTAACATATACATATGGATGCTTGTATTAAAGAGCACCTTTCATTTGCATGTGCTTCAAAGGCTCAATTGAGGAGCTCAGGAAACCGGTAAAAGATCATTCAGAAGTTGCACACAAAGATTCGCTTTTGTGTTTGTCAGAGGTGTAAATGGGAAAGCAAATTCCTGTACCGCACAACGCCAAGGCTGCCTTTTTAGCTGGTTTCCTTTTTTGTTGTCTCCACACAATGGCGTGCCAGGGTTTGTGGAGGGGTGTGCACTCTGTAAATAGTTCTCCTGGACCTTTTGTCGAAGCCATTCAGACTTATGGGTTGGGCCTTTACCACGGTGGCAAGTCTGCAAGTCCTGTTGTGGAAACACTGCTGGCATTTTTCTAAGAGGTTACAGAGTTCAAGGCGTGAGTCATACAAATAACCTTTTTTTTTTCCTGCAACAGAAATTGTAACTTGAACTTAACCATAGTTCAGTAAAGGATTGAGCTCCGATCTCATGTCTCACAAGCTTAGATTTGCTGTATGCAAACATTGCTATTTAACCCCATCATGCACCTGACCTGTGGTGACAGATGCTCCCACAACATATTGTTTTTGTCTGTGGTCTCACAAAGGGAAGGAGGAAGTGGAGATGAACTCTAGGGCATTGGAGGGTCATGTCTACTTAACCCCATTAAGGGCAGAACCAATTGACACAGTGTGGTGTGTCAGTGACAGCTACTCCTGAAGGCAATGGAAGCTCAGCTTGACAGCGCCATCTTATTAACTAAGTGGAGAAAAGCTTTGATTGACAGCTATACCCACCCTTTCATACTTATACAATGCAGTAATAACAAATGTACGCTTGGCTGTCTGTGTTCACTCAGAAAAGAGGTGAAGGCGACCATGAACATAAGATTGGGCTCCTTCATGGTTGTGGTCACCGTGGTGGAGATATATTGAAACCACTGGTTTTACAGATATGAAACTGTACTCTGTACGGTAGCACTGTAGTGACGCATGTGGCAGAAGTTAATCTGACATTTAAGCCCTATCTTTTTTGAAGCCCTATAAGTCATGTCAGTATACTACATTTCATAACAGTCTCATTGTGTTTTGTCTGTGAACACATCACAATCAAAACACTCCGTGATCAAATCACGTGTTTCCCCATGTTCCTTTTTCTTCATTAACGTTCTTGCTATAGGAGTGTAACTGAGAAGTTGCGATCACATGGTGCACTGAGAAAGCTGGAATGTTCTTTTTTTCTGTGCAGGACATGCTCTTGTGCAATATAACCACATGGCTGGGGGAAAAAAACTGTCACCGTTTTTTTTTTTCCTCTCCATTTTGTACATTTATCCATGCTGACTTTATCCTTGCCTTGATATGAAGCATCTGTGACCTTATGCTGTTGTGTTTTGGAACAAACCCCACAGTAGATGAAAGATATCCTTTAAAAGACAAGATTGGTGTTCCAAATTTGTGGCTTGCTGCACTAGTGTACACTTGTTTATTCCAGATGCACATTCCACTGACTGGGTCTGTAGAGAGCAATTTACCAGAAAATCTACCAGCTAATTTACTAGCAAATCTCCTTTTAGAGCCATGCTAGATCTCAGCAGGGTCTGAGCAATGTTATGGACTTTTACAAGTTACAAGTTTTGAAATGGTGTTTGGTATAAGACGTTATAAGCCAAGACAGTTAAAAACTCAATTTTACTCTGTATGTACCTGATGGTGTGTAGGATGATAAATGAGATGTTCTATTTCAAAGGCTTTTATCGAATAATTTATACACTTTGATTATGTTTATTGATTAATTCATGGAGCAGATATATTTCACCTGATTTTCTGTGCACCATCTAAAAGTGATTAAAATATGATCACACAACTGTTCAAATGTTATTGTTCTTTTACTTTTGATTTGGATAATGTAAAATAACCTTGCTGCTTATGAAAATAAGGCTTTAAATCTCATCAGTCAGAGAATTCACTCTCCATTCATGAAAAAGTCCTACAGCAGGCTCCACCCTCACGCTTCCTTTTTCTGAATGGAGGTTTAACCCCTCCCTTTTTCTGTTTCTCTACCAAGTTGAAAATGTGAAAATCTGTTTTGCGCTCTCTCTCTCTCTCTCTCTCACTCACTCTGAATGTTCCAAGATGTGATCTAATCCTCCAATTGCAGTGTTGTGTGGGCTGATTGTTTGGTCTTGTGCCTTGGAGTAATTATATAGGCAGTTGTGGCTATAAATCCAGATTTGCAAAGACGAGTCCCTGATCAAAATGGAAACATGGAGGAAACGACCATGAGAATTTGGTGAAGGCAGTAAGCACAGTTTTTGTATAGTCTAGAAGTTATGTTGCATTTTGTTTGTTCTTTTATCGAATTTTTCATGTCAGTAAATCTTCATGTCTTATGATCCCCCTGGTTCTTTGTACTGCTAGAAGGCTCTAAACTTTCCAAAATACAGCTGCTATGCAACAAGTCTGCAAAAACATCCTCATAACTGCCAGAAATGCGCAGAAAGCACTCCTCCTATCATGTAGAGAGGGCTGGTCCTTTTCCCCCTCCCTCATTTTCCTTACTTTTTGCAGAGAAACAACTCATTTACAGGCACCCGTACACGCGCACACACATGCACACGCGCACACACACACATACATACAGAGACCTGATGCACGCTTGAGCCCCACATTTGTATGAATGAGCTGGTTGTGTGGACTGGCTGAGGCAGTACACTGAGGGAAATTGGGATCACCATTCATGAATCCAGCTGCCCCCAAAAAAAGTTGTGACCAAAAGAAAGTAATGCTTTCCTTCCTTCATTATGCTTTCCTTTATTTATTCTTTTCTTTTTTCTTCTTCTTTGTTTTACTGCACAAATGTACTAAACAATTTTTTTATGTAGAACTCTAAAACATGCTTACACTTGAAACCATACCGTACTGTAATCCCTGTGTTTGGGTGAAAAATATTTCCTGTAACTGTTATGGACATAGATGGAACATCCCCCTCCAGCTCAGTCAAGCAGAGGTATAGCACACTGAATGGACAGTGTGTGTATGTGTGTGTGTTCGTTCACTGGGCCAGAAGGAGATGGAGGAAGGGAGGGCAGAGAGCAAGGAGAATGCAAAAGCCAAACCAGCCCAGGACGTCGTCTGCTCACCCCCTCCCGCTCCCCTCCTGCTCCCCTCCTTTCTGCTGCTGAAAGAAAAAAAAAAAAGCAATGGTGGGGGAGTACTAATGATAACAAGGCGGCCGTATATCTAACAACACATGGGAGAGGAGTGTGGAGAACAGGAGGCCTTTGCTGGGGAATCACACCACTGTCACAACCACCATTTGGAAGTTGTATTTCTGGGTTTTGACAGCTCATATTGATGCCGGTGATAGTTTTTTTTGTTTTTTTTATTAGTGTGGTAAAATCCATATCAAGTCATTCCTCTGACTCTGTTTTGTCCTTCCCTTTTATTTAGGCAGGTCTTGGTGGTTCTGCTGACACAGGCCAGGTCATATATTGGAAAAGCAATGATGGATTAGTCAATCAAAGTGTAGATGAGAGACAGCAGGAATAAGGCTGAGTGTCTCTGTTATGCAAACTATTATAATTAAGACTTCAATCCAGACTGGAAGCGAGAGTAAGCGGGGTCTTGGTGGAAATGTGTTTCTCATGAGTTTGACAGGAATTCGATGGGTATGTGTTATCTCTCTCAGGAGATAAGGAGACCATTTTCCTTGCCACACATCACTGCTCTGAATGGATATCTCTAACGTGTGGTTCTTTATATAATTTCTGCAATGCGAGAGAAATCAATAAATGCATTAAACATTTAAAGAGGGCAGCTTTAGGAGGGGGGAGGGAGATTAATTACTCCTCCTACATACGTCTTCACACATTTTATTTCATGCACAGCCTCCCTCTCTCTACGCATATACATGCATTACGACGTCCAAGTTGCATAAGATTACATCATTCCATGCTTAACTTAGTGGTTCATGTTTTTTTTTCCTTGTTTAATCTTAGTATTCTTCCAAAAGGTTAAACATTTTCCCATGTTTCTTTTTCTACACATTTTAACGAGTACATATGAGATGGTGGTGGAAACATTTCTGTATTCCAATAAACCAAATCCATCTGGCTCCTTCATCCTCTGTAAAGGGAAGTGAAACTGTTGAATTTGGCAACATGCATCACTCTCGTCACATGCACAGGGTGACTCTTATACCCATGCCCGCATAATTACTGAGACGTTGCATCAGTTTACTTTCATAGATTTTTGTTTGTGATATTTTAATCTATTAACACTTACAAATATAGAAAGGTGAGCTTAGTGAGTGAAGAGTGTCTCGATGTTGACTTGTGCAAGCGCCACTAGCTTTTTTTTCCCTGAAATCTTATCTTATACATATTGCACATGGTACTGTATATACAATATGGTGCTCTTCGCAGTGAGAACCTCAGTATCGGCAGACCATTCAAAGTGATATCCAAACCTTGTGTGTTTGTGTGTTGAGGGGGGTTGCACAGTTTAAAGGTGAGCCAGATATTGCGCGCTCTCTGACTGAGAGATGAGCTCTCTTTCCGCTTGTTGACCTGAGCACCACATGTCCAGCACATGTTCCTGTACTCTGTGGAATTGGCAGACTTGTTTCCCTAAAAGCTCTGAAGCCCACTCATTTTCTTTGTCCCTCTCTTTTTACTCGACTTTTCCACTAATTATGTTGTTGAAGATTGAGTTACATACAAAAACAGACCGTGAATACGCATAAAAAAAAAAAAACCTAAGTAAAATCAAACAAAGTCTCCAGATCCCAACCTTGAAATATCATTTTTGCCAGCGCTTGACTCATATTTGAAGTATTTCTCAAGCTCAAATCTAGGGAAATACATGATGAAAAACTTCTATTCATAACTAAGCCCTCGTCTTGGCAAGCTGGCGTTCTTCCATTGAAAGTGTTTTGCCTAGACGAGTTGTGACAGCTGTGATTGTCACTCGTTACACTCTCACATCACCATTATGTGCACAGTCTGGTACTATAGGCTTTGACAGCTACTGATTTCAGAGTGATGGGTCGCTGTGTTAAGGAGAATACCAAAAATCAATACGTCCATTTTATCTTTTGAAGCCCTTCTTTCACATTTGGTAGCTTGGTCAGATACATTAATTCATCACTGTTGAATGGAGTGGCCCAGTGGGGTGCAAGGTAGATATATTAACCAGTCAGCCTCTCACTTC
>JAOVVA010000054.1:14906263-14918115 GCA_028565275.1 Leiocassis micropogon | reverse complement strand
GTTGGTGAATTTGATTTGTTGTTATGTTACAGTACTGTAACATAACAACAAACCAAATACACCAACATGGGGAAAAGAATATTTACTCCTAGAATATTTGTTCAAATACAAAGTCCATTACAAATGCTGGACTGAATAAAATCTTATCACGCACAATGTTTACTTATATTCATTTGCTTTTTTTTCCTTTCTTTTCTACAGGCTCTTTCACTGTAACAAATTACAGCCTGCAGCTGTCACATGTTCTGGCCTGTGCTTTGGTGCACTGCTGTGTGTTTATAGTCCCTGTGATATAAACGTACCATAATCGGTGAATCACTGTACCTGTTGAGATATTTAGGAGCTGGCCTCGTCTGCAGCTGTCATGAACTGAAAACGTGCAGGAAGTAATCCTGACATGAATATACAATGTTTTAAAACTGTCCAGATCTTCACTGGTGTTGAGGTTGACCACAGAGGGAGAAAATATGGTGAGCTTAGGACAGTTTTAGTGTGAACCGTTTTGGAGTTTAGCTTTCTATTGAACCTTATGCTAAACAAGAGCATGGTGTTAGAATTTTTCCATACATTGCGGTATGAGAACTACTGCAGAAATAAAAAATAAGCTAAAGATTGTATAATTTTTTGGATGCTCTATCGTAAGGTTTCATGTTGAGACAGGTCCACGTGTCTGAGCTACAGTGGTTGAAGAGGCTTTTTCGAGGAGCCAACGATGCCTCCATCTGTCACAGCTGGTGGCTGTCTTTTTGTCTGAGGTGGGAGTGGGGGTATCGGGGTCCTGAGATTTGTTTGTGGTGGGAGTTGTCTGAATGGCTTTCCATAATGATCCACACTTCCTAAAGTACTCAACCATGACCATCCCCCTTCACCTCCCTGTTCCTCTCCTCTGAAGCATGCTATTTACATATGTAAGGTCCAGGTTCTCTTTAGAGCCCTTCTGAATAGAGAGACATTCTCGTCATTTACGCACAATGCTACTGGTTTTTCACACGTATGCGTGGTTCTTGAAGAGAGGTGTCAATGCAAAGTAACGACAGAATGGTCATGTCAGCCCGTTGAGTTCGAGCCTTTGATTGGAAGATCCAGACTGAGTAAAAGCAGAAATTGGTGTTTGACACAATCACATGTCCATTTAAATGAATTACAATTCAGGATGTAAGAATAACATATACAGTATGTAAAGTTAGATGTCCATGTTCTTGATTTTGATACTGTTTTCTGTATTTGTCAAGATTGGTGGAAAGATTAGTCTGGTTCTTAACCTCCGAATCTGCAACACATTCTGTGTATGTACTGTGTACTTCATACAATTGAGAATATCTAAACACTTCACACAGATGTCACAATCCACGTTCAGGTTCATGATCCTTCTTCCTCCCTTACAAGAAACAAAACCTGTGAAATATGAGAGGGTTTAAGGAAATGTGATGTAACTTCTAAATGAATCGAAAAAAGAAAGAAACCAGAGACTGGCTGCTTTCGTCAAATTACTGCAAAAAGAGGAGAGGAAAAGTATAAGGCAAAGTACCTTTAGTGTCACATCTCTGTTTACTCTCCTGCCACTGGTATATAAACTCAGTGCAGGTTTAATGGCAGCAGGAAATGTCTTGATAATGTTACATTTTCTCAAGGATTTCTTCCAACCATGACACTTGTTTAGATTAATGGGCCATGGTTCGACATTTTACAGGTACAAAATGTAGTACACTGTCTTGGGGAGAAAAAAAAGCACACCAATTTTTAGCTTCGATTACGGTGTGCATTCTCCATGGCCTTATTTCGACAATGTTATTCCCAACATAAATCTTTGCCTGAAATCTGCATGTTGAAGACAGGAGAGTCAAACCGCTCTTCTCCAGCATATCTCAAAGACTTCCGGTGAGATTAGGACTCTGTGGTGGCCACTTCATGTATAAAGAAGGAATCACTCATTTACAATCATAATTTAAGCCCAACGAATCTTAGCATCTTTGTTCTGGAATATGCTCATTCTTATCAGGGAAGAAAATATCCATTGATGGGGTACCCTGGTCGTTCAGTACATTCAGGTAGTCAGCTGACTTCATTGTAACATAACATTGCTGAACCGAGACATGACCTCCAACTCCAGATCAAAACATGGCCTCCAGAGGCTTGTACAGTGACCACTATGTATGATGGCTGCATCTTTTCATGTGCTTAACTTCTTATCCTCATGTGCCCATCACTCAGTGTGAATCTAAGACCACATGACCTTTTCCCATTGTTTCAAAATCCAATCTTTATGCTCCCTAGCAATTTCAAGCATTTTTCCTTCTGGTTAGTCTCACTAACAAGTTTTTTTTTTTTCTATGGCCACACAGAAGTTTAACCGTAATCCTTTGAGTTCTTATCACATTGTGTGTGTATGTGTGTGTGCGTGTGTGTGTGTAAATGCTCTTATGGTCACTATTAATCATAGCTGTGATTTCTAGTGTTGGATTTTTTTTTATGATGCAACTTCACTAAGTGTTTACAAGATCAGTCATTCATGTTTTTTTTTCCCACAGCATCATCTTTTTCCTCGACCATGTTTTTTTGCCTACATGGTTGTTTAAGATGGTTGTTAAAAGTATTGTTTCCAGATAAAACGTATTAATCACAGAAGTAATATTCTAATTGAATGCTTTTAAATATTTGCTTATTTAAATCCGAACAGTGTATATTTTTTGGTCAGACAGCACAAGTGTAAGTTGATGCACAACATATTTATTCAGATATAAACTTGTTACTTGTTATTTTGTCAAGAAGGGGTACAGAATGCCTGGGAGGAAAAAAATATTTTTGAAATCCTGAACAACCTTTTGTGTATAGGTATAAGTTTATTTCTGTCAAAATATGCCTCTTGGTATGTTAGCTATATAAAAATTAGTAGACTGTATGGCACTTTTTTAATGTGCTGAGTGTATTAAATGGCTTATCCCATTGTCTCCCTGTCTGAAAAGCCACCTTAAACACTCTGTAATCCATTCTGAGCTCTATCCTAAGCCAACATTTCCATGTCACCCGGGCCAGCATGGGAAAATGCCATCTCTCTCTCTCTCTCTCTCTCTCTCTCTGTCTGTCTGTCTGTCTGTCTGATGCATGTGGGAGGGCTGTTAATTTAGTCGCAGTAGTACAGTAAGAGTAGGCCGTTCTCTCTCTTCATCTTTCGTCCTTAAGCGGTATTGTGTAATTACCTGTGCTTGGGTTTCAACCGTGCCTGTTCAGTCAGGTCTGCACCCACGACAATCAACACATAAACAGCTATAAACATAGGCTGGGGCTCAGCTGGAGGAGCGCAGCTGCTGCTGTTTACCCTGAGCGGCCCAGAAAAACATCCTGTACCGCACAGTCTGAGAGCTGTGGCTGCTCCCCTCCAATAATAAACAGCAGTGCAGCGCTGCTGCGCAGACCCAGGCCCCACACACAGCAATATAGCCAATGAGCAGAGCCTGATCATTGGCTATTCCTTTGACAAGTCTTGATTTAACACAAGGTGAACTGGTTACTCTTAAAGGAAATCCACCTTTAATGGATATCTGTTGGGTCTGGCCATGACAAGTGCATTGGTCTATTATTAATATTAGTATTTTGTCATCAGTGACATGCTTTGACAAGCTCAAAGAGGAACTATTATGAAATGTCATTGTTGTTTTCCTTCCTTCGTACCAGTCTGTTGACTTAATGATCATTTGTAAGTAGTACTTGTGAATTGGAGTTGGAAGGTGTGTCATTTCTGTTTCTAAAACTTTATGGCGTATTTCATAGTGCATGTTTTGATTTTGAATGGACACCAATTTTTCACAAAGTGAATTTGGGAAAAATCACAGAAGCAGACTTTGAAAGTAAGTCACATGACCGTGTTATGGAGTTATTTGAATAATTAGGCAAACTAAGGAATAATAATAATTTAAAAATCATGTTTAAAGAGCATAATGAACTTTTATATAACCAAGTGTTACAACTGAAATGTTTGTTTTGAGTTTGAGCATGTTAACACTGAAAATCGTAAATGCCACACCTCAGTTTCAATGATAAAACCATCAACAGAAGGCGGGCACACGAAATCTGTCCATCACTAGTTGTTTTTTTAGGTCAGTGAATATTCATGAAGCGTTAATAGCTGTGTTGTGTCTGATGTGGAAGAGTGAAGATGAATGCATCAATCAACACTAGGAGTGTCTGAGGTGTTTTGTGTTTGCTGTGAGTTAGGAATGAGGATCTAACCATCTCCTTAACAGAAATTAGAACGCATGTATGTGTGTTACATATCTCCGGTCCTGTTTTGGTCTGGGGACTCATTGAACTAGTCTGGTATTTCCAGTGCAGACAAAAGTATTTGTCCTAGGGCTGCTCCTTAAGCTTAAGAGGGCTCAGTTGGAATGTGGCTATATTAATGAACCTGTTTGTCTGTGTTGCAGCAGTGGCATTCCATAGCCCGCCGGTGAAGATTAAAAAGGAACCCCAGAGCCCAGGTTCAGACCCCAGCCAGTCCTGCAGTCACAAGCAGAGCTTTAGCTATCCCGGTGGAGAGCAGTGCCTTTATGCCAGGTCAGCAGGAGTTCACCTGTTTAGACTGATTTAAAGGAAGAAAACTCTCTAATGTCTGATAACTGGAGATTTTCTGTTGTATTGACATGTTTAAATGGTTTGTGATGCTGCCTGTCTTAACAGTGCCTATGAACAGAAGAGAGCAGCAGCAGCAGGAGCAGGACCCAAAAACTCCTGCCCTGGGACTCCCATGTCCCCCATGCAGCATTACTCCCCAAAACCACTGGTGGGCACCCGACCTGAAACGGGATACATGAACTCGCCCTCTGCCACTCAGTCACACCCCAATCATGGCCAGACTTACCCCATGAATCCCAGGTAATGCCACCAGGAATTTGGGTCAGCTTCTTTATTCCTATAAATTCATCATCCCTCTATAAGATCATACCCATTTTGCTACAGTCACTATTAATATTTTTTAACATTAGCATTCCAAGAAAATGGCTGTAATTTTACAATGTAAACCAACTTCACATAAATTGATAAGTATCTACAATATGTTTTGGAAAAATAGTTACTTATAGTAGTGGTGGATTTGGATAAATGTGTCAGCACTATTATTTACCACTATTGCTTATTGGTAGCTCAGCAGCTAAGGTTTTGTTTTTAAACCCCATAATATGCAAATAAAGAAATAATTCAAAACTTTGGAAGTGATGACTCAGATGGTTGAAGTTAAGGGTTGCTGATTGGAGAGCTAGGGGTTTAATTCCCGCCACTGCCAGGTCACCACTGTTGGTTCCTTGAGCAAGGTCCCTAACTGTAACTGCTTAAATGTATATTCAGTATATTCAGAGATTCAGTGGCGGTCCCAAGCCCTGAGATATTGGGTGGATTGCAACAAGAAGAGCATCCAGAGTAAAACTTGTGCCAGATCTAGTATATCAAATGAGCCAATGTGGTGACCACTAGAATAAAGGGACAAAGCAGTATAATTCTTATGGAAATGATATTCTGCCTTGAGAAACCAGTAGTGAAAATCCAGTTGCTCCATATATGGCTTAAGATTTTGCCTTGGTTCACTCTTTCTAGCTCCAGGTTCCCAACAGGCTCAGGAGAGATGTGTGCCCCGTTTGGACCTCCAGGTCAAGCTCTGCAGCGTATGCCCTCTACACCTGCAGGAGGTGCAGGCACTGGGGGTAGCAGTGGGTACCACCGACAGCACTCAGACCCCTGCATGCCCTACCTCCAGCAAAGCTTCAAGCAGGAATTCCTGGACCCGCTGTATGAGCGAGCAGCCCATATGGGCACAGTGGCCCCTCAGAGGTTCCCTCCAGCCCATATGATGGTCAAGCAGGAACCCACTGACTACACCTATGAGCCTGGTGAGTGTTATCATGTGGGACAGCATGGAGGCCTGGATATAACTCACAAAACACATTACACATTGCACAAGAAAAGTGTAAGATCAGGAAGCCTTAACTATGTATTACTCATGCATTAACCATACAATGCTTCAGATCCATTAAAATGATGATACATCTCATCTCCTTCTGTAAGAGAAAAGATGCTTGAGGCAACTTCTGTCGGCACAGAAAAGTAATTTTCTTCTTTTTAAATTATTATTACTGTACAAATTCCTCTTTTACACACCCATGACATTTTGTAAAGGTCTCAATTGTATTTGTCCAATTATTCTGTTCTCTGTCTTTTCCCCACCCCTCCTCTACTAAACTTTGCGAAAGGCAGCAAGGCATAGGAATTTCATTGAGAAAATGGAGGGCACTGGAAAGACTAGAATCCCCTTTGGAGTGCTTTAGGGTGTTGGGTTGCAGCAGCAGCTTCCTTTTTCTGCAGGCAGATGAACTCATAATGGAAAAACAAGCGTAGCGGTGGTAATGTGAGCTGCAGTGGTGGTGGGAAGGGGGCATGAGTATGAAGCCAGGGGGCAGGGCAGAGTGAGGTAGATGCAGGAAAAAGTAGAGCATCCACATTCAACTTTAGCATTTACTGCATTGTGCAAGCCAGTGCTGTCTCCTTGCTGTGTCACTGAAACTGCATAGACATACAACTCATTGGGAACAGATAACAACCAGCAGTGTTTTTGCTTCTTTGTTCTTCTGCAGGACACTATGGGGTGCATTTACACAAACAAATTTATCGTCATAGCTATAACATGTAATAACTAAGTAACACATGAATTAGGGTCCCTGTTCTTTTCAGTATTTCCGTGTTTATAATGATTTTAATGAGCCATGATTTGAACTTCAACTACTGTAAAGAATCTTGCCCATTTGGAAAGCATGAGGCATGAGAACAAAGTAGTTGGTCTGTGTGCTATCTTGGATGATGCTCCACAGTTTATCAGTAGAAACACCATTCCAGTTCAGCTGTGGCTGCACTACATGAATGCCCAAGAAGAGTGTGAACATTTAGTTTTTTCTTGAACAAATCAGAAATCTTATCTTTAAATGAGAAATATTCTTACATGACATTCTCTCTCATAGTATGCATATACAGTAGCAAAGCTGCTAGCTCTGTAAATGACATAGTTCTTTAACCTCTGAAGCTAGAACGTTCCCTTGTGACATCTTATCTCATCTTGGCCTGTGCCACTGCATTCCCTAGGAATGAGTAACTATATAGACCCATGGCTGCTCCACCTTACACCCTCCCCAGTACTTATTTACTCATGCTGAGACAGAGACAGAGTTTGTTTTGATTGTTTAGTAGTTTAATAGACTTTAAGCTTGGGAGGAAATTAAGTGCCATAATAACAACAATACCGACAATAATATCATGTCCTTGTGCTTCATTTGGTCATGGCTGTAAAAAGATCTTGGTTGACAGGTGATATGATCATCTAGCTTTCGTCCTTGATTCATTCAGAGATAAATGTTATCACATCAGCAGATTCACAAACCTCATTCCGACAGAATGAGAAGGGTCAGATTTTATTTCGAGCGAGTAATATGAGGCCTAACATTGTCATTCAAAGCCATATCCCTTTGTGTTGCCTTGCAGATGTGCCTGGTTGCACCTCCATGTACCACCACAACGAAGGCTACCCCAATCCCCAGCACAACAATGAGGGTAAAATTCTGTTAATTATTTGCTTAATTTTAGTCCCTTTTGTGACTTTAGGCATAGACAAAATTTCAGGTTTAGGAGGCGTGTATCTCACACACATCAGTCATAGTTGGCTGGGATTGGCCAGTGCGGTCATTGGCTAACCAAGTCAGCAGGTCGGTGTTTCCACTGGCACAAGCATTCGTCTCACTGCTGCTTGATGAAGTCCAGGGTAAATATTACTACTGGACAGGGCCAGTATTTTTCCTGTTGCTAAGACAAATACCCCACTTCTTTGCTCACCTAGAACTATTTGTCGCACCATTTTGAGTCATTTCAGTCGCAAGCAACTTCATAATGTGGCATTAATTATAGACATTTAGTCACTTCCTTACTGAACGCACAGTACATTAAAAGTTAATGAGAATGTAATTACTTCTTCTTTTGACTTGCCTGAAAATGCCCAGTAGTACTTGAATGGCTATGAAACTATACAATTATGTCATTATCTTGCATGTATTTAGATGGCAGACAAAAATGACTTCTTTTAATTACTGCCATTATTTTATCATGTTCTGTTTAGCTTGACTTAACCCTGATATGATACAATAACATTACTCAAAGCAGTGACCCTACACTCCTCTTTGTCCTGTTTTTAGGCTACATGTTTGAAAGTGATGCCCGCGTTGTTCCAGAGAAATTTGAAGGTATTTTAAGCATATGGACTTCACATGAATTTTAAACTTCTCCATTTCTTCGAACATTCACACTATCACTGAGATTTGCTTCACAGTAGAAGATGATGCAGTCTAACACTATGCGAAAGGAAACAAGACCCTTAACACTGACAAGAATGATTTCAGCTCTTTCTCTGAAACATCATCTACTGCTCGAAAGCATCCAGCACAATGCTACATGATGAGCAGCGTGTGTTATCTTGAGCTGGGTCACACACTATAGTTTCTCATGCATGATGATGTCCTAGGCTCTTGTGACGCACTGAAGGAAACAGAGCTGTCAGTTCCCATGGTCTGGGTGATTGATGGGTCTTGCATAGCTTTAGATCATTTCACTGGCTAAACTGGTAGAAGCGCCATCAAGTTGTCATTTAACCCGCAAAGTTCTCACGGTCTGATTTCCTTAAGCACAGGGTTATTAATACCAGGCTGAAGTGAATACACCATGGGAACAAAATTTTTCAGTATTGCCTTTCCTTAACACACATCCAAAATGCTTTATTTTTTCCACACATCCAAAATGCTTTATTTTTCACACATCCAAAATGCTTTATTTTTTAACAAAATGCTCTTATTAACAAAACTGGGTACATTGCCTTTAGCATAAATTAGTTATTGGATCCGAGAGAAGACTAGTTGCCATTTTGTTTATTATCTAGATAATAAAAATAATAAATATTACAAAATCTATTCATACGAAATTTTTTAAAAAAAAGGATCTAATGATACAGTTATTACTTTGAAGGCTGAAGATGTTATGTATGGTGTTGAGGTACACAACTTGTTCATATTAAATAATGTTCTGTTTTAAACAACTGTACTGTATTTTGTCAGTTTAGGGAACACTTAAAGACGGAAAATATGTTTTTATTCAGGATGAATATGAATTATGAATATTCTCTCCTAGAATTTGGTGAGATAAGATCGGGGTAAAAAATATCTTTCACTGGGTTAATGTGTTATATCTGTCTGTCTGTAGGTGAGGTGAAACAGGAGGGCAGCAGTGTGTTCCGTGATGGCGCCCCCTATCAGCGGCGTGGCTCTCTGCAGCTTTGGCAGTTTCTGGTAGCTCTCTTGGATGATCCTGGCAACGCACACTTTATTGCCTGGACTGGTCGTGGCATGGAGTTCAAACTCATCGAGCCAGAAGAGGTAAGGTCTTATTGGATCGCCTGTACCTTTGGTTTGATGTTAGCAATCAGACTTATCAGACAACAAAGTGGCACAGTGGATTAGTGGTGTTGTCCATGATGTCTTCATAGGTTTCCTCTGGTTTGCTCTGACCATCCAAAAAAAATTAAATAAATGGAGTTACTACTATGAATAAACTTGGAGTTACCAGTGTTTGTTTGATTGGATCTGGTTCCACCATTTAGCAAAGATACTCATAGATAACTGCTGACCAAGACTCCTGGACTTGAGGCATAAAAATATAAGGAGGCACAAAAACGTCCTCAGGATTACACACTCAGTTGTCTTGATAAAAAAACAAAAAACTATCCATATATTATTGGTTTTAAAATACTTAATTGTTTTTATTTTATTGACCTATCACAGAAAATTCATGGATATTTTATAGATATCGTATTCGTAAGTAAATTTGTTTCAACGGTTCATCTAAAGATAAAAAGATTTTTCCTGTGATCAGCAAGCTGTTCCCCAGGGCTTACCCACCCACCCACACAAAGCCTGCCTCCATTAGCAGCCATGCATTATTTACTTCACTTAACGATAGAGGGAAACAAAATGGAGTGTGGCTCCATTACTAAATATTACAGACCTCCACTTTGGCCAAGTCAAAGCAAGCTGTTGTGGTTGGAGCATGAATGTTAACCTCCCATTGTCTGTGATCAGTAGACGGCTAAATAGCATGAGTCAGCAGACGGTCACGCGGAGATGCCTCCATCAGGCCAGTTCTACTGTACTGCATTAATCATTCATTAGTGTTGGGGTATTACTATGCCAATTAGACCTGGGAGCTCTCCGAGAGATCAGACAAAACCAGCACCTTTGGGACAGCTTCATAAGTCTCAAGTAGCATTTGTTGAGCAGTTAAGAAGTATGTTTTACTAATGTATGAAGAGATAATTGACAGATCCTTAGGTCTGCTCCAGTTTTGCACTGGCCTGTCTGTTTGTACTGAGAAAGTGAGGGTTCTTTTACAGTGTTGTATATAAAGAGTCAGTTTAGTGACAGAAAAAAAAGAACCACATTGGAATGTCCAAACTTATTTATAAAATAGAGTTTAGAACAGGACACAGTGAGTAACTCCCTCTAGTGACGAAATATCATTACAGCAGGTATTGTTGCTGGTGGCATTAGATTCGCATACATTCAATAATGTAGTGTTTAAACATTATAGAAATGTATTTGAAGGAAAATGTCATTAGTTGTTCTTCTGGGCTATGTAAGCAGAAAACATTCCTAATGGTTAACACTGGTATTGAGGTATGGGTAGGGTAGATGTAGTTCCTACAGATAGAAACTCATCTGAAAAGCTGACGGTAAGAGACATTGCTGTGTAGAAACCTGTCTTCTCACTACTAGTGCGCGGTTAAGTTGATTCAAATGTGCACTGTGTAACCAGGAATGTATAAGCTTATGCACAGCCAAATCTCCAGTGTTTTGAATAAATACCCAGAGAGTTGATTGAAGTATACAGTGCTATATACTGTATGTTAATGCAAAAAAATCTAACAACACTGCAGATCTTACTGTGCAAAGAAGTCATAAAATGCTGCTCAATGATGGAGACTTAGCTACATAACTGTTCATAGCAATTGCTGTCCTAAGCCATTTTTATGGTTTCTAAGTGGGACTGTCAATGGACCATCTCACTGAGGTTTGTTAGTGAAGGGGGAAGAGATGAATAAATTCAATGTACAAGGAGTAAAAATTGCCATTATATAATCCCCTGCTACACTAAGGCACTCATCTCAGCGTTTCACTAGTGCTTGGATACCATCAGGTTAGAAAGTTTTCTCAGTATGCCAGAGCCATACTTCACATCTGAAATGCTGGCCTCCAGGAACTCGGCTAATGGCCCATACATATGGAATTGGCTTGCAGCATGCATAGGACTGTATGGGGGATGTGACAATAACTCCCAGTCCAGTTCCTGTAAAGTGCAGGAATGATTGGGCCTACAGTTCCCACAGATAGATGACAAGTTATCAGTCGATTTTCATGGATCAGTGAGAAATTTCATCACAAGTCTCACTTTGACCTGAACACACTTTGTAAATTCTAGCTAAAGTGAAAGCAGGGACTCTTGCAAGACTAGCTGTGATGGCTTAAGGGAAAGGGATAAACAAAAAAACGAACCCAGATATAAGGGTGCGCGGGGATGTAAGGTGGCCAGCCATTTAACCACCAACACAAGTAAATGTGTGGGAGTTGTGGGAATGACAGCATCCAAACATTTCTATTCACTAAAACACACGATAAATCCACCAGATCTGCTCCTTTACCCAAGAATACAAAAGGCTTGATTAAAGAAATGTTTTCAGCCTACACTGATGCACTGAGACTATGTCTGAGTCTTGAACACTAAAT
>JAOVVA010000054.1:14849733-14865465 GCA_028565275.1 Leiocassis micropogon | reverse complement strand
GAGAGTCTAGGCCAGGGCAGTTTGGACCTCAGCACACCTGCCCCCCTCATTACCGCAACAGACAGAACTAATCTCCTTCTTCCTATTTCTTAGATAATCATCTGTGGCCAGCCTGATGCAGAGGACACAGCCAATCTTATTGCATGTGTCAACTCCCTATTTCTTCCCTATAAAGTAAGTCTTTTTTTTATTTTTATTATTGTTGTTTTTCTGATGTAATATTATTTTTAAAAATGGAAGTATTTTCTCATGGATATGTAGGACAGACGAGCATCGCTAAGATTGGCTCGGGTGGTCTGTAGAGTCTGTGTAGCGAGAAAGAAGGGATTGGGGAGTAGAGCAGTTCACTTTGAGCTGGAGCCTAGATAGTTGCCTCTTTTTTATGCTCCAGCGGGGGGACCTTTCATGTCACTTTAATTAAGTCCCAAGTGGATGAAGCTTGTTGAGCTAGTAGCCAGAAGGTTGGATGCAATCCCTTGACCACATGTTCAGTGTAGTTTCAGTATACTGAACTGGGAGCACCCTTTAGTAGCCATGGTGTTTTCTTTCCAAAGTTGCAGATTTGTCACATTTTTATTTTGCTGAGTTCACAATCTTGTGATTATATGATCATGTTATATTTATACATAATCAGTAAAACCACAGTGAATAACATTTATTGATAGTCCCCTTACTGTGGCATTTGGTAATGAGTGAGATTGAAACTGATGTAATGGAAGCAGGAACAATAGGCAAAAAAAATATTTGAGCAACTTTGACAAGGGTCAAATTGTATTGCTTAGACAACTAGGTCAGAGCATCTCCAAAACCAGCAGGTCTTGTTGGGTGTTCCTGGTATGGTTAGTAACTACCAAAATTGGTCCAAGTACACCCAGTGAACCAGTGACAGGGGTCTGGCCAGTGTTCTGCTTGAAAACCTTGGGAAACCTGCTGGACTTCAAGCAGTTGCAAGAAAATGCACCCTGACCCACTTTAAAATATTGTTTAGGAATAGTTTGAGGAACATGACAAAGAGTACAAGCTGATGAAAGATCCAAGCTCCCCAGATCTCAATAAGATTGAGCACCTGTGGGATGTGCTGGACAAACAAGCCTGATCCATGGAGGACCCACCTTTCAATTTATAGGATTTTAAAGGATCTGATGCTAATATCTTGGTGCCAGATACCACAGCAGAACTCCAGAAATCTTACCAGATACCACAGCACACCTCCAGAAAGTCCATGCCTCGATGGGTCAGGGCTGTTGTGCAGCATAAGACAGCCCTTAACAATATTAGACAGCTGGTTTCAATGTCATGGCTGATCAATGTATGATTGTGTGATTTGTTTTTTGTATAAAAGAACAGCATTTTTTGAATGACACAGTGATCATGAATAAATGCATAGCCAGATCACCAATGTTAATGAGTGACCAAAAGTGATCACCAAAAAGGTCAAGTTGTTAAATTTCATGCACACTTTAAAGCCCGAGGTGGGACAATAGCTGCACAGCACAACATGTGCAGAATGATTTGGGAATAATTAGTAAATAACTTGTGGTTACTGTAGAAGCAGCTAGAGACCTGACTTTGTGTTTTTTTTTTTCTTGTAAAGGTCATCATAGCTCAGAGATTTTCACTCTGACTGCCCTTTTCTTCAAATCTACACATAAGGCCCCTCACTCAATATCTGTGACAAAGAGAGCAAACACACACGTACAAAGAAAGAGAGAGAGAGAGAGAGAGAGAGAATAAAGTTGACATTTTGGGTTTTAACTGCTTAAAGTACTGAGAGAGAATCCTCACTAGGGCTGCTTTTTCCTTTTTTGTTTATTTCTAATCCTTTTACCCTTCTCATAGGATTGAAGCTAGCTATCCAGAGAAATCTAATGTTAAACTTTTACATACACGTTCATCCTGTTTTATAAGATTTAAATAAAGTACAGTAGATAAGGTGAAGTGGATTACAGATATAAAGTCGGCAGCTACAGTGTAGAAGAGGAAGAACAAGAACTCGACTGCTTTTGTGCTTCATCTTGCTAACTGAATGGTGTGTGTGTACTGTATGTGTATGTAGCATCGGTGAATATCTATGTCCAAACTTCTTACAATGTAGTTACTTAACAGACCTGTTCTTGCAAACTTATCCATGCCACTCGAATGATAAGTGACTTCACGATAACTTTAAAGTCTGCTATATGCTTCCTGTGTCTGGGCTTGTTGCACTGAAATCCTTGCAAGAGTTTTATGAGTGGTATGAACTTCCCCATATAAACTGACTTATTAGAAATAACTTGTTTTGCCTAGCACTGAAGTCAGTATGTCCTCAACCAGTAACGGTCTCCCCAGGTTGTTAACATCAGATCCTGGTTTTGACTTGACTCATAGCTGTCAATGTTCACTATGTGAGACACAGAATGTCAGCTCCTATAAGCTTGTTGTGGTGTAGTGACAGAAACACAGAGCTGCCCCCTGTTCCACTGTCCTGCTGCCGTCATTCCGATTAGCTTCGTCTGCCTTTACTTGTCACTACAAAACATTCTGACTGTAAGGTATAAAAAGAAAAAATTTTTTTAGATGATTTTATTATCATTCTGTTGTTCATATAGCCTAAATAATCACAAATAAGGGTCGAGTCGCAGCCCAAAAGTCAATTTCCTGAGCTCCCCATTCAGATTATTTCACACCTCATTGGTTTCTTGAGTAGAAGCATTAGAGACACATTTTCTCAATATCGTCTAGACCATAACCTTTTAACACAAGCCCATATAAATGAACGTGAAGCACCAAATAAAGCAATGAATAGGTACATGAATATTGCTAATTGCAATTATCACATGAATCACTGCAAGTTTGGTTTACCATTTTCGCCACCATCCTCAGTGCTTAGTATGTGCTAATTTAAAAAGTAACACTTCTTTCAGCACATCGTGCACATATCATTTTGTGCACACCAAAATGAGATACCAAATCGAGGACATGGAATTGTTATGTGTGTGTGATAGAGCGAGAGGTGTAAGGTATTTTGCAATGAAAGCATGCTCGCAGTTTAAAGGATAAGCTGAACAAGCACTCATACTTATAGTTCCCATTGCATTTAAACTTAATTTCATCCATTAAAATATTAGCCCCTTGTGATAAACAACGTCTGCAACTAAGATGCCAGCTTCGCTGATATCCTCTGTGTGAAAAAAAAAGGAATTAGTGTTAGTGTTATAATTAATTAGTGTTATAATACTGTATATATACAGTATGTATTACATGGCTCAGAGGTTACCACTATGACCTCACACCTCCAGGGTCGAGGGTTTGATTCCCACCCCAAGTCTGTGTGCATGGAGTTTGCACATTCTTCCTTCGCGTACTCTGGGTCTACTCCCACAGTCCAAAGATGCATAGAGTAAGCAAATTGGCACTTCCAAATTCCCTGTAGTATGTGTTTGTGTATGTGCTTGTGCCCTATGATGGTTTGGCACCCAGTCCAGGGTGTGCTCTACCTCATGTCTTAAGTCCCCTTGCATTTTCTCAAGTGATCTTGTACAAGATAAGCCCTATGGAGAGTGAGCGTATTTGCCACAAATGGCTAAATCACTTTAGTTCTACCTACAGTATGTGTACAAAAAAACTACATACTGTTCCTACCTGTTCCGACTTTGAATACAACCCATAGTGGATGATCTACTCACTTGCTTTAGATGCATATTGAATGAAATAGATCTGGTATCTAGAAGAATACAGAGGTTCCCGAGATTCACCTGGCTCCCAGTCTATTTATAGATACTGTTCACGTCTTTTGAAATGCAGAGAATTATATTTAGGCCCAAATTCAATTGTCTATTCTCATGTGCTGGGAATTTTAACATGTCTTACAGTTCCATTGGGTTTGATAATAGGGAGACCTCAGGCTGTTGCCTAGACACAGCTGAGCATAAGGTGGTGGAAGCTGGAAGTAATGAGTTAGTGATGCTAGTTAAAAGGAGATTGAATAGAATTTCATCTGCCCAGGTGATGATAAAGAAATCATCCAGCCCACACAGGTGCCTATTCTGCAAAGGCTAAGCCTCACATGGGCCCAGGCCGGAATTGTTTGTTTAATTGACTGAGATATGACCGCCAATCTCATCACCCCGTTGATTGCACTGTTGGAAGACCCTTTTGAAAAATAGATGACTTTCTCTTATTGAGCTGAACCTGCAGGCAAATCATCATCCTTATCCTAAATCCTCTGGGTATGGAGCCTATTCTTAGAGACCCAGGGAAAAAGTTGTCCATCAGTGTTGCACGGTGGCATGACGTGATCTGTGTAGCGGTAAATGTTGTTTTGGGTAAAAAAAAAAAAACCTTTACGCAGACTTCATGCATAATGTAATGTAAACAGAAACAGATGCCTCATTTAATTCCATGTTGGATGGGTATAAGTAAGGAAAGGTTATTAAAACTACTGATGCTTTTCATGTGCAGAGTCAGCACTAGAATTTGGTCTAATGAAAGTCATTGACTTTAATCAGGGCATCGATGACTGAAGAAGGTCGGCATGCAGTGGCTTCAGTTTCTACTAAAAGAGATATTCTCTAAACAGTGCACTCAATACATTGTTTATATTACTGTCATATGTTTCCTCAGAGGGGTCAATATGTCAACATACCAATATCTCTGAAATCTAAAAACTCACACACGTCCTAAAGCAATGGAGAACTGCTTTCATGTGCAAAATAGGAAATTGAGTTTTACATTGAGAATCCCAGAGACTGTAGTGGATGATATTTTCTCGTCAGAAACATGAATTTGAAATACCACTGGATTCTCCACCACACAAGCAGCTGGGCAGCCTGTGACGCACTCCATTGCCAAACTGTTGTTTGGATTGTCTCCACGATGGACTAAATTTGAACGTAATGGGCAAATCCAAAAATCATTGCAGCACAAAGTTCCTTGTTTTGAATTCTGTCTCCACCCTGAACATGTTCAATACTTTTGTAGGACAATGAACATTACTAAACCAGCATTTCACTTGCCACTATTCATATTGTGAAGCTTTGTATTTACATATCGACATATTCAAATTTGTCCTCTTTAATCATAATCACCGAACACACCCATGGTAATTTTAAGGACTTAAATGTTTGGCCTAATCACCATCAGGAACTTAATCAAGTTAGCATGGATAAGAGTGTAAAACTCCCTCCATGTGCTAATTGCTTGTTTAATTCCCATAAACTCTTGGTCCATGTGCATTGAATTTTTATGAAGCTAATCCTTTAGAGCATTAACTAATTGTTTTTGATGAGAGACCTGAAAATGCATTTCGCCCGATCCATTACCCAGCTATATTTGAGAATGCGTTTTAATTTAAATCTAATTATCGTATTACCTGTTCATTCTTTTTCAAAAACAGGGTGTAATTGCAAGGAGTGAACTACATTACATGAGAATCCTCAGCCTCTTTAATCTCATCTGTGCGTATTTATTCAATTCAGATTTTCAGCCAGACTCTTGAATCTGGACCAACCCCCACTAAATCAATTTAGCGCAAATCACAGTATAGAAAATTAAGATTGATTAAAATTGCTGGGATGAATCTCTCTGTGCTGTGATCAGGCTGAGCGTATGGTGATTACAAGTACGTAGTCTCATGAAAATGGTTCTAATACGCTGAATATTTTGGAAGTAGCACTCTATCACTCTGATAATGGCAGCCAGCTGCTGGCGGTAATACTCTGACTTCCATGTCCAGAGACAGACAGGCTATAGCATGACGCTATATTGTAGTAGAACTTTTCTGGTTCTCAAACTTTTTTTTGAGCCATGGAACTCATTCACTTACTCATCTTCTATACCTCTTTATCCTGTATTCAGGGTCGCGGGGACCTGGAGCCTATCCCAGGAAGCTTAGGCACGAGGCAGGGTACACCCTGGACAGGGTGCCAATCCATCGCAGGGCACACACACATACACACTCACACACTCATTCAATTTGGGAACGCCAATTAGCCTTTTATATCTTTATACAATTATATCTTTGTGGAAGGAAACCGGAGTACCTGTAGGAAACCCACCAAGCACGGGGAGAACATGCAAACTCCATGCACACAGAGATGGGAATCGAGCCTAGCCAGGAATCGAACCCGGACCCTGGAGGTGCAAGGAGACAGTGCTAACCACTACACCACCGTGCCGCTCGCCATGGAACTCTTTACTTGTAAAATAATATGTACAGCCCACATATTTATATTTAAAAGTGTAAATATTTTGTTTACTTTAGCCATAGAGCTTCTATCTATCATAGAAAGTTCTAATGACGGAGAACATTGGCTCCCTGTTGACATTACTTTTTTGGGGTGGTATTGAGGTTTGGACTAGAAGCACTCAATAAAGAGACAAGTCAAATAGGTCAACAGTTATAAGAACTTGATCATAAATAGAACAAACAGACTAGCTGACAATGCATCACGGACCCCTGGTGTCCCCAGAGCCCACTTTTAGAACCAGCTTTGTGTCACAAGTAGGGCTATAGTGAAGAAGAAAACTATATATTATGTGATTCACTCATTCACTTATTGTCTATACCGCTTTATCCTGTATTTAGGGTTGTGGGGCGACTGGAGCCTTAGGAGACTTAGGGCACGAGGCAGGGCACACCCTGGACAGAACCATCTCAGGGCGTATTAGGAATAGTTCTTGGTGAAAAACGTGAATTGAAGCTGCCTATCACTACCTGTCTAGCCCTATAATAAAAATCTAATAAGAATATTCACAACACAGTCTTTTCATTTTTTCAATCATTCTTACTTTGTGTTTGTGGTCTTTTTGCTGCTATTGTCAGGAGGAGACAATTTTCACGTTTCAAAAATCATCATATATCCATGTTGGCAAACATTAACTGATCAACTGCCTGACACAAAAGTCACAGTAATGTACGACAATATAGATACACTACAGTTTGATCTGAAAAAACACTATTAATAATCTGAGTCGTTGAGAGGCTGTTCTTAGAATAATTTTAGCAAATTTTAAAGCAGCATTAATGCTAGTCAGAGATGGGTAAACAATATTTCACAAATTTAAAACGCCATTTACATGCATCAAGCCTCCACTACAGCACTGGTCACAAGAGTATGCATTGTAACTACTCAATTATAATCAACTGGTTAAGAGCATTTATAAGTGGGTTTTAATAGAAGACTAATGTATCTTTTTTTATTTGCGTGGCCTGCTTGGACATAAACTAGGCCATTAGGACCTGTGTTGCAGTCTTGACCTTTCAGGATGCAAAGAGTGTTAAACTAAGGAATTATAGGAATGAATGGATGTGATTCTCTAACAAGACCTTAGAGACATGACAGCAGCCAGAGAGGTTTAGAGAGGAATCCTGAGCAGCAAGAGAAAGAGAAAGGGGTGAGGGTAGGCAATTAAACACAACCGAGCTCTAGGCAGGACTTGCAGACTCTCAAACAACACAACAAATATTTGCTAAACCAGAACAGCTGTTCATTTTTATTCGCTCTCTGAGTGATTCACTAAATGTTATGCTAGGTAGTATTACTCAGCATTTTACGGAAATTTTACAGGCTCTTGAATCATAAAAACACAGATAATCCATATGTATCTGTATCACTTTTAGTAATAAAAATTATTATTATTATTATTCAAGTTGATATCAGTTCTTTGTGCAATCTTTTGTTGCAAATTTCGTCATCATGCATCCTTATTTTCATCAAACATGCCATGCTTAAGGTAGGTACACATAGAACAATCGGTTAAATCAGACATTTTTTAACATTCTCTACAAATACAGGTATGTACAATGTTATTCCCACTGGAAATCTAGAACTGATCTATCTAGTTACAGTAACGAAACAGTTTTTGCAAGAACTAATTGACTGCATAGCATATGTCAGACAGGTGGCCACAGTGGAGGAGTTGAGTTTCCTATTTAAGGAAATCTGATGAAATGGTGAAATAAGTTTGGTCTTCTCTTGTCTTGCTGCTGTAAAATGCTTATGTGCCGAGAACACTGCTACCTTGTTAGGTGTTCTGCTTTCTTCGGCTCTGAATATTAGTTTCATCTGTTACAGCGAGCATTAACAGCATATTAAATTAAGTTCATGAATTCGTGGTACATGAAGTTCTTGGAAATTTGGCTGTACATGCTGTCTAGCGGTTCTCAGTCAAATAGAATCCAAAAGACTCCTCAAAGACACAATTATTGAAAGACACTGCGATGCTTCTGTGTATACACCGATCAGCCATAACATTAAAACATGCACAGTATCGTGTAGGTTTCCCCTGTGCTGTCTGGGTAGCTCTGGCCACTCAGGTGTGACTTCACTCATGTTTGACTGGTGGTGTGCTGTGGTGTCTGGCACCAGGACGTTGGCAGTGGATCCTCTGGATGCGCTGGGTTGTGGGGAGGGGTCTCCATGGATTGGGATCTGGGGAATATAGGGGTCAAGTCGGCAGCTTTGGGTACGTTGAACTAAGTGTTCTGATGCCATTCTATCGTGGCTAGCGTTGAATTTTTTGGTCAATTTGTGCTACATGGGCTTTTTTGTGGAATCAGGCCGGATGGCTGGCCTTTGGGTCCCACGGGCCTATAACACGTTTACTTGTATATAATTAATTATGAGTGTTTAATGTTTTGGTGTTAATATTATGGCCGATCAGTGTGTACTTGGACCATTTGTGACTACCTTTGATAATCATGGCCATTTAATGGGATTTTATTTAATCAAGGGCCCATTAAAAAAAAAAAGAAATTATCTACATAATCTATATAATTAGTGAATACAGTGGAACCGTGGATTACAAGCATAATTCGTTCTCGTATTACAAGTGGGCTCGTATTACAAAACATTTGTAAACCCAATCGAATTTTCCCATAAGAAATAATCAAACTCAAATTATTTGTTCCACAGCCCCAAACGCGCACACAGACACAAAGAGCAGGCTGATACAGAGAGAGAAAATGGATTTTTAACCTCTCTAATGAGACTTGCTTTTGCTTTACACGCGCTGTACACACACGCATACAGACACAAAATAAAAAAAATTTTACGCACACACACATGGTCATAATGTTATAGTAAACAGTACACGCGTGCATGGATACTGATTATACCAGTAAGAGACGAGCACTAAGACCCAGCGGGGAGACGGTTAGCCACAATTCCGCAGCGTAAGAAAGAAAAAAAAGTTGGCTCAGTTGTGATCACGTGACGCTCAGCATCAAAACAAGAAGCCCAAGACTTGTTCGTTTCCCAAGTCAAAATTTATTAAAAATCTTTGCTCATCTTGCGGAACGCTCGCAAACCGCGTTACTCGCAATCCGAGGTTTCACTGTATATATTTAATAATTAAAGCATTGATGCATAAAATGATGTATTGGTTCATGTTTATTAATGACCCAGTATTTATACTGAAAAATGTTTAGAGAAAATAAATGTTACTGATCATAATTATCATTACTTATTGGATACATTATCATATTACTGTTATTTACTAATATCAGCTCATGCTGATCTCCAGAGACCCAGGTATCAAGTGTCCTAGCCTCAGGTGCCTCAGAACATGAGCCAGATTTTTTCTGAAGATTTAAGTGCCATCTCTGCATCCTTCTTTTTCTGTTGTCATCCGCTGTCAGATTAAACAGGATCTTTGTCTTTGTTAATTAATGTCATAAAGATTGGCTGCATTCTCCACCCGCCTATATTTGGAGCCTCTCATTTCCTCAAGTGCCATCTGTTTGCTGATTTTCTGGTGTAAGAAAGCAGGTGCAAGCCTCCTGAAAAATATATATCTGCTTTTAGATATCACAGTCTTAGAAACATTTTGTGGTGTGTTCTAACTTGATATGTTGTCTGTGTAGGTGTATTATAACTTGTGCTGCTCTAAGATGCATTTGACGTATTCGGAAATAGAGTGTTTTCATTATTATTATTAATATTATTATTATTATTATTATTATTAATTGTCAACAATGTTTAGCATTTTTACCTAATTTCTCAATATTTTCTTTTCATTTTGTATAAATTTATCATTTGAATTACAGCTGGCAAAACTGTCAGCGCTGCTGTTACAGAAAATTAATCAAGGCCTTCTGACCTGACCAGTCAGATTCAGGAATTTAAGAGTGTTTTATAAAATCCTGTTAGTCGCTTTATCTACTATAAAAGTGCTGAGGTGTAGACCTGCCACTTTTATTGTGAAAAGTCACCTTAGGGAGTAAAAGCATCGACCGGTCAAGCTTTAACCCTGGATTTGTCAGAAAGCATTCATTATCCCTGGCAGAGCGTTCCCTCAAGTACTCATTCTCAAAGGGAAAGGCTGCTTTTCTGCAGTATGAAATCTAGTGAGCAATTAGGAAGAAACCCTGGAGAGAGTTGAACAGTAAAGAGCTAAACATGGAGAAGTAGCCAGTTCATGGGCGGCCCTATCGAAACAACATTATGGGATGCTGTTTGTTAGTGCAGGAGACCTGTCATGGGTTCCAAATACCCTTTTATGATGCCAGGTGCCCTTAACAAGCTGAAGAATCTTTGTCTTTTGTGTCAATTTTTAATTTTCCCTCATTTTTAGACTCCATGTGGATTTCAGTACAGTAATCTGGGATAAAGATGGTTTAAAGAAATTGTGCTGCATGTCAGGCAGAAAAGATAAAGATTGTGAATTGTTAACTGTTGTAACCTTTGTGACTTAAACTGTTGCATGGAGGTTGGTGCCAGATGTTGTATAAAACAAAAAGCAAATGCTAGGTCAGAATGGCTAGGCTCGTTTGACCTGACAGGACAGCAATGTCTACTCAAATATAAACTGTTTACCACTGGCTTGAGCAGAAAAGCGCCTCAGAAAGCACAACACATCACACGTAGAGGTGGATAGGCTACAACAGCATCAGGTTAAACTGTTATAACAAGGATCTCAGTCTGCAGCAGGCACATGATCAACCATACAGAACAGATAAAGCTTAATGTGAACACTGGCTCAAGCTCTTGACCTGAATCTGCATGGGTTTATGCACTGTACTCCTGCCACATGTTTGGTTGATTGGAAAACTGCATAAATGAGCATGTTTACAGATGAGGCCTGTAAATTAGTAAGCATTTATTAGTGTATTTTATATAATGTTATGTATATATAATGCAATTTTACTTAATAAAAGTTTATTCATTTATTAAGTTTGCCTGGCATGATTGCACATTAGCGCTCTATCTCTGGAGAGGTTAATGGAGACAGTGGAATGAGGCTGACATGCTCCATGCCTCATGCACTCAGAAATAAACTAACAGCAGATAATGAAATGAGTAATGGCCATGTGCTCCACCTGTGTGTGCTGACAGCTTCAAGCTCTCTGAAGCAGTTCTAGTCTGCTAGGGGACAAACCTGATGAAATTCCCCAGACTAATCGACTGTGTGTGTGTGTGTGTGTGTGTGTGTGTGTGTGTGTGTGTGTGTGTGTGTGTGTGTGTGTGTGTGTGTGTGTGTGTGCGCGCGTGCACGCACCCACAGGAGGAGAGAGAGCTGACAGACTGGAAGATGGATATCACAATGTGATGGTAGTGATGGAAATCATGGGTTAGATAGCTCAAGGGAATTAAGGGGCACTAGTAGGTGTTGTGTGTGGAAATCTTGACAGCTTGGAGATGGGAATTGCTTTGCAAGATAAGTATTAGTGAGAGGTTTAGACAGGGAGTGAGGTGTAAGAATGGGATATGTTCCAGTTCTCCATCAGTAATGGAAAAAAACTGAATGAGTCATAAGACAAATAAATTGATGGTTATTACTGCATTAGTCTTCTCATCTCATGGTTGGTAAGAGAGCTGAGATTTAGAACAAATTGAATTATATTTATTTGGAGTTGTTTACATGTCTGTGATTAAAGAATTGTTTCCTCTCACTCAAGTTCTTCCCATAACTTCTTTATTATAATGTGGTGAATCACTGACAGAGTCTCATACACCATACAGTATGTTTAGACAAGGATTTGTGTGAGACACAATGTTTGACCATTTATGTAATGCTATGCTGATCTCTAAGCTGTAAGAAAAAATGGTCTCTTTCTGTAACCCTAGAGGGTCTCTACTCGTCCTGTGTTTGGTCTGCCTGTTTTTTTTTTTTTTGACAGTGCCGCCTTGGTGGGGTGTCATTACACTCCGAGTCTGGCTCCTGACAGCCCATGTGATGTCCCCACATGTCTGACAGGAAGCTGCTCCAGACTGCTAGTGAAGAGGTCATGATGTAAAATTCTCCATGGCCTTTGAGTTGGATCCTTAACACTAGACACAAGCTTTGTTTCTTGGGTGATTTAAAAGAAAAAAAAGATTTTATAAGGTTGAGTTGTTACCATGACTGTCAAAAGATCACAATATGGAATTTCTTTTCTTCACCAAGAGGGTGAAGAGAAAGCAAATGGATTTGCTGCTTCATGGCTGACTAGATGCTTCCGCTCACAGGATATTCTCTCAAGTAACCCCTGTCACATTCTGCAAAATAGGGTTTTATAGAATATAGGGCTGCATTTTGGGTATTTACGGATAGAATGTAGATTTCCCTCCAGTCACTGTCTGCTTCTGGGTAGCTCCAACTTCCTCTCTGTGCCTAAGCATGCTTGTTCCCTCCTGCTGCTTTTGTATTGGGTGGAAGGTGAATGCCAATAAGTTTTCCCTTCTGTTATAGGAGTGAAAACTCAGCATGACTACCCCACTGGCCATCCCTGCTGCTGTGCTAACTGGACCTGCAGCAATGCATTGACTGTCAGCCAGCCCCCTGACTGGCTTCATCCTTGATTGAGTTATTTCAGGCTTTTCTCTCTCAATAAAAATTGTGGGACATGAAGCCACAGACAGAACCCCACCCTTGAAAATCAATAAAACTGAATTATACATGCTTTGATTTCATATTGTGTTGTTTAGTAGACCAGTGCTACAGAGACTATATTGTTATACAGTAATTGTGTGTTTGCTTAGTTAAAACTTATATACTTTTTTATATACAAGGATGGTTAAGAGAGGCCAGGATTGTCTCTGTAGTTGTGTAGATAATACCTAGATGCCAGGAAGGGCCATATACAAGCATTAACAACTAGAGATGAGGCACTAAAGCCTAGTGCACACTGCTCTATTTAGCCATGGTTGCCCAGTTGTCGACTAATATTTTTTGACTGCCGGCTCAGCGTCTGCCTCCCAGCTTGGTTGCTGCTCAATGCATGCTTGCAGGGGCTCCAATATTTTCTAGCGTGTTTGTTTATCTTGGTGAGGAATGCTGTATTGTAAAACCCTCTGCAGCTAGGAGCAAGAACAGTGAGAGTCTAGAAAAGAACAAATTCTGCATGCATGTGCATCAGTTTAATAAGTCCAGTTGTATATTCCATCTGTTTGTGTGGGAAAGTTAGGACAAATGGAAGCATTATACCTCTTGTTTTCTTTGCAGGGCAGGCAAGCTATGCTTCCTGCATCTCCTTAGCCAATCATTCCTCCCTTCTATAATGGTATAGTGTGAGTGGATCAGTGATTCTAAGATTTTAAATGTTGAGTACAGTAGATCACCCCTTTTCCCCTTTTTCTGTAAGTCTCATGGTTTATTAGATGTTTAGAAGTTTAGATTACCACCATATTGATGTCTTTACCACTTAACTACATTTACTGAAGTCTTTTCTTATATGTATGCATCTATTATACTCTCTCTCCAGGTTCTGATACTGGCAGATGGGAATACAGAAGGGATCCTCTACAAGAAATTGCCTGTCCTCACCTCATTGATTCAGCAAGAGGGTAAAGCTACTGCGTACGTGTGCAAAGACTTCACCTGTGCCTTGCCCGTCACATGCCCACAGGAGCTCAGGAGACTCCTGCTAGAGTAACGACTGATCTTACTAAAGTGGCATTATAGGTTGTTGTATTCTTTCAGTACTGTACATGTGTTGACAGAACTGCTCTGTATTGCCTTCGCACGCTCAAAACATACCCTATAGCCAAGAATTAGCAGGAAATTCAATAACCAAACCTGTTAAATGCCACAGGGAATATACAGTATCAGCTGAATGCACTTAATAAACCAGCATGTTTTTCATTAACCAGTCTTTACAATTAAAGTGATGCAGCTTTGGTTCAATCCCGTCCTGCTCTTCCACATTAGATTTTAAGACCAATATTTAAAGCAAGCAATGTTTAAACTAAGCTCTAGCTTGAAAGAATACTGAAAACTCTAACTTGAGTAGCATTCTTCTAACATGCAGTCTCTCTTAGTGTGTGTCTGCTGCTTATTATCTATTGATGGATAGAATTTAACATGAAGACATTCTCTTAGTATGGGTGGGATTCATAATTTAAACGATGCCTTAGGAACGTAACTCGCATTACTCTGATACAGCTCCAGTTTCTTTGCACTTACGCAAGCATTGTGTAATATGGAAAGTCAAAATTAAGTCGTTTGTTCAATCTCATTCTTTCTCAATATTAAGGCCATTCGGAAATCTCATAATTTCTCTCATCTGATGCCTCTGATCTGGACTTCATGTGGTTAAATATGAGCTTAGGGCTTTAGTGTGATGTGAATGGCAGACAGCAACACAGCTGCGAGGAAACAAATGGAAACAAATGTAAGAAAATAGAAAACAATGAATAAAACTCTGGCATTAGGTCTCTGCTACAATCTTTTCTCCATAGAAACAGAACAAGATGCAGGCAAAAAAAAAAATCTGTCCGACCCATGAATAATAGCAAAGAGAGTAGAACCAGACAAATATGCCATCAGTAGGAGCTGATTGTTACTGCCAACTCCTTCCCTGGCATCCCAGGATCCGCTGGGAGCCACGTTTTCCAGTAAATGTGAACTGGCAAGCAAGCTTTTACAAAGGAAGCAGGTAAGGGAGGGGCTGTGTTCTAGTTCTGTCCTGTCCTCTCTTCAGTCAGTCCTCATCAATAGTCTGTACAGCTCAGCTTTACTCAAATCTTCCACAAAACTCCTCAGCCGGTCAGATAAAGTACACTGCTGCATTTCCATTGAAGCCCCTTCTTTTAAAAAATATAAAGCACTGAAAATTTCACTCTCAGTATATTGCACAGAAAATAAAGGGACATAGGTTCCACAGTGGCGTAATGGTTAACACTCTGGCCTCGGGTTGAGGGTTTGAGTCCCTCCTTTGGGTCTGTGCGTGTGGAGTTTGCATGTTCTCCCCATGGTTGGTGGGTTTCCTCAGATTTTTTTTAACCCACAGTCCAAAGACATGCAGAGCAGTCTAATTGGTGTTTCCAAATTGCTCCTAGTATTTGAGTGAGAGTGCGAGTGTGTACATGGTCATGTGACCTGCAGTGAACTGACACTCCATCCAAGGTGTACCCTGGAAAGTGCCCTTGGATAGCTTCCCACGACCCAGTACAGGATGAGTGTTATAGAGAATAAGAGTGAGTGATATAGGGGACATAGACCAAACTAATAATAATAATAATAATAATAGCTTTTTTTCTCAAAGTAATAAACCGTTTTCTTATATAAAGCACCAGGTTCACCATTTTACTAATACATTGCATGAAAACACAAGTCAAAAGTTTAGACACAAGATTTATTTAGATTTTTTTTTCAACATTTAGATTTATTTTGTACATTCAATGACAAAACTATGAAATAATGCATATGGATTTACGTAATTTAGTAACAACAACAATAAGTCAGTTGTTATTTTAAGAACGAAGGCCAGCTTTTCTAGAATAGTTCTTGCAAGAACAGTATTGTCAAGTGCATTTGCAAAACCCATCAAGC
>JAOVVA010000054.1:14836418-14848672 GCA_028565275.1 Leiocassis micropogon | reverse complement strand
AAGAACGAAGGCCAGCTTTTCTAGAATAGTTCTTGCAAGAACAGTATTGTCAAGTGCATTTGCAAAACCCATCAAGCGCCATGATGAAACTGGCTCTCAGGAAAGAAAGACTAAAACTTACCTCTGCTTAGAAGAGACGTTCATTTAGAGTTACCAGCCTCAAAAATAACCTATTTACACAACCTTGGATTAGAGCCATTATGAAGACTCACAGAGTCTATGTAGCAGACACATCTCAACATCAACTGTTCTCTGGAGATCATTGCATGTATTGGAATTTGCAATGTTTTACAATGAAGATTTTTTTTTTTTTAATCAGGAAAGAATATGGAATTATATATGATTTGAAATACAGTATGCACATTTTGGACATTGTTTTCTCAAATATACTGTAATGCTCGAACAATCAGCCTTCTATTAGTCATGTTTTTATTCAGGTTTAATATAGTAATCTATTTCTATCACGACTCATCTGAACGCTTCCCACGCTGTCCTGGGAAGAAGCACAACAATAATACTTCCAACTTGTAGTGAGTGTAACCAGAAAGAGATAGTAATAATAGCCACCACTTTAGTTTCTGTGTTAAGCTTAGCTTTCAAATAATGCATTCATCTTATTTATTGAATGAAGATAAACAAAAATTCTGGATATACAGTAGTTTTTATAGTTAAAGATTATGGATTTTAGTAATATTTTAGTTACATTTTCTGTAACTGATGCTTTACCGGTATGCTTCTATACATTTGGTGACTTGCTGTGAAAACATTTCTGCTAGCAACACTGTACTGGACCTTGTTTTTCTTTCTTTTTTTTAAATCCAGGGTTGTACATACTGTAGTTAACTACTGTACTTTGAGCTGCACAGTAACAGCACTGTAATAAAAGGACTGTGTATGGCATTTACAGAGCTGACAAACAAAGCTTCCAATGTTTTTATTAAAAAAAAATTAGGGTTTTTTCTTTCTTTAGTCATGAGTCAAGTATGACTTGAGACAATACCCCAAACTCAAGTACCTACCTCGGTCTGAAAGCTTCAGGATCCCACCTCGCCTTGGAGCTGTGGAAGCATAGGTCCCCTTGGAGATCATTACCGTGAGTGGGTTTTAGATCAGTGCCTCCTTACCTTTAGCGGCTACCTGTGTAATAAGGCCACCTGAGGCCTGTGGATATGGGGTCATTCCTTTATCTAAGTGTAGGAATGCGGCAACACTGAGAGACTGGATATGGGATGCCTCTTCACTCCTGGAATCTCCATGATTTTCAATGATTTGACATTTTCTTACTCTGCAATTTACAGCATACATTTTATTTTTGTACAAGCATGCAAGCAAAGTACTGTCATTCATTTTACCCCTGTATTTGCTGTGATATTTTCAGTAGCATATTTAGCAGGACACTAGGCACACATAGCAAGGGTGAAGGTATAGAAAGGAGCTGTGTGTGATTGGTCTTAAGTACTTAATTTTTTTCCTTTAGGCTTTACGCTAATGACAATTCTATTTTAGATGCAAAGCAGTTCGTGGACCTGGTTACCCGTTTTCCAATATTTAGCAAGCCATCTTTTCTCAAAAATGACGGAGCTATTACTTGTCTCTTTATGTACATCATGTAGATACATACTGTACATTCACTGACCACTTCATTAGGTACACCTTATTGGTATTTGTTTGGACTCCCTTTTGCTTTCCGAACTGCTTTAATTCTTCATGGCATAGAACTTACAAGTTGCTGGAAACATTCCTTTAAGATTTTGGGTAATATTGGCCAGATAGCATCAGATTTATCAGCTGTGCATCCATAATGCAAATCTCCTGTTCCACCACATCCCAAAAGTGCTATTCAGCGAACTTTGTCATGTTCAAGAAACCAGTTTGAGTTGATTTTATGGCATGTTATCCTGTGGTCATAAAGGGATAGACATGGTCAGCAACGATACTCAGGTAGGCTTGGTACTAAGGGGTCCAAAGTGTGCCAAGAAAATATTCCCACACCATTCCACCATTACAAGCCTATGTAGCCAATGAAGTGGCCAAAGAATGAATGTACAGAATACAGCAAATATGTAGACTAGAATCACATGACATGACTCCAGTCAGACGTTTGATGAAACCAAACCCACACAAACAATGATAGTACTGATTTATTTTATCATTATCAAATGAAAATAAGTTAAAATAGTGGAAACCTATACCAAAGGATACGCTAGGATATGCTATTATTAAAAAGAATAAAATTGCATGTTGGGCAAAATATCACATATGTACTGTAGGTACAACAACACTCGTTTTTTTCTTTTTGAATTCAGACTCGATGCAGATGTACCTGTTTTTCCATGTAAAACACCACCATGTTATTTGCTTTCATTTTTTTTTGCTTCAGTCAGCTGGGGCTGCTGGTTTCCAGGGCCAAACCTGAGCTCAGGAGGTGCCTTGGACACTGCTCTGCTTTCAAAGGGGGCTTTGTCCCAATAGGATTTTCTCTTTTGTTTATCTCAACAGAAGCAGCATTAATAAATGCACAGGCTACAAATGCCCTGAAATGCAGAATGATATCACCGCCTCCCATATGTTTATTGTACAGCCTTACTGACAAAAGCTTTGGGATGTTGACTATGGTTATTTTCTTTCTCACACCATCTCTGAGCCAATTCCTGTGGGGACTGACCAGTGTAGGATGAAGCAATGTGGAAGCAGGATAAATAATTCTAAAAATATGTAGAATATAGTGTGTAAATACTGTATATAGACTTACAGTCCACTTTTTTGGGAATGCGTGTACATCTGCCAGTCATCTTTCACTCACAACACTGACATGGAATAGTGTGGAACAAAATCCATGCCTCCAGTAAAGCGGCAGTTCTGCAGGTGGAAACGCGTTGTTCGACATCAAGACACCATCACCATCAGCCCGAAAACAGGAGGCTACAGTGGGTACAGGCTTACCGAAACCAAGGTTGTTCCCGTCAAAGCTTTTGCAATCTTGCTAAAAACCTGATGAGAATTGGAACCTGATGTGGTCTTTACCTATTTAAGCCATTCTGCCTCACGGTTTGCCATGTTGTGTGAACTCAAGTGCTTTTCTGCTCAGCGTGATCAATTTGCTGCCAGTTCTTTATACCTGAAACCTTTCCTTATTTCCTTGGAACATTAGAAACAGGAGCTCTTGCAGAAGGACAACCAGCATATGCAATTAAAAAAGTGAAACTCACCCACTCTGTTACTGTAAATTAATTTATTTGAAAAACTCTTATAGGGTGCTAGATTTACCCTTCCTTTTGAAAAGTATGGGTGTGCTTGTAATGGTATTCATTTTGTCACTCTGACAAAACAAGAGATTTTTTTTCTTTGTCAACATTCTGACTTTCACAGATTTCTTAGCATGAATGACTCAGTCTTATAAAAGGAATGTTTCCTGCAGTGCCAAGGCTTCATCAGACTTTGTCTATAGCAGGCTGGAGACACACACTTAAGGACTGCTCAGGAGGTTAGGCAGGCATTGATTTCTTCCAGTGTGTGTCTTGTGGCATATTGGTTGATCATCGGTAGGGTATCTGCCCCATAAGGAGGCTGTGGAACCCACTGCTCATGCCATGTTGATTATAGATCCATACTCTATTGATCATTTGAGCGGGAAGGTAACTTGCTCTCTATAGGCATCAAGCTATATAACCTCAGAGTGATGAAAGAAACTTTAGATCAGATGCATTTTCACTAAAATGTTGCATGTATTGAAGCTTGTTAACCCTCTTGTAAATTGGATGGTTACACAATGATTGGAGAAAGGTAATGCACTGCTGAAAATGTCTCGAAGAGTTTTTAGGACTACTTAATATAACCACTCACTGGTTTAATTACCTGAGTCATTTTCATGTGTTGCTCTACCTCAGTGTTAGTCAGTGCTCTTTTTGCTGGTTCATCAAGCTACCCGAATGCCATTCCGCAGAGGTGAGTTTCTCCCCCAGATCTGTTCTTCCCAAGGGAAGCAATTAGCCATCCCTCTGTCTTGTTCTTTGCTACAAGATCACACTCCACTGCATGTAGTTAACCGGCTTATGGCCATTTGATCAATTGAGGAAAACCACTTAATTTAATGTCACTGTCACCACATTAGGTATCTTTGATCAGGCACATGTGTCCAGATTGCTGGAGAACCAAAACATTAGTGAACCTGCATGCATATATTAGTTTGTGATTTTTGTGGCTTCCTCCTGTAACCAGCTAAATGCTCTGAGATAGCATATTATCCTCTGTCGCCATTGCAGCTGATCTAATTTTAGTATTCTCAATGGCCTTGTTCAGAGATGGAGCTGATGGAGCTGATAGTGATGTTGAGGACAGGAGTTACACATCAATATTCAAAAGTGGAGAAGGTCAGAGAAAAGGATGAGAGCACAAACGATGGGGACTGTGCTTAAGCGGTAAATTAACTTCACTGAGCTCCCTTTGTAGAATGTGACATTTCGTAGCACCCTGAGCACTCAAGCCAGAGGGGAACTACCTGTCATTTTAGCTTGGGCCCTACTGCTTAATGCTGTGTATCTGAATAATTACTTGCTAATCAGGTGGCCGGATATGCATACAAATCATAGCTGAGACTCAACTGAGTCAGCACTTTATCGTCACCTACTGTATGTTCTATTAAACGGTTCTGCAAAACAGGTCCAACCTTAGACGATGCTGTAGTAAGAATAAAATAAGACTCGTACATACAGTAGTTCCAAGGTGCCAGTTTCAATCCTGAGCTGGGGTTTTTGACAGTACAGCGTACAGCATGTTCTCCATGAGGTTTGTCTAATACATCTCAAGTTTTATCCGACTGTCCATGCTGGTAAAGGTAAATGCCACTATGATGGACTGGCTTCCTATTCAGAATGTTTACTCTTCTGTTCAGTCTTCCCAAGATAACCTTCAGATTTTCCTCATCCTTTAACATGATAAAACAACTCTTGAGGATGGATCCTTACGTTTTAATCCTCTTCCAAAAGCACTGTTTCAGTGTGTACAGTATGTATACCAGTTAATATCTACTCATGCCTTACCAGCAGGACAGGGCAGGGTAACATCTTATATGTGGTCGCAGTAGTGGGACAGTTAAATTAGCTTGTTTAAACCCTGGCTAATATGAAATGGAAAAAGAGCAGAAAGCAAAGAATGTTTTTTTTTCTTCACATTTTTGTCTGTGCCTGCACACTAGAGACCTTTCTAAATATCCAATTTTACATAATATGTGCCCTTTAAGTGTGAGGGCTGTTCCAAATGTAATGTCAAAGTGGGCATAGCTTTTTTATTATTCAAATGCACATGTTGGTAGAGAAATACATTCTCTATACA
This sequence comes from Leiocassis micropogon, assembly GCA_028565275.1. Taxonomy (NCBI): domain Eukaryota; kingdom Metazoa; phylum Chordata; class Actinopteri; order Siluriformes; family Bagridae; genus Leiocassis; species Leiocassis micropogon. Next base: position 14,843,341 of record JAOVVA010000054.1, on the reverse strand, counting down.
AAGGTAATAATCAACATAGTCTCCATCACACATCAAGCGATGCATTGGCGCCATTGTTGAAACCAGCTCTTAAATACTCTTTGAAAATCCCCTTTGTCACAGTTGATGGTCTCCGACTGCACATGTTTACGGAGATGATGACATTGACAAGAACAATGTGCACAGATGGATGAAGAAGTTTAAAGGAGAAACCAGCTTTGAAGACAAACCATGTAGTGGAAATGCACTAGCCCTTTTTGACATGAAGAAAAAGATGTTATATAAACACCACCACTTGTGTGAAATACTAAGATGCATGTTGAATTTAAATGAATACTTCTAGTATCTCAGCATGTCCTTAGTGTCTGCTGACTGTCAATTTTAGCGGCATTTTTTTGAGCATATTCTCAATAATTTAAAGAGTCAGATTTTAAGATGAATGCAGAACACCTATCACACTGCTCATGCAATGCATTTATAAACTCAGCCACTTATGTAACAATGGCAATGTAGAACAGAACGGCAGTTCTCACTCACTCATCGTCTATACCATTTAATCCTATATATAGGGCCGCAGGGGGCTTGGAGCCTATCCCAACAGACTTGGGGCATGAGACCTAATTTGAAAATGCCAACTATCCTTATCCACAGGTCTTTGAACTGTGGGAGGAAACCCACCAAGTATGGGGAGGACATGCAAACTCCATGCATGCACAGGCGGGAATCGAACCCAGACCCTGGAGGTGCATGGCGACAGTGCTATCCACAAGCCACCACTCCGCCAGCAAGTTATTTATTCAAAATTATTCAGTTATTGAAGTGTAGGTAAGGGCATGGTCTAAGATATTTTTTAAGCCTAAACATCTGTAGAAACAATAATATAGGCTATCAATAATGCTGTGTATCAGCTTATCTGTGTATCAACAGCCTGTTTGAGAATCAAAGGTTTCTACATTGTCTATGCACTTATATTTTCTGGAACAGTTTTTTTTTTTTTTTTTGCTAATATTTAGACAGATTACACTTTATATGTAAAAGCAAACTAAAACGAATATACTGTATGGTATTGGGCCATAAAAATGGGACAAAATAGTAATTTCAATGTGCCTTGGCATAGATTCTAGAAGTCATCTTCTACATTCTAGAACTGCATAAGAGAGAGATGAACAGCAATCTTTTCAATAAGAAAATCCCTCAGTTGTTTGTAATGACTGGTGTAGAAAGCCTCACACAGTAGTCTAAAATCTCCCATAAGTCTGGGATCTACTGACTGGGAATACCACAGAGTCGGATTTATTTTATTTTCTTATGCATCAACTCCCTCTGTGAACCATGATGCTTTGTGAATGGTGAAACTGACATTCCCGAACAGACCACTCCCATCACGATAAGCTTGAAAAGCATCAATGCAGGATAAAGGTGATCAATCAGAACAACGGTGTATAGGTTTCCAATAGATATAGATTTCCCTCTAAAGGTAACATCAGCAGAGACCATAGAGCAAAATACTGCCCACTGCCTAGTAGTCATTGACTTGTCACCTGTTCGTACAGAAATGCATGCATAACTTGAGAAACCTAAGACGTTAAGGATGTTTTCCTACATACATCTTAACTCCACATATACAGTATAATCACAGACACTGATGATCAGAGTATAAAGCACCAATAATGAATGCTCTGTAGACTGAAATGAAACTAAAGTTAGATCTTCCACTTGAAACAGCCATTTGAAGCCCAAACCCCACAGTTTCTCAAATTCATTTGTAAAGCCCTGATGCACACTCAAAACTCTGCTGTAACTGCAGCCTGAGGAAATGGCACACATATAGACTGCAGTAGAAGATGTAGAAGCACTAAAGTTGAGATTAATGCCTCCACTACAGACACTGATGGTCTCACTATTGGAACAGCCTGATGAAGCCCTGCGCATAAATCAATGAGATATGCAACCCAATATAAAAGAGCTGACATATTGGTTCGCAAAGTGTACGACTGTTGGATTTATTCCTAAAACGGCATAGTTGCTCCTGGCTCTTAATAAGATCATGTCCATAACTATAGCAGTAATGGGCAGAGAGATCTTACAGGAAATGCTAACCAAGCAACCGGAGACACAGCAGTGGTGTGCTTCAGATCCCTGAAAGTGTTAATGCAGGTGAAGGGAATGAAGGGACGTCTGGTATGAACACACTGTGCCATCTGTTGCAGATCTCTGGTGCATAAGCTGACTAGGTCTTTGCATCCTGTTCAAAACTCAAACTGGACATTTAAGGTAGCAAGCACTCTTAAGAAGGTTATGTATATTTCATATACTGTATATGGTTCGCCCTGATCATTACTGTTTCACATGGTGAAAGACATTTATATTCATGGGATGCATGGCAGGGGTAAAATTCCATATGGTAGACATTTCTAAATAGTCTTTTATGAGAAACTATATGCAGCTGTGACACTATTTATGAAAATGGTTGGATTTGATAAACTCCTACAGTGGATGGATGGATTTATGCAGGGTATAGCACATAGCATATAAATTGATGACCACATTACATTCATTATCTGCTTAATGTCAATACTTTTGATTGAACAATTAGATTGAACATCTGAGCAAAAACAGGCAGCTATAATTTGATTATATCTTATAATAATGCTTTGTGAACCATTACCCAGTATGATCACCTCTGTAAAGTTGTCGTGTCTGTACATTGAAGATATTTGCGAAAAAAATATTTGGGGGCCAAAATTCCATAAGATGAGTAATAAAACACATCAAGATGTTTTTTTGATTTTTTTATCTGTCTGTTTGTGCACATATCATGTAAAAACTAATGAACTAACTTTAATGGGGTTTTTATAGAGATGTGGCCGAGCTTGGGGTAACATATAGGCTATGTTTCATCCCAATCGGCCCACGGGAAGAGAAGATTTGCTACTTTGAAATTTTAATGGAATATATCATGAATATTGTATTGTATTTTAATGCCACAGATGGTGGGGAGTGTATTCTAAACTTGCTAATAACTTATACAGAATAAGAAATCTTTGAAAAAATCATTAGTTCATCTCAAAATTCAACAGATGGCGCTGTACATTTTTTCAAACACGCATATGAGTGTGCAGTTGAAATCCATTTAATAAACATGATCTTGCGCCTTTTACTCCACGTTCTCTATAGGAAGGAATAAATACAACGTTCAAAAAATGCTTTGCTTAATTGTAAACCTGGTTTACAAAGATCAAATCTATAGTTTGCTTTGTGATTCAGATAACATTGCTGTCTGGAAAGTTTAGTTGCTCTTATTTGACCAGGCTTGAAATGCAGATTTTCAGGGAATTTGCTTTGTGACTTGGATTTTTGTTGTACTATACCTAATTATTATTTGACTTGGCTTGCAAATACAGATTTTGAGTAGCTATTTTGGTTTGTAATTTGGCTTTTTTGGGGGTATTCCACACAAACAAAGTCGTGGGTGCAGCTAGTAAATAAATAAATAAATAGTTGCATACTCTAAGATTTTATCCCCTTTATCTTTGTTTACGCCTCACAACGTGATTGGTGGCCAATTCATGTGTGAAAATTATTCCTCATGCTCCCAGAACCACTCTTTCACAATTTGAGTCCTTTGATATGATGCCTTTGTCATTCAGTACATTCGGGTCATCAGCTGTTTTAATTTTTTTGCTACATAGCCTTCCTGAGCGGGACGGCACGGTGGTGTGGTGGTTAGCACTGTCGCCTTGCACCTCTAGGGTTCGGGTTCGATTCCCAGCCAGGTTCAATTCCTGTCTCTATGTGCATGTTCTCCCCTTGCTTGGTTGGTTTCCTCTGGGTACTCTGGTTTCCTCTCATAGTCCAAAGACATGCAGATTAGGCTAATTGGTGTTCCCAAATTGCCTGTAGTGCGTGAATGAGTGTATGTGTGTGCCCGGTGATAGATTGGCACCCTGTCCAGGGTGTACCCCGCCTCCAGGGCTCCAGGCCCCCTGTGACCCTTTATACGGTATATACGATGAGTAAGTGAGTGAGCATTGCTGAGCCTAGACTTGACCAACTGAAGCAATCTCAGATCATAACATTGCCTTCACAGGCTTGTACAGTGTCCATTATGCATGATGGGTGCATCGCTTCATGCACTTCCATTTTTACCCATCACTCTGAAATAGGCTCAATCTTACCTCATCAGCACATGACTTCCAGGTTTTGATAACGTGTTAAAGGGTTCTTGATGCAGTTCCGGTAATTTTAAATCACCTTCAGTTGTTTTCTTTGCTTGATGTGGCCCATTAATTTGAGCCCTCTGAAATCGTGACATTTTGGCCAGGCAGTGTACAATATAGCCCTTAACTACACTACATAGTGATCTGAGTTGAAAACGTGTGGTCTTATCTAAGAGCCACATTCTCATCAAGATTAACAAGGCACTTGTCTGATATTGTGGCCTTGAACAACTTGACAAAGTCCAGGCTACATGTATGATTGATTGCACTGATTTAAATCTTCCAGCACAATAGCCAGGGACTCAGGACGGAGGCATTTAGCAAAACAAAAAGCTGTCTCTGTTGATTTAATGCTAGGAGACACTACAAATAATAAAATGCAGCCCAACACTCTTGGTAAGCAGTATCGCCTGCGAGTTTTACTTCTGTCTGTGCCAGTGGACAAGCAGGGGATCCCTGTTCCAAGGTCTGATGACTTTTCTGATCTAACACACCTGCTAAAGCTTGTATTTAAAATGTGAATTGAATTAGATGTCCCTGTCCCTTTTTCAGAAAATTACCAGATTAGATTTGGGCATTCCAGTTTATTTTAAACTTAGCAGTCAGATGACAATATTCTCTATGAAAAACATTAGTCATGTCTTAAAAAATTCAGAACAATACCTTGCATATGTGCAGAACCCATCGGCTCTTTATCAAAAGAAGACAAGGCGGTCAGAGGGTTGATGGTGGTGGAAGTCTTGTAAGTGTTTCATCATGGTTGTGTTTGTATCCCTCCGAGCTCTTCCATATCTCTTCCTTTTTTGTCTTGTCATCTCTATGGTAGAATCAAATACTGATGGTATAGTACAAATGCAGTGCAAAGTAAAGCCATAGTAGTGTCTCCCAACTGAGACAAATAGCCAGCTCTACATCTCTTCCATGTTCACTGTATTTAAAATAAAATGAAGCCTTCCAAGGACAAAAATTCCCACAAACATCAATCCAGTATATAAACCGGTGCTAACACTTAACTGAACACAAAGCAAAAAGAATGTGCTTCACCGCAACAATAAAGAGAGGGAAAAGCACACAATAAGAGTTAGATACAATTACATACTTACTGCACTTAGCCAGTCTTTTTGGTTGGATTGTTTTCTCGTCATCGCAGTTGGTGGCATCTTGACTCATTTAGTTTTATGGATCTTGATCATGATTTAATTGCTGTTTATTTTGCACTGTGTCAAAGAACAGCAATCAGAATGGAAGATGAGATGAGCAAATGCTTTATTAGCCGACGCTACATCATGTGTGTCCCATTCCAGATGCACTGGAAATTAAATGAGAATGCTATTGTCGTATATCAGGTTTATTACATTTCACAGTGTAATATTTTCAGTAGATGATTTCTTTGTAGTTGAGTATTCATAAGGTGCTGTTCAACATTTTTTATTTCTAACGCTAATGCATGCAAGAAAAGAAAGAAACAAAAAAAGCAAATCGCATTAGAATGTGTTATATTAGTCATGGAGATAGCAGATTTGTATTGATTTTCTTTGCAGATTTGTTTGCAGTATTTATTGAGCCTCAGGAACAGGTTTCGAATCTGTTGTCCTTGCTATCTAGATCAGTGGGAGATGGTGGAGAATAAAGGTTCTAGTTTATCATTTTAGCGGTGCAAAATCATTCCTTGCCTTCATATGTAGCATTGGAGCAATGGGCCACTTAAACATGTCACACATTCAGTGCTAATAACCCAGCACATTTCTGGGCAGCCTACATACATGGCTTGACCCTCTTTCCCACTGACACATTTCTATATCAGTTTTGCACACACATGCGGTTCTGTAGATGTACTCGATCATTTGCAGGTACACCTGCTAACCTTTTTTCCCCCAGTGAGACTGTATATCAATTACAGTAGCTCCTTGGGTTGCAAATAGAATGACTGTAATTCTGTCACACACATTATGTTTGCCTTGTAGACTATGAAGGCTGCTTAATTATATTTGAGAAGTCACATGTTCTTGTAACCTCATAATATGTACAGTAATAGCCCAGCCAACAGGGAACCTGCTTATATAATTGTACTTCATGCTACTATTAATTAAGAATACAAATGCATATTTGTACCCTTAATTACATTTTCATGAATAAAAAAATAGAGGCAGGGATAGAGGCATTAATACTCATACTGGCATCTGGGATCCATCTAATACTGTGCTCGTTTACTCGTTCTCCAAAAACACACACTTACACACACACACAAAAAACATGATAGTGTGTGACATAAGCCAGGCATATATTATTATGCTAATCAGCAGATGACACAAAGTCACAGCAATCTGGCCATATTAATGATGTCATTCAAAGCAAGGTAGACTGAAAACTGCTCTGTGAAAATATAAAGTTTAGCTACGGCATTTCTAGAGACAATATGAAGCAATGATCAGTTTATCGTCAGTCACTGAGATTCCAGTTTAAGCAAATCTATAAAAAAAAACAACACAAAGACTGCTTATTATTCTAACTTGCACATAAAAAGCAATACTTTAGCCACAAAAAAAAATACATTGGGGTCCAAAAGTCTTGGACCACCCTGAAAATTTTTTTGTTGTTTACTGTTTAAAAGTGGAAACAAACAGAATGTTGTATATTTTTTAAATGCTAATACTAAGGAAGCTGACTATTTCTAGGTCTTTACACAAATCTGTTATGCATTTTAGCATTTCCGTCTGGGTATAT
>JAOVVA010000054.1:14803154-14824394 GCA_028565275.1 Leiocassis micropogon | reverse complement strand
AAATTTTGAATCAACATATTTTTCCCTTAAAATGATACATTTTCTCAGTTTAAACTTTTGTTCCGTGATTTATGTTCCGGTTTGTATTTAAAATGGAAAGGGAACATATTATCTATAAGCTGCCATAAAAAAAATCCAACACTCTTTTTTTTTACTTTATAAATGAAAATGGCAAAAGTGACCAGCCATGAATTTCCTAAAAAAGTATTAACTCCTTGTGCTTTGTGTTTGTTATGGTACATCGCACTATCCCCCAGTTCTAGTTGTTCATACAGTATGTATGACACACAACTGGTAATGTGTAAACCCCACTTGCTTGCATTTTTATTATGGCTGTATTCCCAATGTTCAGAAATTTGGTTAGGTTAAGGCTTCAAATTTCAAGAACATTAACAGATACACTTTAGGAGACCTCTGAGTGTTAACTTGTTAAAGAAATAGTAAAATACGGGACCTTTAATTCATTTTGCATAATTAAATGTTTCTGAAGTAAAGAGAAATGAATAACCAATATATGATGTAACTGCCATGTTCTTAAAAAACTAATCTTTTCTGATGTACATTTTAAAAATATATAGGCTATTATGCTGAGCTTATTGTGTAACAGCAATTGCAGATAAAAAGCCAACAAGCAGAATAACCTCTGACTCTCCTGGAGTCTTTTGGGAGGAAAAAAAAAAAGTCTCCTCAAGGGTTTTTCTAGTAAAGGATTAGTTAAGGATTCTTAGCTTAGACAAATGTAGAACCCTTGAAACAGTGTTTTAGTTTCCTACGCAGAACATTTTTAATAGTTCTCGAAAGAGGAAAAACAAAGCAACCTTAAGCATTACTCTAAAGCATTACTTTAACCTCTTTTTTTTTCTTAAAGTGTAGGCTGATATGAAGCTGTCTCTGTCAAGATAATATGACTGTCTGGAGCATCTAAAATATGAAACATATTGGAAATTCTAAATAACTGCATATATTAAATAAATAGATTTTGCTGTTCGAGGTTGTTTGCACAGTGAATTATTGACTGCTGAGGCCGGGTTTGTAATGTCTCCTACCCCTGAGAGGAGGATTTTAACCACAGCAGAGTAACCTTGCACATTCCACAGAGGAGTGGATTCACAGAGCATTGACTAAAGGGATCTGGAGGAAACTCACAAAGAAAGATGAAAGATGGTGCTTTGAGGCGCCTTTGCTCTGTTTCTTCCTTTCTGTGCCACAAACAAAACTCTGCCAGACTGTTTGTGCTCAAACATATCATCCTAATTAACTGAGGAAATCATACAACACCGAGGGCATCCCGCCTCCAAGGTGATGCACCAAACAAATACAGTTGCGGTAACAGTGCTGAAAAAGTTGTAGCTGTAGCTGGTTTAGAGTAAATCGAGTAAAGTACGGTCTTATAAAATGGTTCCTCATGGGTTCATGGGATGTTTAACTGATTTAGTTTACCAAAGGAGGTCTGCTTGTGAGTTTTGAATGAGTCTTGCCCATTTTTTTAATGTATTGTAAGGTTCTACACAGAATTTTTGTACATTATATTTAAAAATGTTATAAAACAGTTATAAAATGTCTCTGGGAGGATATGGTATTTTAGTTTTGCTACGGTTTTACAACTTTACTCACAAACACATACACGCTTTTATACTGTATATAGCAAACGAAAGAACCCAGTGTGAGTTATATAAAAAGTACATCTTATTTAAATCATACTTCAACTAAAACTCTTAATAATACATGCAAACATAAAATTGGCGCTGGAAAACTTTCTTTAACTTGATGTTATAGCAGAACTTTCAATTAATGGACATTTTTTGTGGCAGACAACAAAAATATCCCACCATAAATATTTGAAACTTTTAAAAAAACTTTTCTGTGACTTTCTTTTTAAACCTGTACAATGCATGCAACAAAACAACCAGAAACAACATGCATTATGGTAATAAGAATTTTAATGTTAATTGTAATGTTCCAGATTATCTAATAGCAGACTCTAAAACTAAAGTAAACCATATTTATTTATATTTATAGTGGTCGCCCTCGGCTTGCACATCAGGGACAATCTCATTATTTTGATTAATACACATTCACATTTCATACAAACTTAAATAATTCTTTTGATTGTGTAAAGCTGCTTTGTCAATTGTTTAAAGCGCTATACAAATAAAATAAAATTGAATTGAATATTTACTATTGTACTACATTGAAGGAAGAGTACCCAATGCAGTCGCATGACGAAACCCAACAGCAGGTGACCTACAGATATTGGCTCTGGGCCACGCTCTTATCTTCTTATTTCAGTGATTGAGTCTACCACTGAGTTCCCTGTAGTATGTCACAGTAATAAGAAGATCCCTAAAAGGCTCTCTCGCTTTCAGACTGGACCTTCAGGTCATTGTGCAAAGTTCACCCTCCAATGATGCAATGCAGAAAAATTTAACTTCACCAACCGGATGATTATATAATGGAATTTAATGGCTTTAGAAGATTTTAATAAGTGATTGCTTACTGAATGCATTCAGAAAACATTTTAAGTGTACTACCCACTCATTAAAATGTCAATAAATAGCCAGACATAAAAACAGTACAGGCAATTCTGAAATAGAAATTGTTAGAGAACGTCAGAGATTTGTTTTGTGCCAGAATTGATTTAACGTATTGGCTGACTAATACATAGCTCAGCTTAGAACAAATCGTGCAGACGGGAGACACCATCAGCTGTCCAATACAGATGGCATGAGTTTGTTTATATGGCAGTATTTTTGTTGATCCTGACTCAGCCATGTGACACTAACCATGGCAAATGCATATTGAGTTATTCATTTGATAATCAGAAAAATATTAATCATGAAGAAAAGATGTATAATGTTCCTGAGAAAATCTTTTGTCTGTGTGTGTGTGTGTGTGTGTGTCTGTGTGTTAATATGCCTCATGACAATGCACAGAATAAAGTCAATTCTTCATGCAATCCCAACCTGTAATTTGTATTAAATATCTGTGGTAATAATAAAATCATTACCTTCTAGCTACAGATAAAGTGCTCAAGCAATCACTGGAAAAGACATGTCAGAATATTTAAATGGATATATAATTCCCCTTAATTCACTACAGTAAAGAATACATCCTTGTCTTTTTGTTGAAAGTGCTATATGTGATTATGAGCCAAACTGAAATTTGTCTTTGAAGTCATATTAAATCATAGATAATTATAATGAAAATAAAAAAATTAAGCTATTTTCTATGCAGTAAAGGGAAATTTTTTATTATATCTAAAGTTTTATTAGATTTGCATATGCAGTCTAAAGTACACTCATGATTTATGATGTTTTATTCTGTAACAAAAGATTTAAAAACACATTCCAACCACAGCTCACCTCTTTCTGCAATCAAAATATTTTTTGTCCATTCTTTCCCTACTTGCATATATGTTTTCACCATAGGTGGCAGTGTGGTAAAACCTCAGTGAGGTGGTCCTGCTCAACTGGTAAGTGTAGTGTTATGCTCCACCAAGTTGAAAGTTTCAGTGCCGGTGTGAAGTGAATCATAAAACTGTTTGTTCTTTCGGTTTGGTATGTTTTGAAATATTTTGTTTATTTCATCTCCATCAGACTTGTTTGTTGGGATTACCTTGCCTTCCCCTTGTATTAGTATGGTGTGTGTGCTGTCATGACATATTTTCACCAGATGCCCAAAGACAGTAGACTGTTTGGCTACATTAAATAACATTCTAAATAGTAAGATTAATATATATACTACATATATTCCACAATTCTTGATCCATAGGCATTTCTTCTTATAGTAAATTTTATGTCTATCTTTTCTCTTTCAGACCCAAGATGCCTATGACATCTGAAGTCAGTAGTCTATCAATACCTGTTCACAACGTTTGTTGCACCAAAAGGAGTAAGGGAGTAAATCTTCACCGGTTCTGATACATTATAAAATGTTGTAGATAAGAGGATTTGGTATATTTATTTATTGTACATATGGATCCAGACTTTGTGGCCACCGTCTATATGGCACATGTCATTACATCAAATGTGCAATTTATTAACTGAATTATGTACTACAAAACTAAATATATGTGTTGCAGTTATTCATAATGAGGTCTCATAACCTTGAATTGAGCCTTAAAAATAAATGCACATTATTTTACTGTTGCAGTCATACCTATTAAATTTTTCTTTTTGTATGAGGGACTCTCTTACATAAAATATTCGTTGTCCAATCAAAAAAGTGTGTCCAAGTCCAGTTATAATTCCCCGCTTTTTACTGGCTACGGTAAACAATACAATTCCAGATGTGCCTCCTTCCCTCTGCAAGTCGAATTTTGACGGACACTTATCTCAGCCTATAAACGCGCACGCTGACTTTTGTTTGCTTTTGATTGGCTGCAGCGCTACCGAAAAGGCGGGGACTGCAAACTGAACCCAAATCCAGCTGTGAATTCGTTTGGATGGGCTCCTTCGTGCGCTAGATCGTTGTTGCCGACTCGGAGAGAAAGCGGAGATTTTGTTCGGTGCGCATTTTCGCAATAATGGACAACGATGATTATTTAGAGAACAAGTATTTCTTCTTCTTCTTTTATTTGCCTCGCCACACTTTGTGAGAAGCGTTCTAAAACTGATAACCGCACCTTCAGAAAAGAACATAAAGATGTTGGTATTCCTAAATTCAGTGGACACTTGGAGCACATCTGTGTTTCAGGAGAACAATTAATAAAAAGGAAGAAAACAAAAAACTACTTGGTGTGTGTTTAACCTGATGTTCAATGAAAGCGCGCGCGCTCGGCGGAGAAACACTGGAGCTCGCACTTGGAGGAACCAACAGTTTTTTTTATTTGGACAGTTGCTTTCCTCGTCGCTTTCTAACTGTTTCCCCGAAGCTTTTTTCACGGCTTCGAGTCGTTCTAATGAAGAGAAGCTTTTCGGGCTGAGGCATCTCTGAGCTCTGCGCACTTTAGAGGGCATGTGGCTGTCGCGCGACGCCCGGAAACGCGCCTGCGCTCCAAGCATCACCTGGAAGCTCCGCGCACGAGCCTGACTTTTCGCCAGCTTTCTGTCTTCAGGCTACTTTCTTCTGTCACCGAACACGATCATGCGATGAGTGAGTTCCGTCCGGGGTTAATACCACAAGCAGTTAGCCTACAGGTAAGGACCGATGCGCAATTTGACACCCGGCTGTGTGTGTGCGTGCGTGCGTGTGTGTGTGTGTGTGTGCGTGTGGCGCGCGGTGCCCGTCTTCTTCATTCATCATCATCATGACCACTAATTTTGATGATCACTGGTATATAAATGCATAAAAAACATATCTAAGCTTTGCAATTTTATTTAATGCTTTTTTTTTGTTTTATGTTTTTTTTCCCCCCAGTCCAACAGTCGACGTGCATTGAGTGTACACAAATGTCTTTGTTTGTTTAACAGCATTTTTCCCAGTGAGGTTTTATTAACTTACTGGCAGCGCTTATTATAAAATAATGACTGAATTGTTTGCTCGTGGTTCTCACTGAAAGCCGTCCAGTTATAATAACAGGCTGCATAATTATAGGCTTAAAAGAATACTCTTACTGATGTTTACAAATTATAGAAGTGTAACGTTGTTACAGATGATATTACGAGGAAAAAAAACTTATTGCCATCTGTTGCCTTTTAGTTTAAAAAAAAAGTTTATCAATAATGAAGTTTGTTTTTTCCTCTCGGATACTTTTATACAACATGCTTAATGCTAAGATGTCATCTGACTATTAAATTATTATTTCTTTTGTTAACTCACACCATCATATTTCAAGGAGGTGAATGATGGCTGAGGATGGAGGAAATATTTCTGAGGAACACACAGAGAGGCAAGAAGATCCGACATCCTCTCTTCCCAGGACCTTCATCCGATTGAACGATCTGTCTGGTGGAGTAGAGCGAGGAGCTGATGATGAAGCTGATGAAGAAGCAGAGAGGAGGGAGAGCACAGGATGCACAGTGGCCGAGGAAGCAGCTTCGGCCGAGGGAGGCGGAGAGACTTTGCCCTATCCCTCGCTGGCACCTGTTGTCTTCTTCTACCTGAAGCAAACCACACGTCCTCGGAGTTGGTGTCTGAAAATGGTCTGCAATCCATATCCTTTCATTCTCAAAGCATTAATCTGTTTGCGCCACATGGCTGGGAGAAAAAGTGTGTTTCAGACCGTACACACACCTGTGCAGGTATGGTGCATGACTGCTGTATAACAGATGTGACTCATTTTGTTGAGAGTTTAAGTATGAAAATCCTTCCAACTGGCCTAAAAGCATTATGGAAATTAAGCACTGCTTTTTTTTTTTCTTTTTTTTTTACTCTGTGCTCTCATTTTAAATGCAGTGTGTCCTAAGGCATTTGCATATTTTGAATCCTGCTATGCTGTTTAATTTTGATCATATTAGATCACTAATATTGTAGACTACTAATATGAAAGAATATTGGTCATTCATGGCTTTAGTGATTGCGTATACTGTAATGAGTTGTCTTTTTTTAAGCATTAGGCATGACTGTTTCTGCAAGACATAAAGATAGTGATGAGATATCAAATTTTATGAGTTTTGTCTGGCATAAATATGATCACAGTAGTTTCTGACTGCATGGATAATGTGGTATTCAAACGTAAGTCTGACAGACAAGCCAAGGGAAGTCATTGTACCTCATTAGCCAGCAAAGTCGCTGTCTGTCTGGGGCTGTTCATGAATTCTCCTAATTTGTCAGTGTCACATTGATGAACTCTGCTGCTGACTGGGTGTTTTTTATTGTCATGAACAAGGGATTACTAAGGACACTTTGAAGAAAGCAGTGCTGTTTTTTTTCCTAGGTTTTTGGCTGCTTATGCCTGATCTCTGTATGCTTTAAAAGTATATTTCCACTGGTCCCAGTGGTCTCCGTCTTGAGACACACTTTCCAGGCCCATGTATATCTGTGAATTCATCCAGGCCATGCACCCAGCCACCTTTCAGCAATCTTACTGTACCTGCATGGCTGAGAGTATTAGTCAGGCTGCATATGAATCACAGCTGCTTTGCTGTAGTGTGACTGTCTCACAGGTTTCCATAGAGGCTTTTCAATGAGACACCTGCTGTCTGGCACCACGGCTTCTGCTCAGCACAGGAAAATGAGGAACATTGTCTTTTACATGATTTACCTAATACACCAGTCAGAATGAATTCAGAATTATCTGCAGTAGGTATAAATTAAAAACAACAGGTGATGAGACAATAATCCACCGTTGTCTCACTGTGTGAATGAAATTCAGTCAGCTTACAAACCTTTTGATTTACAAAGTTCCAGCACTTAAGGTAATTCTGTTCTTATAGTAATACATCTTTAAGTAGTTGTTAGATGTTCAGAATCTCCAACTTATGATTTTAAAAAGTTGTCTACTGGTGGCAGAAAAGACGGTATACTTTAAGAGTTTGCTGCTGGCACAGAAATCTTTGTGGCTCCCATATTAGAGTCTGGGGGCTTGCAGGCAGGGGGGGGGGGGGGGGGGGAGACTACTTAGTGTAGGTGCTCTGTTTGGTTTGAGATGGACTCGTAGCAGTTTCTCCAAAGGAAAGAATGCCTTTTTGGACAGGCAAGCGGGCTGGACCTGATTGTGATGTCTGGGTGCAGATGCTTTGTTTTTCTTCGCAGGGAAATATGATCGCTCTTGCGGGCTCTGAAAGGCTGCCCAATCAAACACACTTGTCTTACTCTTTGCTTGTTTCTCAGTCGTCCTCACGCTCTCTCCTTCACCACAGAAGCCTACATCCATGCAAAATGGCTGTCAAGGGCCCCAACTGGCTTTAGGAAAAACGTGTGGGTTTTTCGGCTTGAGCTATTACAGAGGTATTAGACGTCTGTGATTCCTCACCGATTAAAGGGGGTCTTTTCGCCTTTCCATATTTCCATATCATTGAAAGGCCACCATTTTTTTCTATATCTCCCTTGCTTCTCAGGTCCCATGTATTTGTCTGTGTAAGAAAGGACCCAAAAGGGACCTCATTAAGTGCGCGATAGGAAATTCATTGTCCCAGATTTATCCTCCTACACAGATACATTGGCAGGCTGTTTATTCATTTGAAATGATGTTTGATAGAAAAAGATAGTGACTGAGTTGTATCCCAGAGCAAGTTTCCAGTATTGAAAGGAGTAAATCTTCCAGTATTCAAATTAACATTAGTTCTGCAAAATTGGATTGTCAAAGATGAAATTTTGTTGACCAGAAATGGCTGCAAAAAATAAAGCAGTACAGGCTCAAATCCCGCTTTTGGATCTGTATGTGCATGTTCTCTCCGTGCTTTGTGTGTGCTCCAGTTTCCACCCACAGTCCAAAGACATGCAGAGTAGGCTAATTGGTGTTTTCAAATTGCCTGTAATGTATGAGTCAGTGTGTGTGTGAGTGTGTGCTTGTGCCCTGCGATGCACTGGCACCTTGTCCAGGGTTTACCCCACCTTGCTCTCTGGGACAGGCTCCAGGCCTACTGTGACCCTGTACAGGATAAGCAGTATAGAAAATGTAAGATGAGAGTAAGTATTATTGCAGATATATAATGTAGCTTGCTCTGTGTGATGAGTGCCTCTTCCCTGTACATCCAGGTACATGTTCAATAATAAATTTTTCATCGAAAGGTACAGTGTAAAATTGCCATTTAATCCCTACAGCCATTACATAAAGGTCACTGTTTTAAAATACTTGTATAATGTAGGTGTGATTGATTAGACACTGTGATCATAGGAAACAGGAATTTGCCCGGATTCTCTGGAGAAAAGGGAACCTCAGCCTAACTGCCGTATGATCCCGGACATGTCCAGGGTTCGAATGCTGTTTGTAGTGTTTTTAGAAACCTTAAAAGAAAATTATGCATTTTAGCATCATATGTATAACCCTGTATAATTATTGCACACATTCATCATAACCTAAGCCTCATGATTCATTTTGTTTGTGTCTCCGCATCATTTACTCACTGCTATAGCTCAGTTCCTTATGGCATGTTATAGTGCTAGCGGTTGTCTGTCAGTCTGACGTATTCTGGTTCCACCTAACACTTGACGCTTGCGGTGCAGCTTGTGTGTGACTGTGTGAGAGAGATTGAGTACTAAGTGAATGATTTGCACTTTGATGTCTGGAAAATCTTCACTAATGGTGCTAAAAATGACTGAGTGTGGGGCAGATGCACAGGTTTCCATTAGGTGTCACCTATTATTCTGGCTAGTGCCTGGATAGTTCCAGAGCAATTCTCATGGCACCGTTGCCACTTTTATTCAGATTAAAACTACTACAGTACTAAGGAATTTTGAAAACTTTGGAAAATAGCTTCAAAGTATTCTTTCTTTTTTCTTTTGCTCTTTCTTCCTTTCTGCCAGTATCTTTTGTCTCACTTCTATCTCAAGGAATAAATAGTTGTTGGCTTATCTAATCTGCCTGTAAAATAGAACATGAAGTGAACACTTACTTAACCAGCAGAAAATGTCTGGCCTGCTGGCTTACAAGTCTGGAGCACTTACCATATCCAAACTTTACAAGGAATATAAGAACACATTTTGAGAAGCATGAAGTGATTTATAGTTGTTCGTATTTTAAATAAAAAATTTTACTACTAAGGAGATTGCATTAAGAGTTTGATATATTTTTTATACAAATATACAGTACTGTACAAAAGTTACCAGAAGAACTCATAATCTCCAGCAAGCTCTGTAAAACCTAACAACTATTTTACTTATAGTACTGTGCAAAAGTCTTGGGCACATACAAAAATATGGCATAAGCAAAAGATGCTTTTGAAAACATTTCTGCATAAAAGAAACTTCTATAAAAAGCACTAAAATAAACAGTCAATATTTGGAGTGAAAACTCGTTGCTTAAAATCAGGGATTTTAGACACAGATTTGTGCAGTTTTATAAGAAAATAGTTGTTAGGTTTTACTGAGCATGCTGGAGAATATGAGTTCTTCTGGTAACTTTGTCACACTCGCTCCATTCTATTTTTATGCAAATCCCAAGAGCGTACATTAGGTTTTTTGTTTCCATCTAAAAACTGGTCTGTCTTGTACTGTATTTTTTTCTTTAGAGCCATATATGTAGAGTTATATATGGAAATACTGAATGATTTTGTACATAATTATATATTAGTGACTAAGCTATATATAATACAAACATAAAGCTCCTGATCTCAGATGATTTCTTATTCACATCACCACGTCATTCTGAAGTTGTCTATGTGTGCATATTCTACTGTGTGTGATTGTCACGGGGTCAAGGACATCTTCCCGATACCATCCGGTTGTTTAACTTCTCTGTAGCATTTAGTGTTATTAAATTTAGTGTAATTAAATGTTAAAAAAATCAGTGCCTCTCGATTTGACAGACAGTGATATTTTTTCTCTTTGCTCTTTGTTTATTTATTCGCTTTTATCCGAGGCTACCAGAACTGTACTAAATCTCAGGAAATGCCTATTAGTTTTCTTCTACACTCATTAAAAGTTCTTGTCTGGTCATACAATTCAAGCAAATGCCATTTTGTGTCAGAGACATGAGTTAGATCTGGTAGATTTTTCAGGATGTGGAACTAAGCTTGTAAAGCGCTCTGTTCATTAGGAAACATTCCCATCACGAGTGCTAGATTTTCATTCTTTTTGAAAGTGCTTCAGCTGCTGGCACCTCCTGCTCCTGTCTCTGCATTCTCATAATATCAGCATCACATTCAACTTGGCAGCTTTCTACATCTTCGGCTTTGTTACTCCTGGTCTAATTGGTACCTCATTGCCAAATGCTATCATATTGTTGATTTATGAGAGACGATTTGACTCCGGTAGCATTTATGGCCTTAATTATTGTCGATTAATCATAATCAAGCAGCCGATTCCTTCTTTAGCCTAAAAGTCTAAAAGGTTTTTGAAACATCCTTGCCGTGCAGAAAAATTACCATTACTTTCTGTTTAATAATTCATAATTTCATCATTTCTTTTTTCTTTTCATTTTTTTCCTATCACACATTTCAGGCAGGATATCATATATGCCAAGGCCTTGAATTAATGTACAGAGGCTCATTATGACACTCTGTCAGAGCAAGTCATCTATAAGGCGGCAGTTTGAAGAGGCACGGTAGTTATAATTACACATCAGCTAATCTGTACTTTAAATTATTGCTCTGTTTCATGTCTACCTAAATTCTCTGTAGTAGAGCTTCTGTTTTGAAGCATTATGCCATATACGGGAGTGCATTTCACCATGAAGTTAGCATTTTGGTCTCTTATGCGTTATTTTATTTCTGTAATCATTTAATTAACTTTTAATGTACAGAAGTGGATTTGTGGCCACATAAACAATTTATTTACGTTTTGACTTTTTCTCAGAATTCTGACTTTAAACCTTTTTTTTAAAAACCTTCTCAGAATAAAGTAAGAATTCTGAGGAAAATGTCAGAATTGAATTCTGTGATTAAAGTAAGAATTCTAAAAAAAAAAAGTCAGAAGCCTAAGAAAAATAAAAGTCAGAATTTGGACATTTAAGTCAGAATTCTGAGGAAAAAGTCAAAATCCTGAGAGAATTATAAGATTAAAGTCAGAAGTCTAAGAAAAATAAAAGTCAGAATTCTGAGGGAAAAAAAGTCTGAACTACATTTTTAAAATCCTTTTCCATATCAATGTATAATAACTTAACTTTATTATTATTATAGTTATTATTATTTAGGACTAAGAAGCATTTAGGAATGAGGGTTTGTGTGGTTTTGTCCACAAATAGACTGACCAGCGACTTTAAAAGGATCAACTTCTTGTTTAGTTAAAATCATGTAACAGCATTACAAAGCACAAAATTATTTATTTTATGTTCACATCAAACATCAGAATGGAGAAAATGTGATTGTTGGGCATGATCATTGGGATTTTCTCTTTTTGTTGGTGACAGATGGACTAGTGTGAAGAAAAAACAACAACTACATAAACAAAACATTCAGTGAGTGCCAAAGGTTGGAAAAACAACTTGATTTTTTAATGTTCAACTGGTCAGATTCAGTGAGCAACCTCCTCAGATTCCTGTTCTTATTTAGTTTTTTCCTCATTCTAACATTTACAGTAAGTTGGACATTAATCTGAATTTGCATTATTTTATGCAAATGTTATTTTACTGCTGCCACATGATTAGCTGATTGTGTACTTGGACAACTATTCCTGTTAAAATAGCCAATGAGTGTATAGTGGCAATTTTCATAATAGTTTCAAATATAAATTTGTGAATAATTTCATATTTCTTGTGTCTCGTGTAGTACTGTCTCTCTCAGTGTGTGTTTGTGTGTGTGTGGGGGGGGGGGTTGTGTGGAGGGGGGTTCTGCTGCCTTCTCTGGTTTCCTTATTAATTAATATCTTATTATAATTATTAACTCTGATTGATCAGAAGGTGCTCATTGTTTTTCTGTTATGCCAGGCCGCAAGGCAAATCACAGGCATATAAAAATAAAGGCCAAAAATTAAAGTAATTGTAAATTTATTGTAACAAATCCATTAACGTGTCTTAAATTGAATTTGAATCCTTTTTTATCGAAAGGGTGGATGTATAATGGTTGCTATGGTTAAGCTTGCTGGTTGCTCTGGAGAATGTTTGTTTCACATTTACAGAAGGAGACTCCACATCAACGCTTTGAGTATTTTACACTGCGAGAAAGTCTGCAGGGCAGATGAATTTGGACTCTGTGGTCCAAGTGATAAGACAAGTTGCATTTTTTCATCTTAGCTGAGAGAGAGAGAGAGAGAGCGAGAGAGAGAGAGAGAGAGAGAGAGAGAGAGTAGAAGCTGGTGATAGAACAACTGTTTGTAGCTGTTATAACATAAGTGGAACTTGTTTTGTGGACTTTTCACAAGATTAACTGTAACTATAAAAGGATTAAAAGTGTTACAGGTTGTTTTTATTATGTAATAATTAAAAAGAATGCAGTTGTTGGCAAATTATATTGGTTTGGGTAATAAAACAACAGAAACGATCATTATTTGTTACATTAACAAAAAAACAGGATTGACAAATTATGTAGAAGTGTACAAAATGGTTTGTGTGTGTGTGTGTGTGTGTGTGTGTGTGTGTGTTGTACAGTGCATCTGTTCAAAATCAATACATGCATTGAGTTTACAGTGATAGCTGCCTCGTGTGATAAATCATATCTCGCTATTAGCCCATTATCACTTCTAGACAAATAAGCACTGATGTTAAAAAACAGTATTAAAGAACAAACACTCTATCAGCAAACATCCATATTATGATGGAAGTGACATACTCATTCTGTTTTTGTCAATAGTCAGATTTTTCTTTACTTTGTTTCATCTCCCACTTCTCTCTTTCACTCCTTCCTACTTTTTTTCTTCTCGCTTTCTCCCTGGGCTTTTCCGTGAGATGTCTGTAAGTTTATGTAGGAATCAAGCCAGGATTTTCTTACCAGCTTTTTCTCATTAGAGAATTGGAGGAGACTTGGGCTGAGTGGAATGGCATGAAAGAGGGGGAGAGAGAAAGAGAGAGAAAGAGAGAGAGAGCACGAATTGGAAGGTGTGGGATGTATGTTGGCCAGCTTAACCAAATTCCCATATGGCCTCTGCAGCTTGTTACCTCTACCATTTCTATTTGCTTTCTTTTTGTGTTGTGACCAGAGAGATTGAGCCTCAGCAATCCTCTAATACACTTTTCTAGGATAAAAGTAACAACCTCCTATATTATCCGGTCACAGTCAGACTGTGCCATGTGCCTCAGAGTGTCCTGGGTTTTTCTTTCTGTAGATCCGAGGTTGGCTTTTCTCTTTACTTTCTTCTCTGTACTTCATTTTTCAGTCTGGATTTTTACATTTCCTCCATCTAACTTGTTTGTGTGCCTTTGTCAGTGCACATTATGAATGTGTATGGAGGTGACATGTGTGTGAGTGTAATGTGAGTGTGAGGAGGGATTGTCATGGCTCAAGAGGTGAGGAATTCCTGATTGTTTATCAATCTTTGCTGGCATGTCTGACTTGTCTGTTTATCCTATTTATCTCCTTTCTTGGACATGCTTAGCTGCCAAAGGGTTCCAGGTGGCAGTGATGGACCCCAGGACTGACCGGTACTTATTTCCAGCCCACCTCCCAAACACAGCTCACAAAAACACAATATGTTTTCATATTCCCACTCAGAATTCTCTGTGAATTATGAATGACATAATATATATACTTATAATTAGCCCTAAACGTGAACATTTTCTCTATGGCAATTATTTTCAGCCTTTCTCAGCACTTCTTCCTATAGAATTAAAAAAGAATAATTGACAAAATTACCAGCTGCTTTTATTACTGCTGGGGATACATTCCATAGCAACTTTTGCTAAAGCTTAGTAGCTTTAGCAATTGTTCTGTGGGGTGCACCAAATGAGAATTTCAGACCTGCAACTAGTGCTGGGTAATTCTCTACATTAATATTTGGATGTTTTATACTGTATATAATGATGTTATGTATATAATAGTTTATATACCATGGCATTATTATTTAACATTGAAGTAAAAAAAACAAAAAAAACAATTGTGCACAGTGTATAACAGTTTGTTGCATAGGGGGTTAAATAGCTACAGACCGATCAGGGTACCCATGCTGATCCTTCTCCGCCACCAACAGTGTCTACAGTGGCACATGAGTATTAAAACTGGATGATAGAGCAATGGAAGAAGGTGGCCTGTTGCGATGAATCACATTTTATTTTATATCTAATGGAGGTTAGGTGGCTGTGCGTTGTTGCCTGAGTAAGAGATGGTACCACGATGCACCAGGGGAGGACAGCAAGCAAGCAGAGGCAATGTGGTCTGGGCAAATGTTGATTTGTTTGAAAAGTCCGATGATAAAATTTTGCTAAATATAATAATTTAAGACATCGACAGTTGGAATTCCATAATTTGAGAGAACAGATGTATATATTCTTCCTCAAACAGCGATCTGTATAGTAAGCGTTTTAGATTTAACAAACCAATATGTCTGTAATCTAAAGTTAATCCTTGTAAATGCAGGGATAACCAATTTAATAGTAAGAAATTTTACTTTCAGTAACTCGAAAAATGGCCCGAGTTGACTCAGTTGTGGTAGCATTTCATGTCATCAAAGAGATGCTCCTAATTTATTTTTTTCCAGAAGGAATGGTTCATGGAGTTCATACAAAAATAGTAATTTTACTATCAACAGCAAATGTCTAAGTAAAATATTTAAAATCCTTTAAATATCTCTTATTTAAAGGACTATTGTTTCCACCATTGGCTACGGATAACGCTGTTACTATTCTTGCTTTTAGATACCTAGACATAGTTAAAAAAATAAAAAATTTAAAAAAGAAAGTATGTGCGTTTATGTGCATTACTAAGGGGTTCCGGAAATTTTTGCAAGTTTGCCACTATTTATACGTTTTTACAAATTTCTCTTTCCAAGTTTAATTTATAACAAATAAAATTTTATGTCGTCTTTTCACTTCACTTTATCAAAAACATATTGTGACTTCAAAACCGAGGTATAAACCAAACCGTGATTTCTCCTTACTGTTACACCCCTAATATCAACATCATCAAGGATGTCCCATACACAGTGTCCTATTTCCCTATGTATTTCATGGCCTATTACAGATAATGTATGATATATGAAGTCAGGACATGACATGATCAAAGCAAATGTATCAAATGCTGAGACAGTCTGTCTGAAAACAGAGACTGCTTTGTTGTGTTTATGTGTCCTTCATGTCAGTCTTATTATAGACTCTTCCCCAAGGACCATTAACTCCATTCTGTTTTTATTACTCTTTTCTAAGCAGGGAATGGCAAAAATATAGGCTCCAAACATAAAAAAAAAAATAAGCGAACAAACCACATCTGCACCACTTGCCAAGTGGAGTTGATATAAAGGGCTATATCTATTAACACAGAAGTGTAGTGATAGCACCATGTTGGCTTGTTAGCTGTTTAAACAGTCCCACAGCATGGTAAAGTGGTTCTGCAGTGATGAAAAATGTGTTTATAATGTTTATAACTGTTTGGGGAGAACAGCTAACTCTATGTAGTACCCATGGGCGGTGCCAAGGAGCACTTTGGGGTGCTGTAGTGACCCCTAGGACAGCCATAGCATGCCTTAGAACTCCCAATAGATTTCTGTGCTTTATTGAGAATTTTTTGTTTTTAATGTGTAAGTGGAATCATTTATAATTAAAAATAAATAAATAAATAAATACAAATTATTCGTTTTTAGACTCAAAACCATAACCTCACTCATAACCTGGGTGTACAAGAGAACCACATGGGAAAGAATACTATTGATTCACTAGTCAAGGTGTTTGGTAACTGGCAGAATGAGTTTTTGATCTCAGAATCTGGGACTGAAACATGCATAAACCAATGATGTTTGTTTACAAGCCCTGGCCGGGGCATAATTGCATGATATTATATATTCAGAGCTGTGTTAATGTAGGCTGGCTTGTAAACCTTGCATCTATGTGCTATGAGCTAAATCTCTCACCTTGTGTTTAACAAAGAATGGCACTGGAAGTGTCATAGAGTGGGTGCTGCGCATGTGTGTGTTTTGTTAGGGAAGTTGGAGTAAAGTAGAATTTAAACTGTGGTACAGTAACATTACATTATTGGGGTTTGATCTTAGCAAAATTTTTGCAACCTCATAGCACCAGCAAAAGAACACCTGTCGATGACAAAAGGGAAGAAATGTCTGTGTCCTAATTAGCAAAAAGCTTTTGTGCTAACTGGCTAAGCTGTCCAAACAAAAGCTAAAACACTGAGATATCGTTGCTCCAGTTAGTCTTTCATTATGTTGTATGTTTTATCATTTTGATGGGATGCAGTTATGTGAATGCAGATTTTATCTCATGAATGAATTTAATGCATGTTAATTTATGTTAATTGGCAATTAGCTAAAATATTTCCTATAAACTAGCAACCTCTTTAGCGCAAACGAACTCTTCTAGCTCTTCTGTATATCAAGTTCTACCCTCTATTGCGCTTTTTATGTTGCCATGATAAACTCTATTTCTCATTGTTGAGTTTTCTTTTTTAACAATACTAATTGGCTTCACATTATCCTGTAGATCACGCCTGTCTGATGGCACGCAGTCACAGCTTTACAGGCCTGAGGACTAGTTAAGGGGGTAGGATATGTGGCGAAATCTTTCCAGAATTCCTTGACTGTACACTAATTACAATGTGGCGCTTCATTGCTTTTTATTGGGATGTGTTTTGCTCGTGCAGTGGCAAACAATAAACCCAGGCTTTTTGTGCTGCTGTTACTGCGGCATGTTGACAAGAAACGAGGGTGACATTTACAGCTTCCAAACCATTACTGAAAAAAAGACACAAGGTGATGCCCCTGGTTCTGAATCAGCATAAAGGATTCTGGAAACACCATCTTACACCTAAATGTTATGGCCTGACCTGAATTTTTCTTTACCCTATTGTTATTTCATGCTAGAGGAGATTATGATTATGATTGACGTGATTATGTCAAAAAGGGCAAATAAGGTAGAAATAGCACAATTTGGACAGGGTGGAAAGTCTTATGTGAATATGCACTCATCTCATGATAATTTCCATCGTCCGGCGTTTGAACTCTTCATTATTTGCCTTATTGTTTTGTTGAACTTTTCTCTTTTAGGTTCAAGGCTATCATAAGTGCGTGGTAATTTGGAGCCTTGCATGCAACAAGTGTACAAATCAGTCTTTGTGATCTGGGTTAGATTAAGTGTTGCAGTCAGGCTTCCCCAGAACACGTCTTAATTTTTATACGGTTTAAGTTTTCTAAACCCCAACCCCCTATGCTTTATTGGAATCTATTGTAGGTCTGTAATTTAGTTGGAGGAGTTGTGTGTGTGCCTTGGAGAGAGTCGCAATGTTCTAATGCTCTATGCGAGGCAATTTGTGTGTGGGATATGTGTGGATAGAGAGAGAGAGAGAGAAAGAGGGTTTGCTGGGGCTAGCCTTTTTGCCTGTATGTGCTGCTGTCACACAGAATGGGGCGGGTGAGGTGGTGGTGATGGTGGTGGTGATGGTGGGGGGTTTAAACCAGACACAGTTCTGGTGGTTTTTCGTGTCTCTCGTTAACATTTTCTGTTCAGGATTTCCTACAAGATGTGGCTACAAAAACAGTTCCAGACCCCCTTCACCTTGCCTACTTGCCCCCTCCCTCTGTCAGAAGACAAAAAGAGAGAAAGAAAGAAGGAAAGAAAGAAAGAAAGAAAAAAATAGGCGTCTGCTTTTAATTTTCAAGAGAGCAGCACCATTCTGGAGTGAGTCCACCAGGTCCTAACTCCCCTTGCTGTTTGGCAGAGCAAAGTTATTGAGGGAAAAAATGAACAGAGAAACAAATCCAGAGCATTTGGCAGGAGTCTATTGTTGTGAGAGTTTTTATTGTGTACTGCTTCATGGGGTCTCATTTCAGTCCCAGTGTGTGTAAGGTAATGCAGTGAGCGTCATGCGCTATTCTGGGCATGTTGTCTAGCTGCACGTTTAAAATGTTTGCATTTCGGTTTCTTGGGAGAGTGGCATCAGATAAGATACTTGGAAGGAAGTGAACAGATGAAAGTAATTAATGTTTTACATAGTGGCTAACACTGTGTGCTAAAGTAATATATCAGCCCTGACTTTCTGGTCATATGGTGGTGTGTAATGTTTTTTAAGTTTCTTTTAAATGTGTTTTAATCTGGCTATACGTTTATGTTTATGGATGGAAAAAAAATCAGAGCGCAAGACAGGAACTGGTTTATTTTCACTCTAATATTATTATTGTTAATGTCACCCCATTTATATGACCATCTACTACACTGTGTCCAGCTATGAGAGGTTAATCAGTTGCTCAATAGGTTTAGATCACTTTATGCTTTTTATGCATTCATGAACCAGAAACAAACAAATCCTCCCTGTTGTACAGCATATACTGTACACTCACCAGCCACTCATTAGGTACACCTGTTCAACTGCTCTTTAACACAAATTTCTAATCAGCCAATCGCCTTGCAGCGACTCAATCCATTTCAGCATGTAGACATGGTCAAGACGGTCTGCTGAAGCTCAAACCGAGCATCAGAATGGGGAAGAAATGTGATTTAAGTGACTTTGAACGAGGCATGTTTGTTGGTGCCAGACAGGCGGATCTGAGTATTTTCGAAACTGCGGATCTACTGGGACTTTCACGCACAAACATCTCTAGGGTTTATAGAGAATCGTCTGAAAAAAAGAAAATATCCAGTGAGTTGCAGTTGTTTGGCTGAAAATGATTTGTTGACGTCAGAGGTCAGAGGAAAATGGCCAGTGTGGTTCGAGCGGATAGAAAGGTAACAGTAACTGAAATAACATCTCTTTGCACAGAGGTATGCCCAAGAACAACATGTCAAACCTTGAAGCAGATGGGCTATAGTAGCAAAAGACCACCCCTGGTGCCACTCCTGTCATATGTGAACAGAAAACTGAGGCTACAATTTGCAGCGGCCCATCAAAATTGCACAATTAAAGATTGGACAAGCATTGCCTGGTCTGCTGAGTCTTGATTTCTGCAGTGTCAATCGAATGGCAAGGTGTGAATGTGTATTAAAACATATGTTCAGAACACAGGTTCAGACTGTTGGTGGCAGTGTAATGATGTGGGGAATATTTCTTGCCACACTTTGTGCCCCTTAGTACCAGTGGAGCATTTTTAAATGCCACAGCCTTCCTGAGTATTGTTGCTGATCAACGATTTAAGCTTTATGGCATCTTAAATCATTAAGATCTCAAAGCTTAAATCATCTCAAACTGGTTTCTTGAACATAATACGTGCAATATACTCCAATAGCCTCCACAGTCACCTGATCTAAATCCAACAGAGCACCTGTGGGAAGTGGTGGAAAAGAAGATTCGCATAATGGATGTGCAGACAGCAAATCTGCACCAAGTACGTGATGCTATCATGCAATATGGACCAAAACCTTTAAGGAAGGTTTCCAGCACCTTGCATCTATGTCACAAAGAATTAAGGCAGTTCTGAAGAATTGGGTCAACCCATAACTAGCAAGACTACCTAAATGTAAATGTAACACGTGGACAACATACAGTTACTGTTCAATTTAACTTTTAACTGCTACCAACCAGATATGCTGCTTGTGAGGCATTATGAGGAAAGGATAAAGAATATCTCCCACCCTAGAGAATTTGATTAACAGTCTGCTTTTTTCCCTCGCAATTGTGCTCCTTTATTTATATTAATGCATTTAACCCGCAAACTAGCCCAGCTTCATTTTGACATAAATTATGTTTTTTTTTTTTTTTAGCCAAATTAATATGAATTTTAAGGTAACCAAAAGACAAGACTGTGTAAGTGCATTGGAGCTTGCATTTGCCCGGTGGGCTAGCTAATGAATTTATAATTTGTCCAGCCCTGCACTTACTGAGATTAGTCTTCGGCTGACTTGTTTTTAATTGTGTGCAACGTGCGTAGTGCTCATGATCACTTCATGGAAGGGGACTTTATCCCACCGGGTTATCGTCTGAGATCCCAATGACTCTCATGTTTTGGCCATGAAGTGTTGAGGCTATTAATGTTAAAAAGAGCAGACAAGTCTATTGAATGAATAGTTGTAGTTACCCTGACTTTATATTATAATCACTATAGTAGGATGATGTTGGCATTAATAAGAGAGATGATTTTTACAGAGCAAACAACAACAACAACAAAAGCATGCAGTCATATGGTAGTGAGATACCACTAGGCGAACCTTTATTTTACAACTTTTGCCACACTTTGTCATTTATAAAGTGCAGACATGCTATTTGTAAATGATCAATAAGCTGACAGTAGTCTGGAGCTTTGTTCCAACATGTGACGTGACCAGAATATTCATTGACAATTTTCTTTTTTCTAATCATAAAAACAAGCCAATGGCCTGTCAGAGAACGGACTGGAAAAAGCCACAGACTTGTTGTGGTACACACACTGTCCCATGGGAAGTAAATGAGAGGCTTGGCTGCAGAGTCTGTCATACCACACTATTTATCTTGTCTTGTGGGATGTAATCATCAGAGTGGTTGGGAATTGGGAAACACCCCAGAGGGCTCCTGCTTCGAGCTGGACCTCACTGCCTGCAGAGCTAGAGACACGGAACCAGATAGCTGGCCAAGATCACACACACACACACACACACACACACACACACACACACACACCCGCACACACACACACATACACACACATACACACACATACACACACACACACACACACACACACACACACACACACACACACACA
>JAOVVA010000054.1:14762871-14777378 GCA_028565275.1 Leiocassis micropogon | reverse complement strand
TGAAGGGGAATGCCTCATTATTTAATTGAATAAAATAATGACTGTTTCAGTGTTTGAATTCATTTATGTTAGATTTTTGGTTTTCACGCAACCAGAAAATGAGCCTTGGCAACAAATTGGAGACGTGACGTGTTCAAAGGGCCAACCACTGTTTTCAGTTCCCCATCTTAAAGAATATTACTATTAATATTTTCTATTAATTATTCAGCAACCAAAGTAAAACTAAAGAATGAAAGCTACTGTATGTTCTGAAAAATGAAAGTCTGAAGTCACCGATGAGTTTAAGGGGTTAATTCTTTTTTATCTTACCTCATGATATATTGAATCCTTCAGTGGTGGCTTGGCAACAATATGGCCACCTTCGTGAATGATGTTTAAGCATGAAACCCTCACGCCAGGAAGATAACGTGCTAGCACAGGATGAATAATTGCTAAGTCTCAGTGACTGTGAAATGTCTGATTTTTCTTCCATCTAAGAATATGGAAGCACTACAGAGTACTATATTAGGATGACACCAAGTGCTGCTGTAAAGGAAAAAAAAAAAAAAGCCACCTACATTTTTTCTGACTCTGCTGGTGATCTTGATGCTGGTAGATTTGATACTGTATTTTCTGTGTGAACCATATTGGTTCCATACACCTAAGTTGCACAGATGTCTTCAAAATCATCCGGCGTGTGTGTGTCCTCTATTCATATAAGGAAAAGTGTAAGTGTAAATGGGGAGACATAGAACCGAGCTGAAAAGCTCATCATTTGGCCTAATTGTCTCTGGAGCATGCATAGTGACCTGAGCACTTTTTAAGGTACCCTAGTACAACCTAGTTCAGACATTCTGGTGTGACAGTGGATGGCTCAGATAGAAAAAAAAATCCCCAGGAAGAAGTGCACAATCAGTGAGTGAGTAATCTAATTCTGAGAGGGCTTGATTTTCGAGGAGAAATCCCATAATAAGAACGGAATTTCACATTTTCACGTTTAACGTGCCGAGCGAGCATGGTTGAACTTGCCTTTGATTTCATTTGCAATGCACATCGTTTTTGCAATCTTACTGAAGTTGCTATCTCTGTCGTGCATTCGTGCCTGCTTTGATTAACGTTCTGAAATCATTTTCAGCGGCTAAATGGTTTTGTTTTGAAATCATTCTTGTCCAAAGGAGCAAGCGAGAGAACTATTGCGTAAGCAGCCAAGAAAAAAAAAAATCAGCAGAGAAAATCTGTAGTCAATCTCAGATGATTGAGTCACGACACAAATTGTTGCTCTGCCATATGGCCGCTACACAAACAACTACTTTGGCTGTAAGTACAGTAAATTAGTGTGTTATGATCGTCTGTGTTGTGATTATGTTTGTGTATCCATGGAAATTTAACTGAGCAAAACAGTTCCCACTCGAACGCTTTAAAAGTTCTCGGTTGGACCAAAATAGTCACTGAATAGCACGACTGGGACAGATGTGATGCACCTCACAAAAGTTTCACTGCAACTGATAAATCTTCATCATGCTGTCACCAAAAGCTAAGCAGTACAGTATGTAACAACGTCATAAAGCAAAGCCCGCCACTGTATTACACTACTCCATTGTATTGGATTATTCATTAGTGACTTTCCAGCCATCAACATTTGTTCTTTGCTCTCTCATGGATGTTTGCGCTTCTCGTCTCCCCCGGAATCTTCGCGCGGCTGCGCTTACAGTATGAATGAAGGGACAGAATAATGCTTAAAGGTCAAGAGACAGGACTGGATGCATGCACAGTCTGCTGCCTCCCTATAGCTACTGGAAATAGCTATTTTTTATTCAGAGAAGTGATAAATTAGAGATTGGTAGATATTCCTCTTGTCCCTAGACCTCGCCTCATAAATATTGCAAAAAAGTCTAAAACTTGAACGGGGAAGAGGGGGAGGGAGAGAAGAATAGAACTGACGATGAAAGTAGGGCAGAGAGAAGAGAGTTAGAGAAGCCTAAAGTAATGATGGAGGGAGAAATGGGTGCTTATTAGAGGGGTGCGTGGATGGCAACACTTCACATGCCTCGCGCTGCTATTATTGTAGGCATCCTGAGCATTGCATGCCTTCATCATGCAGACTGCTGCGAGGAACACAGCTTGGAGAAAAGACAGTGTTTATTCTAGTGGATTAACATTACAGTTTATGAGTAATCACCATGGTCACATGGTTTCACTTTTATAGGAAATGGCAGATGCCAGGAAGCACCAGTGAAGGCTTTGTAGGCTTTTTCTTCTTCTTTAAAAAAAAACTGTATTACAATATAAAAATGTTCTGATGACAGTGATAATATCCCATGATAATTTTCTATAGCCACCTTGCATTTAATGTTTCTCTATTCTGGTAGGAAGCTGTAGTGAAGCTTTGTTTTTTTTTTTTTGCTTAGTTGGCTATAAATGATGAGCCATGTTTGATACGCTCCACTGTGTGGGTGTTTTCTCATGCAAAGATAATAATGCTATGTAAACTTGCCTGAATTGCTTCCAGAGATGTCTGGGACTCTTGCATTTTATGTGTGTGTGTGAGTTTTAAAGAACCATTGTACAGAGTGTGCTTATACCTTAGACATCTTGCAAGACAGATTGAATACGCTCATTTTATATGCACAGTGATGCATTATATTTTGTGTTCCAGCTTAGGAAATGACAATGTTTTTGGCCTTCAAATACATGCACAGCAAAAACCTATTCAATGTAGAGGGCACAGCAATTTCACGAACATTGCAGCAGTTCCTCTATTATTAGGCTAACTGAGGGAAAATCACACACAAAAAAAACCAAGCAATGTCTGGATTAATGAAAAGACTAATTTAGTAGAGCCTCCCAAAGGCTGAAATGAAATGGTGGGCTGTCTGCATACTTCTTGTGAGCCTCTCGGGTGGCTGTTGTGTTATTTCTGTGCCTATGCACACACAACGGAGCAAAGAACATTCCCACTTAATATTTAAATGTCGTACATAAATCTGAAAGCAGGTGAAATTTTATAGGATTCACTGATTGGTCAGTTCATGCCAGTGTGCCAACATATATTTTAGCAACCTACATTCATATGTTGTAATGATTGTCTGCAATTGGAATCCTCTGATAAGGATGAACAGAAATGGACAAGGACGTCCGGGGTATGAGCTCAAAGCTAATGGTTTATTTGGACCTGAGGAAATAATTAACACACTGGTCTGGGTGAACCCAGAGCCCCTCAGACTGATTATATATTTCCTTTTCCACACTGTTTGGCATCACTTATCAGTTGATTATGTGAGTTTTATATGAATGGGCTATTATCACATCAGTATGGTGCACATGCAGGCCTTTAGATTTAATCACAGGATTATTATGAGCCTATGGGATGCTGTTAATGCTGGTTGTGTAGCTTAAACAAGGCTCAGGAAGCTGGGTGATAATTGGTCTGCTGATAAAGCCACAGTGGACATGTTCATGCTTTTTAGTCCTGCAGATCTTTAGACAGCCTGCTTTGGAATGAAATGCTGAAGGTGCAAGCAAAGTTCAACCTCTTGACTAAAATGAAACGATACAGTATGTTAGGTGTGGATATCTTGCAGCTTACTATGTACATTTTTATGAATTTATTATAAATGCTCTAATAGTTCTGCAGCACGGTGGCTTACTGTCTAGCCTTGTTGACTCGCAACCTCCAGGGTCGGAGTTTAAATCTTGCCTCTGGTCTGTGTGTGATGTTTGCTTGTTCTCTCGAGCTTGGTTGGTTTCCTTCAGGTACTCCAGTTTCCTTCTACAGTCCAAGAACGTACAGCATACACAGGTGAATCTCAGTGAATTAAAATATGGTGGCTTAGTGGTTAGCCCTATTGCCTTGCACCTCCAGGGTCTGGGTTCGATTCCCAGCCAGGTTTGATCCCTGCCTCTGAGTGTATGTATGTGTCCTGCAATGGATTGGCACCCTGTCCAGGGTGTACGCCACCTTGTCCCCTAAGTTTCCCGGGATAGGGTCTAGGCCCCCACGACCCTGTATACAGGATTAAGCTGTAAAGACAATGAGTGAGTAAAACGTTTATTTATTTCAGTAATTCAATTCACAAAGTGAAACTCATATATTATATAGATTCATTACACAGATACTGATATATTTCAAGTGTTTATTTCTTTTCATTTTGATTATTATGGCTTACAGCTAATGAAAACCCAAAACTCAAATTTTCTTTCTTTGTGCACATCATTGGTATTTAATCCCTGTTCTTGAGAAGGTGCATGCAGCGTAGTAAGATGGAAAAAGTGGTATGTGGAAATGACCCTAGTTATTTACATAGCAATCTAAGAAAATTTGAATATTGTGAAAAAGTTCAATATTGCAGAATCATCGTGTCACTTTCTAATCAGCTAATTAACTCAAAACACTTGCAAAAGTTTCCTGAGCCTTTACATAGTCTCACAGTCTGGGTTAGTTGGCTACACAATCATGGCGAAGACTGCTGACTTGACAGTTGTCCAGAAGGCAAATCCTGACACCCTGCAAAGATGGGTGAGAGGATTGTGAAACAAAGTCCAATCAGAATTTGGAGTGGAATGCAGCTAAAGTCAGTGCTTCAAGAGCCACCACATGCAGACATAACATATCCAGGACATGTGCTCAACTGTCAACTGTCTTGTCTCAATCCACTGTTGAACCAGAGACAACATCAGAGGCATCTTACCTGGGCTTACAAAAGGGCTGCTTAGTGGGCCAAAGTTCCCCTTTCAGAAAAAAGTAAATTTTGCATTTCATTTGGAAATCAAGGTCCCGAAGTCTTGAAAAAGAGAGGAGAGGCACAGAATCCAATCTGTTTGCGGTCCAGTGTATGATTTGTCAGTACTGGTTTGGGGAGCCATGTCATCTCCTTGTGTTGGTCCACTGTGTTTTATCAGGTTCAAGTTCAGCACAGGCATCTACCAGAAAGGTTTAAAGCATTTAATGCTTTACTTTGCAGATCAGCTTTATGGAGATTTCATTTTCCAGCAGGTTTGCCACCTGCCCACATTGCCAAAAGTAATAATACCTGGTTTAAGGACCATGATATCCCTGTGCTTGATTGGGCAGTAAACTCGCCAGACCAAATCCCCTTAGAGAATCTATGGGATACTGTGAAGAGGCACCAGATCCAACAACGCGACAGACTGAACGCCTCCACACCACGCCTCATTGCTGTAGTACATCATGCACAGTGAGCCCCAACCAATTACTGAGTGCTGTACATGTTCATAATTTTCAGTAGTCCAACATGTCTGTGTTAAAAATCTTTAAAAAAAAAAAAAGTTCATTAGCTATGAGCCATAGCCATGTTGAGATGTATCTGCTACTCATGATCTGTAAAGCCTTCATAACGGCTCTAACCCGAGGTGCTGTTAATTGGTAATTTTTCAGGCTGATAACTCTAAATGAACTTCTCCTCTGCAGCAGAGGTACAGTAGGATTTGGTCTTGCTTTCCTGGGATGGTCTTCATGAGAGCCAGTTTCATTATGGTGCTTGATGGGTTTTGCAAATGTACTTGACAATACTGTTCTTGCAAGAACTATTCTAGAAAGGCTGACCTCCGTGGTTTAAAAAAACAACTGACTACTTGTTGTTGTTACGTAATTACCTAATTCCATATGTGTTATTTCATAGTTTTGAAATCCCCAGTATTGTTGTAGAATGTAGAAAATAAATCACTAAACAAAAACAAAGAAATTGATCCCAAAGTTCTGAGTTTGAATACCTTGTAGTGTATTTTTATTTTTATTTATTTAGTTTTTTTTTAGCAAAAGAAAAAAAAGCTTTGAACTTGAATTTTGAGCTTTGATGACGTGGCTGTAAAATGGCTCATTTAAACAGTCAAGTGTTTATTGATCTTTTGTAATTTCTTCATAGTAGTAAACTGTACTTTACTGCCACCATCACCACTGATCCTCACATAATTAATTATGGAGATATTTATACGATTTTGTTTTTCTGTGGTGAAGATGTGCTGAATGTAACATGTTTGCTGTAGCACGTGGAGCTGGTTATATTATCATTATTGGGTCCTCAGGGAAACTGAACTTAAAGGAAAGTCAAATGCCACCAAAACCCTGGCGTCAACCCATTTTACATCAACATGCCTTCTCCTCATCCTCATTAGAGTGTACCACAGAGTCTACTGCCCTGCCCCTGCCACAACTTCAAAAAGCTGCCCCACACACACGGCACACTTTTGTGCCCACTTTAATTGTTTCGATGGTTGGGACGATATTGAAATAGTTGAAATTATTGCAATATTGTTCAATAAGTTCATTGGCAAATAATTTCAATTTGTAAAAAGATCACATTTCATAAAAACTATTTGTTTTGTATTGTTTCTGTGGCCAGTTTCTTTCCGGGGGGAAGTTTCTTCCAATGTCCGTGCTTCCGTAAACGTTGTACAAAATTAGACTCATTCATAAGAGGGTGTCCTGCCTGCTCTCGAAGGATCCCAAGCTCTCAGTCTGCAGTAGTTTCCACCTGACCTCCGTTCAGCCGTACACAGTCTACACGTGGACTCCAGCTGCCGGAGTCTCAGTCTGCTAGTGTTTGTGTGCTCGTCTGCCCTGCAATAACCCTGTGAAACGCTTTAGCTCACTGCACCTTCCTCAGGCTACAGAAAGCTGAACCTTCTTTCCTGTCTACCTGATGCTGTTACTAGTTCGGCTAATTGCTCATCATGTGTTACGTGAACTTTTATTTGTAAAATGACTAATCCCCCAGAGTTAGCTGAACTTTTGAAATTTTGGCCGCCATCCTGATGTTCCAGAATTTGCTCTCACAGCTCGACAGGGGGTCTATTACTGGGAGACCAATAAGAAAGAGAGGCACAGCTTGCTCTCGGCCAATAAGTGTTGAGAATCTCTGCACTTCCCTGTGGATCCTGGGTTAATGCAAACCAGATGAAGCCAGCATGTGCTGCGTTAATGACGCTTTGTGAATGCAGACCTTAAAAAGAGCAGCCTTTGCAATTTTGTAAAGAGTAGAGGATCCTCCGCAGAGTTAAGCATTCCTTTAAAACCGCACTGTTCCTGTGTGGTTGAAATATTAATCAAGGCGATGTCTTCGGTGTCTGAAGCTTTAATCAGACATTCAGCCTTTCTCAAAGCCAGCCAAGGATGTGGCTATAAGTCGCTTAATGAGCAACACTCAGAAAAGAATCAAGTGCTGGCTAATTACAGGTTCTATTCATCACAGAGTATTATTGCATAGGAATTTTCTGTGTGTTGCGATCTCATTTCAAGTCCATTGTTTGCATTAAGACAGTAGACATACTGTCCAATGCTCTTTTTATATAAAGATTTAAAATTAGACATTTATGCATGAATTAAAAAACAGTTTAAAAATCTTTTTAGTAAAGTTATTTAAACACAATTCTTCTTCTTCTTCTTCTTCTTCTTATTATTATTCACCAAAATACACCTATCATTCTTGCTTATACATGTATGCATGTCTTTTTTAATAAGGATTATTAAGTAGATGTTATAATTCAAAGAACTACTGATTTATTTATTTTTGATGGCACAGTCTCCTGCTAAGAAATTTCTAAGAAATTGTAATAAGAAATGATTCTGGATTGTCTATCGCTCACCCCATAAACTTTTCCCTACGTAAGTTCACAGTTGCATTTTAAATGTGTGGAAATAAGAAAAGCATTTTTCACACGACAACCTACGTACCGTTTAAATAGGGAGGGGAAAGTGGTCAGCTTTATCAAAGCAAATTCCCATGTGCTTCAGCGCAGTCATCACAGAGAAACAATAACTGTATCCCTCCAATGGAAGATCCGTGCCCTGGAGGCAGCCGGATACTTTCTCTCCTCTGTTTCCAGCCCTGTCCCGCTCATTATGGCTTACACATCTCAGTAGCTTCCCAACCCTCAGGAACTCCTGCACATGATCAAAGCACCAATATTCCTCTGCACTGCTTCATCGTTCCCCACAAGCCCCCACAACATAGTGGCTATTCCTTTCCAGAACTAAAGCCAAAGTGCAATCAATACATGTGATTTTGCATGCACTGTGCAGATGAATTTCCAACTTAAACCTTAAATCTAAACCACCGAGTGGCTGCTTTCTGAATAATTTCAGAAAGTATGGAACATTGCCATAAGGAGGCTAGAAAACCTCTTAAGAACTCTGGTTCATGGTCTAGCCTTCAAGTACATTAAACTCACTTCTCTATTCTCACATTTTCCTGTGGATCCTAATCAAATAAAAAAAAGGCCAGTAAACTGCATCACCGGCATTATCGAGCCAATTTGATCATAAATTTGGATGCGGGCACACAATGGCCATTTCCTCAATATGCCCAGAGAAAGCGAGGCCAAGAATACTTAACCCAACAACGATGAAAAATAATGACATTATATCTGTGACAGCTGGGTAACACCTGATTTAGATAGTCCTTTCTAAGCACTCTACCAACTATCAAAAACTGTATATATTTGCAAGATAATATAATTGGTACTTTTTCTAATAATTTTTTAAAAAACAGGTAAATGGACAATTTTACAGTACTGTGCAAAATTCGTACGCCACCCCTCACTTTTTATATTTTGTTCAAAAGAGACTTTCTTGTACAATACTGAAATGAAAAGATGAACCATATTACTGTGTTGTCATCTGTGAGTTTATTTCTTCTGAAAGAAACTAACATACACACTGTTAGCGTATTGACTTACCATGGTTTGCGTAATGTAATTGTTCGAAATGTGTGTGTAGCACCTTGCTGTAGACAGTTTTCATATCGTTCACGCAGGTTCTCAAACATATGCTGTTGCAGACTAATGCAGGAACAGTTATCGGTGGATCTTCACAGTTAAACACATTCTCCTTTAACATTCCCTACAAGTAGGCATCAGGTGGTGTATGATCGGGAAAGTGGGACGGGTATTGGAAGCAATTGTTCTGCCACCTTTTTCAAACTCAGTCACTTCTGTATAAACGGAAATAATACTCAACTTTGAATACTTTTTCCTCCTTCGAGAGACCCATTTCCAACAACACCTGCACAACAAAACTTCCTTATAACTACTGGAGGTATTATATGATGCGATCGAGATGGCACATACTGTATTTCTAATATAGTCTTGAGGAGCAGTTCTCCAGGCTTCCTGAAGAACTTATTTGGCTCTCATGTTCAGTCCACTCTATACTATATACTATATCTATAGTAATGTTTTTTTGTCTGTTAAGCCACACAGCGGAACAAAAAGCCACACCTCAAGGAAAAAAAAATAAGGCATGAACCTGTGAGAAACAGGTACTGATGAAGAGAGATGATCAGGCCGGTGATTAGTATACTGCTGATGCTGAATGCTGAGTGGTTGGAACAGACGAGAAGGGAAATGAGGTTGCTGCGGAGGTGGTTACATAAACAACCATTTTTTAAAAATTCTATCTTTAGGCACTTTGCAGCCTAAAGCGGTAAAACATTTGTTCCTGTTTCTTCTTTTTTAATCTTTATAATCCAGTCTTTCAATCAGGTCATTTAAGGTATTTCCAATAGTGGAGAATTATCAAATCAGATATAGTTATTCATGTAGTTATTACAGTATCATTCATAGAAGGAAGCTCATTGTGCACATCATTGGTATTTAATCCCTGTTCTTGAGAAGGTGCATGCAGCGTAGTAAGATGGAAAAAGTGGTATGTGGAAATGACCCTAGTTATTTACATAGCAATCTAAGAATTTTACACCTGAGAGGGCTAGTTAAAGAGTTATGAAAAACTGCCTGTGTCCTTATAGCATATAGCAAAAATTGTGAATAATGCCTGATTAAAATTTTATATTTGATAAATTTTCTTTTGGCCTTCCACCCACTTATAACAGGATTCTCCGCAGTGTGGCATCATCACTATTAAATCACAAATCATTCTGCCATAATGCCATCGCTATAAAATTGATTAGATGTTTTATAGAGCACACTTTCTGGGCTTTAGTAGATTAAAATTAGTCCGACCAGAGTGGCACAAGATACAATACCTACTGTATATTTACCAGTTATGTTTATTAATGAAACGTGAATAAGACATAAATCATGTCTTCTCTCATACAGTAAAATGACCAGGCTGACCAAGCTCAGTCCATGCCAGTTTCCAATAATCTGCATTTTTACCTATTTGTAAAAAAAAAAAGTAGTTGTTTGATACATGATATTTTTTATGTTCTATAAATTGTTCTCCCGACATTCCTAGAATGAGACAATATAGATTGATAGACAATACATTCATTATTGTAAAAGAATATCTAAGGGGCATGTGAAAACAACAGCCTCTGCTCTAAATTGCATACAGTAGCTGCTTCCACACCAATGCTTAGCCAATATAATAATAAAATAATAATAAATAAGAAATAAAATATAGAAAATAACTTTATCTAAGTAAAATATATATCTATAGAAGATTAAACAAAATATAAAATATAAGAAAAACGTACTGTAGCTGTACAAATACACAATATAAAATAAAGAAAAAAACCTAACTGTACAAATATGGCAAAAAAAGATTTTTCTGTACAAATATAGAAAAAAATAGAAACTATATATAAAACTATTTTAAATATAGTAATAAATATAAATATATAACAATATAAGAGGTGTATTATACTGTAGATACTGACTTGGTGGAGGTTAGACCGGTAAAAGTTAAAAACGATATCATCAGCACGTAGCGTTAGTTTATATTCCCTCCCCCTCCCTTCACTCCTATATTTTTTGGATCAATTTTAAATAAGCGACAGGTACAATAGAAATGTTCCAGCTAATAGAAAAAAAACCCACACTACAAGTAGGACAAGTTAGGGCTCACCTTGAAGGTCTTATCTTGAGTAAAGCATACTTGATCATTATGATTTATATACTATGCTATATCATAGACTATGGATTTTATTATTTTATTTTATTTTATATTTTATAACCAACATCAATTGGGCATATTGATCTCAGTTTGGAACAACATGTTACGTACATTTTTTATTTGTATTATATTATAGATTTCATAATATATCATTTATTTAAATTACTGTACCTATATATTTATTTCTTGATTTATTTTAGGAATCAGTAATATCAGTGTTTTTTTTTCTTTTAATTTTTTTTTTATATAAAAAGGAAATGATCTGAATAACTTTGACAGTTTCCAAATTGTGATGGCTAAAGGATTTTGTTAGAGCATTTTCAAAATGGCACACTGAGGTTTTTCCAGTATGCAGTGGTTAGTAAAAGCTAAGAACTCAATGCTGGCTATGAGTGAAAGATATCACATACAGCACACAGTGCATTCTGCATGTATGGTGCTGTGTAGCTGAAGACCAGACAGACTGTCCATGCTGACCCCTGTCTACCACCAAAAACACCTCCAATGGGTACTGTATGTAAGCACCAGAACTAAACCATAATGCCATGGAAGGAGTTAAGCTTAATGAATCAAGTTTTTTTTTCATCATGTGGATTGGCTGGTATGGGTACTTCTCTTACGTGGAGATCCAGGCACCAGGATGCACTTTGGGAAGAAGGCAAGCAGGCAGAGGCAGTGTGATGCTTTGGGATTATGTTCTGCTGGGAAACCTTGGGTCCTGACATTAATGTGGATGTTACTTTGACACGTACGACATACCTAAACATTGTTGCAGACCATGAACACCTCTTCTTGGCCTTGGTATTCCCTGAGGGCAGTGGCTGCTATCAGCAGGATAATGCACCCTGCCACACAGCAAAAATGCTTCAAGAAATGGTTCAACAAAAAACTTAAAGTGTTGACCTCACCTCCTACTTCCTCAGCTCTCAGTCAGATCAAGCATCTGTTGGAAGTAGAGGCCCAAACTCTTGCAAGTTACAGGATTTAAAGGGTCTGCTGATGTCTTATAGCCAAATACACGAGTAGAGGTACTGTGTAATCCATGCCTTGACATGTCAAAGTTGTTTTAGTGGCACAATGAGGACCTGCACACTTTCTATTTTCTATTTCATTTTGTACAAATTAATTTTATTCTATCTTTTCTGTATAATAGAATACACTAAACAAACATAGTAGAGCACATACTAAATTGTGTGTGTGTGTGTGTGTGTGTGTGTGTGTGTGTGTGTGTGTGTGTGTGTGTGTGTGAGTGTGTGTGTGTGGTGCCCATTGATGCCAGAATAAGCTCCAGATCTGCCAAGACCCTGAGCAGGATAAAGTGGTTATGAATAAATTAAATACTTGTTCTTTGTTGTAAGAGAATATTTTCAACTTTTAGACCTAGAGCTGGACCACAATAAAAACATCTAAAACAAAAGAGAAGTTATCTTCATTAAATGGTCTGGAGAAAAAAGAGGGAAAAAAACTGAATGCCTCTCCCAGGCTGCACAATAAAAAAAGTCTTCATTTGTCACATACACATACATTCTTTTCCAGGTTATTAGGAAGCTGTGGTCAGCCATAACATGGCACCCCTGGAGCAGACAGGGGTCAGGGTCCTGTTCAGTGACAGCTTGGTGGAGCTGGGGCTTGAACCACCTTCCTTCTAATCAGTAACCCAGAGCCTTAACACACGGCCTTGACACATATCAAATATTTATGAGGTGCGTGTCATATATTATACAGCTTGCATGCAAAAGGCTGTGCAGTTTATATTTGTCAGGTTTACACAGAAATAGGCATTAGACTCCAATTCCCAGAACGCTGCGAGGTCCACTGCCATGGTCACCATGGACAACAAAGAACCTCCAACACAGGCTGTGTTCCGATTGATTAGTCGTTCCAAGCAAAGTGGACTTAAGTATAATTCCAAACCGCAGGAAACAAAACTGCTCAGTTTAAAGGGAACAGTGAATGGTGTAGGAAACAAGTGAACAATGGCTCTTCACTTCGCAAGAAGTGGATATGAAAAATTCGCCATTGGTGCGAATTGGTGGTCACAATGTGCCTAGCTCAAAATAAAATTTGATCTTTAAAAATAATTTTTATCAATAAATTCTTAGTATTTTAGACTAGTAAGTTTTTGTTTCAATAAAGACAACAACAACAGGTATCCGAGGTGCTTATGGTACCCGGGTAACTCATGGAAGAAGTGACGTCGGTGCTGGTGTTGTTGGAGTGTGTTTTGAATGGTTGAATTTTGTCGAGGGAAGTTCCATATTAAAGTACACTAGGGAATGAAACAGCCAAAGATTCGCTCACTTTCACCAGGATACTGATGTCACTTTTACACCCCATGCACATTGTCAAGTATATGTCCCGTGACTTGTTATTAGTAATCGCCAGGCCATGCCCTCGTTATTGTTATCATAAATATTGATCCTGTTTCTGGTTTTCAGAAATTGATCCTGTTTCTGGTTTTCAGAAATGACACTATCCTGTTTCCTGTTTCCCTTTTATGGTTCTTACCTTAAATGTCAGTCGAGTGTGCTGTATTTTAACAGTTTTGTCATCCTGCGCTTGCTTTATTAGCCCTGTTCCTGACAATGTTACTCTTGCAAAACTAGGCTTGCTTAGTTACTAGGCTCGCTTGGAATTGATATTGTCATGTATTAAGCAGTACTATCAGTGCTTCACATCTGTAGTTTAATCTTATTGTTGTGTTTTGTTTGCAGTGTAACTTAATATTAGTATAACGAAAATGGCCAGATCAGGAAATTGAATATCTGGGCTGTTTATATTCATTTTACTAATAGTCCATTAAAGAGTTGTCTTTACACTGTCAGGAAATTGACAGCTCTGTGCCCTGGAGTAGATGACTCATTTAATTTACTCTCCTCTTTTTTTTTTCCCTTTTCTGTCGAAGGTTTTTCACACATCCCCCAGTTTTCTGTTTATCGGTTTTTGGCTGAAGGCGACCACAAGTGAGTGAAAGAGGAATTAAGTGGTTTGATTCTTAACAAGAATAAAAGAACATCCCTGTGGAGAGTGGTCTGAATCTGCAGCTTAATGAGAGCACGTGCCCAGATGTAAAGAGGAATTGATCGTTACTGCCTTGAAATTCGTGCATACTCTGCTTACCACGTTTTGTGTCCAACTACTTGACTGTCTAGTTCATATTTTTTGTTTTATGTGTTTGTGTTTGCATCAAAATACTTTCAAGACTTAGCGTTTGTACAGTACATGCATGTGATTTTATCAAAGCTGTGGTGCATACATTACCTTTCATCTTGTGTATCTAAAGGGATGCGTTCCACAGAGTGGACGTGTTGAGTGCCAGTGCATCCTGTGGGATTGAGAGTGACATTTAGAAAACAACATCGATCACATCAATTCTAACATATGAATAAATATGAGTCAAGAACAAGACTAACGTGTCCAAATATAGACTTTACATATTAATTACATACAGATATAATAATCTACTTAAATATGGAAGATAATTAGTGCAGTTATAGTGTAAATGTCCTTAAAGCAAAAAATAAATAAATAAATAAATAAATATTTTATATATATTTTTTTATATATATATATATATATATAAAAGAAATAATGGAAACTCAAATTATTCGTTCCACAGCCCAAAAAAATAAATACATAAAAATAATTAACACAAAAT
>JAOVVA010000054.1:14717586-14743470 GCA_028565275.1 Leiocassis micropogon | reverse complement strand
CCCGACCGAGGTTATATAAGCCAAAATTTGGCGTGTTTGATACACACATGCTTCACAACCGGCAACACAAAAAGATGCGTTTTCACGCAGCATCTCGTTCCCGCCTCTTCAGGGAACAGGGTTACAGCAAAGTAACCCGAGACGTTTTTCACTCCTGCATGCCTATTGTATGATATATATGATACAACAGTTTATATGCCAAAAGCTTTATATTCTAAGACCTGAGCTTGACCATGTCTCGCATAAAGTATTATTTGAAAAATAATTTTTAAAAGCTTATGCAAACTGACCTAGTTTTACTTTAATTGGTGCAAAGAGCAGTACAGCATGCATTTGTGTATATGTGCCATGGTTTGCATTATGGAGATTTTAGAGAAGCGGATATGATTATTAGAAGAATTTCAGACGTTATGCATCGGTTAATCATGATGATTATGATTTCATTGGCTTTGTGTTACTTTGCATTTCTTGTTTGGAGTTTAAGTTTGAACAAAGTGAAATGTCACTGAAGATTGGAACAAATCCATACTATTAAATAACTGATTCGAAACAGAAACATTAGAGGAGTGCACACTGATATTATCAGAATAATTGAACTTGGTAGGTGAAATTAAATCGATTGAATGCATGAATAGTTCCAATATGTTTCGGTTGTTCACCAAATGTTTTATAAAGTTGTTCTGCACCCAGAGTTGATCTGGCAGATCTGTAGTTTAAGCTCTGAGCTACAGAGGGAGGGTTGTGTGGTTGAAAGTGTGGTTCCTCTAATTGTAGCGGTTATTTGACAGTAATTGAAGTGGGGTTTTAGTGCATTGTAATAGTTGTGCTGACAGGAAATGCTGATGAGTGTGTAATTCTCCTCCCTGCAGCATGAAGGCCTGAACCAGGCTATGCCAGCTACTCTGACTCACTCTTTCTCCTTTTACCTCCATGACAACATAAAAACACACACTGCTGAGACAATAGGACAATATCATAAACAGTAAAAAAAAAATTGAGGTAGGGTAAGACGGTTTTCTGTTTCAAAATGTCAGAATACATTTTAAATGTGTTGTAAGACAGAGACTGGGGATATTTCTGGATTTGTAATGTGTGAGCTTGCCTTATACGTGTGAAAACGAAGGAAAGTAGTTTTTGCATTTCAAGCTTCCGGGAGCATCAGCAGTCTACGGGAGATGACAGAAGTGCTGTCAGCTGCAGGGAAGCAATTGGAAATATCATCTACTGTGTTCACATACCTCTATGCTGCTTTTTATTACCATTCCTTTTACCAAAACAGCTGCCTCCACTGAGATTCAGATTAGCAATGGAAAGAGTATGATTTCAAGCTAGAGGGCAGCATCTTATTCTTGTACAAGTTTGGTCAGAGAAAGAATCTGTAGCTGCATGGTATTAATAAAGCATGGCAGTGTTCCACAGGCAGAATTCTCTCACAATTATTGCAGGCATGCACACAATAATCTTATATAACTAAAATTACATAAATGCATCCACCTGCGTTCAAGGACAATGTTTATCAATCATCAAACCTCAGACCCTGTGCTATGTTGTAACCATGTGATAAGCTGAAGACCTTCTTTAGTAAGCACCACTGTTTAAGACACATTACACTGCCGGAGAGTAATACCAAGAGTTCTAATTGGAGGAGTGTTATAGGAAGAAGAGTGAGAGAACCTGATTTTGTTACGTATTTATATTTGATAGAAGGTAGTAAAATGTTAGAAGTAAGAGTTGCTAAGAGCATTATAATTCATTAAAACTGAGAGAAACACTTCCTACCAGCATACGTTGTACAATCTATGCACATTTA
Organism: Leiocassis micropogon; assembly: GCA_028565275.1. NCBI lineage: Eukaryota > Metazoa > Chordata > Actinopteri > Siluriformes > Bagridae > Leiocassis > Leiocassis micropogon. Next base: position 14,741,660 of record JAOVVA010000054.1, on the reverse strand, counting down.
GTATATGTAGTGCATTACGGAGATGCTCAGTGGAGGAAAACTCTGGCACTGGCCGTGCTCGAGCCAGGAAACACCTCTGCTCCTGTGCGCTATGAGATGGCTGTTGCTAGGCAACATGGAGCTTTCATGGAGAAAGACTTGCAGTTCAGCGAAATAATGTCTCAATTACTAGATTCCGATGACAGTCATCTGAACGGTACGACCAGCACTGATTGGTACTGATTGTACTTGGAATGAACACAGTGCCACTGTTAAAGTTAACACTTTTTTTTTTAATCTCACACAGTTTTGCCTATTTTTATTTTTAAGAAATGTGTTTGTTTATTAATTTATTTTTCTGATGTGCAATTTTTGTGAGTTTAGTATCCAATATGTTGAGTAGCTCTTCTTGAATTGAATGTTTTTTTGTTATGGTATGTTTTGACAGGATTGGCTATTGCTATAAAAATTACTGAGAATATGAGAAAACAACAATATATACAGACACTGTGACAAATGACGTTCAATTGAATTAGCCGGATAGATATGTGCTAATGTTGACTACAGTACACTCCCACAGGGGCAGAGAGGGCACTGTAGGAGGAAAGAAGGAAATTTCAATTCTGATGAATTAACAGTCGATTTTGAGAAACTGTTTCTTTTCTCTCTCTCTCTCTCTCTCTCTCTGTCTGTGTGTTCAGACTCTGAGTCATTTTTATCTTGTATTTTTGTAGTAGTGTAGATAAAAAGCATGGCATATCCAGACTCGTGGGGTGAGAAGTGGGGTTAGAATGGAAGGAAGACAAGGGGACATTTCCAATTAGCATGTTCATCCATATTCATAGACCCCAGCATTCTTCATGAGGATAAAAGTGTCATGATGAAGATTCCTATGCAGTTTCACATGGTCTTCCCATCGATCTATGCATATGAATGCAAATCTAAAAGTATATTTAGCCATGGATAGTTTAATATTATGAGACCTTGTTTGATATAAGTTTATCAGAAACAATCTTATCTGTGATTAATTTTTAAGAAGTTTTATGTAATAAAACCAACATTTCCCCTTTAAATGTATTAGTGGTGAAGTGAACAGTTTGTGGAGATCACATCCGTATGCAGGCGCTTCCCCCAAAATGTTGGCACAAACTTTTAAACAACTAATTGTCTGGAATGTCTTTGGATGCTGTAGCATTACAGTACGCTTTCCCCACACTTAAACTAATGGGACCAAATCTGTTTCACCCTGACAGTGCCCCTGTGCACAAAGCAAGATCCATGAAGACATGGTTTGGTGAGGTTGAAATGTGTCCTGACCTGCTTTAGAGCCCTGACCTCAATTCCAGTTAACACCTATAAGATGAATTGAAATGCTGACTGCTCACCTAAGGCCTCCTCACCCAACATCAGTACCTCATCTCACTAATGCTCTTGTGGCTGAATCCCCATAGCTGACAGCCCGAAAGGCTTATCCAGAAGAGTGGAGGTGGTTATAAACGGCAAAGGGGTACTAAATCTGGAATGGGATGTTCACCGAGCACGTATTATATGTTTATTATGATCACACCTCCAGGCAGATTTGATCTTGTAACTCATTCTTTTGCCTATTCACTACTCATGAATCACCCACTTACCCAATCACTCAATCACCTGAGTGCACAAATCATCTCCTTGTGAAATTATTCCCATTTTTGTAATCTGTGACAACATATTAACATAACGTGAGTTTTTTTTGTTTTGTTTTGTTTTTAAATGAAATTTTCCTTTATTAGGAAAATGAAAAAGGCAAAGCACAGTTTGACTCTATGGAGTGCAAAAATTTTGACGCACACTATTTTAAAAATGATCTTATAATTTCACGGCATTTAAATATTCACATATTACATTACATAAACTACATGTTTGTAAATTAAGGTTAATTGCCATCACAGTTTGGTAATGTTTTGAATGACATTGGCAAAATTCTTTAGCCTGAGTAGACTAACAGTTGCTAGCTACTGTAACACATGTTTAGTTGCTCAATATGTTATGTTAAGTCTGTATTGCTTTTGGTAACTGAGTGATAGCTATTATTTTCTGTACTGCATAACCACATGTAGTAGTTTCTCTCATTATAGATCAGTGCTGTTACCTTTTCCAACAGCTATCTTTCATTACAATATCATTGTACTATATATTTGAACAGTTCTCACATTTACAAATATTTAGACCAGGTATCCCAATATTAATCGCAGATCTGCATGCTTCGACAAAGTTATGGACATGGCCAACGGCAAATAAAAATAGAAATAAGTAAATAAAATATATCAGCAGATGCACAGTAAGAGTGGTGATACGGTGTCACATAAAATGCCTTCTGCCTACATGAGCCTGTGTGTTTAAAAGAAAGACTTTCCAGTTTTAAAGCCTCAGTTGGGGAGTTGAGTCATAGCTTTGAGAGGAGCCTGGGCTTTCCCACTGGTAAAGTGTAATGCATTAGCCTTTTCCAGTGGCTGTGAGAGCAGAGCTCCCTGGTGTAGAGCAGAGAGCAGCTCTGTGAACTCTTGCTGCAGAACTTTTGCTTCCATCCCTGTTGCACAGAGACATGACTCAGGTCAGAACAACTCTCTTTCTCACAGGCTAGGAAAAAACAAAACAAAAATGGGCATTTTCCACCCAGGTTTAACTTTTTTTGATGTGGGAAAAGTGGTTTCACCCACTGTGGAGCATTTAATTTGCTAATAATAGAAGAAGAAAAGGAAGAAGAAGACCTTTAGCTCGGAAGACAGCTCATCAAGAACGCTGAATTCCTTTCTGGAAACTCACTACCTTACCTAACGTCATATGCACAAGAAGCAAACGTGTGTTAAAAAAAAAAATCAGATCAAGTGATCACATTCATTTATTCAAGAGAAATCAAAATTCATTTTGATTGAAAATTCTCTCTGATTGGGTCGAATTGGGTCATTTTTATGCAATTGATGTGATACTATTTCAATTATTTGTAGCAAATCAGATTACATGTAAACACAGCTTGTATTTCCTCTCCAGTATAATATGCATCAATGCAGTATAATTTAATTTACTCCCTGAAGCCTGAACTGAAATATTTGCCATATATTTTAAATCATATACTGATTTTATATGGGCGGCACGTTGGCGTAGTGGTTATCACCATGGCCTCGCACCGCCAGGGTTAAGGCTTCGATTATTGCCTCGGGTCTGTGTGCGTGGAGTATGCCTGGCGGAGTTTCCTTGGTGTGCTTCGGGGGTTTCCTCTGGGTACTCTGGTTTCCTCCCGCAGTCCAAAGACAGGCAGATTAGGCGAATTGCCTGTTCCCCAGAGCAAAATCCATCAATTAACTCCTCAAGGGACCAATTCAATGAAATTACACTATAAATAAACTAAATCTACATTGTAGGTTTACTTATAGTGTAATATCAGATTACTCCCATCCTTTTTAGTTTATTTATACTCATAATGTCCTTCAGTCTCTCCCTCTGATTGACCTGGCAGCTTCTGTTTGTCATTGTGTAATGTGATTGTGAATAAAGTAATGATGTTTGATGCAACTAGAATAAGTTGGACGCATACCAATTTCCTGCCAGTTTTGACCCGACAAACATGATACAGCGAAGAGCGAGATGAATACTATTATAGGACTGTCAGGACTGTCAGGACTGTTACACACCAACCCAGCGACATCCTGTTATGGTGCTATTCCAACGTTCCATAATTTAAAGTATACAAATCTTGTACAGAACTCACAAATTAGTGTTAATATCATTTTGGCATTAAAATGGATAATACACTTGGTACTGGCATTGAAGTCAGAATTCTAATATTGTGATAACGTAAGCTGACAGCAGGACGTGTTCCAATAAAGGAAGCAGGGAATCCCATTATCTTTTTAAATCAACAGAGCATGCAAAAAGAAACTTTCTTGCATATTGATACAATGTCTATTTTATGCACCATTTTAGAATCGTGACCCTTGTTGATGTGAAAAACTTGTTGTCCGACAAATTTGCCATCCCTTGTCTTCTCTCTTGTTTTATTATTATGAGGAAAAGATGCGTGACAAATTTAAAGAGAAAACAACATAAAGTGTCTTGGTGCTCGGCCACCATGAGCTGCCAGAAAAGCTTCAATGTGCCTTGGCACAAATTTAACAAGTCCTTAGAAATCTACTGAAGGGATTTTTTTTTAAAGATATTTTTTAATTAGTGTTTGGATGATGATAGTGGAGAGCGCTGTATATCTGTCTCAAGTCTCCCATGTGAGTTGAGATCTGGTACGGTGAAGGATGGGGACATTGTAATCCTGGAAGAAATCACTCCTAACAGGATATACATGTTTTTTGATAGACTAAAGGTCATCGGGCAGAATAACTTTGTATTGATTTGCAGTGACAGTTCTCCCTAAGGGAGCAAAGGAAAACCTAAACCATACCGGCAAAATGCCACACAGCACAACAGACAAACACGTATATATTAATGTGCTATATACAGCACATTCGCATCGATTATCAATTATATACCAGTAAACTTGTGACAGGAGGGGGTCTGTGTGGAGCAAAAGCTATCCTGTCATGTCCGATCCCACAGAAAAGCCAATGCAGCCACAGTAGAAAGGCATCAGATCAGCCAGTGAACCAAAGTCCATCACACACAGGTCTCAGCAGGCAAAGACCCCAAGACTGTAGACGCAGCCTCCAAACTCTACAGATGCCAACTTGATCAGGCACCCATGGGAGGCACCAGACAAACAAGTCCATTCCTTGGAGGCACCACACCCTGTAATTCACATCGTCCAAAGGATCCGCTGTCCACATCCTGTGGCCTGACACCACAGCACACACCCCCCAGACCTCTTATAGAGTCATGCCCCGAAAGGCTAGAACTGCCCAGGTGGCACAAGGGAATCCTACACAATATTGGGCAAGATGTGTTACGACTGATCGATGTATATTTATGTGTTTCAGTGTTTACAAAATTGAATGGAAAAGAATGTTCTCCTATGACATGATGTGAAAACAAAACTTTGCTCTGGCAGGTTTTATGCTTTAAGGGTTTTCACGTCTTTCAGTCTCGGTGAGATTGATTGACAGTCTTTTAAGATGGGGAATGTGACAATATGTCAGGAGGAGCAGACAGAGAGTAAGCTATGTCATTAAATATTGACTAGTGTGAGCCTTTTCTCTTGTTTATCCATCTTTACTCTCTTAGGGATGGTGCAGACAAATGTCTAAATCTTAGTAGACATTTCAAGTATGGAGGTATTTACAGCTGAGTTATTTGCATTGTGTTATTTAGCCTAGCTGCCATGTGTATGTGTTTTAGCCTAGTTTCCCCAAATAAAGACATTAATCACATGAAAATCTACAGCTAAAAATATACCATTGTTGTTTCAATTATGAGGCAGCAGCGTAGGATTGTTGGAGAACCAGCTGGGTCAGGGTTGCTTGTTTCAAGGCCAGGTTCTGTGGCGGGGGGACTGCTGGGCTACATGATGAGGGTCAGGCTCTGCAACCATGACAGGAAGTGTGACAATCTGCATATGAGAACTGGAGCCCCAGGCAAAACACTGAAAATGCCAAGGATCTTCATTTACAGAGCAACCAAATGAAGAGATTGCCATTCTCCAGCCCAGGCAGTGAAACATCGGGCTCCCTCCCGAACCCACCCCTCACACACACCCATATGCACAGACCATAGATGATGGGGAGCCAAAAGCAAGACAGTATACTTTTATATTTAGGTGAAATTTTAAGTTCTTAGATGACACAAAAAAATTCAATTTTAGATAAATATTATTGCAAGATAAGCGTCTGGTACCTGAGGCGTCTGGTACCTGAGGTGGTATCTCAGCAGGTTAGAGCTCTGGGTTTCTAATCATAAGGTTAGCTGTTCAAGACCCATCTCCACCAAGCTGCCACGATTAGGCCCTTGAGCAAAGCCTTTAAACCTGTCTGCTCTTGGGATGCTGAAGCAAAGCTGCTAACAAGCTGAGAAGGAAAAGAAGAAAATATTTTCCCGTGCTGTAATGTACAGTATACTTGACAATTTGTAAGCACCTAAAAGGGAACCAGTTTAGGAAGTGACTTACGATTGGTGATTGACGGGATAGATTGAGATACTAGACATTTAGACGTGGATTTCAATTGGTAGTATTTGAAAAGTTGAATTTTCTCAGGAAACCCTATGTTCTACAGAGTGAAGAGCTTGTCAAAGATCGCAGTAGTCACAGGCGTGCCGATCCTCTGCTATTTTAGCCTTGCTAGAGTGAAAGGGAGGGAAGTAAAGACCTCCATCAGTGAATTTGGTTTTACAGTGTGGGGTGCTGATGAGGTTTTGAGGCTGCTGTCATCTGTAATCAAATTCCACCTACACTCTGTTGAGTGATGGAGGTGCAGTGAGGGGCAGCCATGTGAGAGAGCTTGGCATTGTTTGGATCTGCTTAAAGGAGGTAGGGATTCAGTCAACCTTCTGACAGAACACATCTGTGTGCGTATACCCTTCATGGCTCAGAATATTTTAGAAATATTACCCCACAAAGCGTGTCTGTCATTTATTTTTCTGTCTTGGTTGGTTTAATTTTTATGAAAGGTAATTCATAGTATATAAAATATGCAAATGATATACACACACAGATTTGTGTACGGAGCTCTTTGGTATCTTTAAAGCTTTTATAAACATGGTCTGGGTAACTCCATTATAAGGTTCTCTGCTCTGGTTCATTTTACTGCTGCACTCTGTTCAATTATATTCATCGTTAATTTTATTTATTTATTTGAGGTTTGCTTTCAAAGACACTTTGAAAGTATAGCCTCCAAATCAATGGCTTTATCAGTCTCCGCTAACACTCATGACGCTGAGACTGCAATACAGTGTCAAGATCAGTGAGACCCATCAGCAGTTAGCAGGTTGTAATTAGTTCTTCCCCTGACTTCTGGAGTGAGAAACACTCTGTCTTGTTACATTATTCATGAAGAATACATTACAGCTTCACCTGCTCTGTGAAGTCAAGAGTGTTCGATTTGGGTAACTGTAACATATTGACACCCTCATGTTTTTTCAATGAGCCTCAGGTAAGGATTAATGTTTACTTCTTTCTCCATTTGTCGAAGTTTAGAAAAGGCTAGAGGCATTTCTTGACAAAAACAAACTTGTGATTGAATACCAGAAAACCCCAGGGACTCACTGTAAAGGTCACATTTTTTATTAATATATATATATTTTTTATTTAAATACGTCTTAGAGTCTCCAAAAAGTGTCTGTTATTTTTCCAGCGGAAATACAACTCAGATCATGTATTCTGCCATGCTTGATTTTTTTTCTCTTTCATTGATAGCTTGCCAACCAGAACATAGGTCCTGGTTCTGATCTGTCTGCTAATGACTTACCTTACCGTCTTCAGCTCGTAGTGTTTTAACTTTTTAAGAGCTTTAGAATGCTAGATTAGAAGGTTCTTAAAAAGGGTGCCTAGGGAGCTGGACAGAACTGGGCAGATTTAGGACAGAGCTGGGAGGAGCTAAATGTTCAGACGGGGCAGAATCTCTTGGTGTATGAGGTCACAATAGGGGGAAAAGCTGATTTGCTTGTTTAAGCCTTGGCCAATGCAAAATAGAATAAGAACAAACAACAAGTGTGTTTATGTGGGTGTTCATGCAGACTGGAGACCGTTCAGGACCATTCAGTTTCTTTAGCCCTCTTTTAATTTCTTGTGAATATCTTTTTCATTTTTCGGGAGTCCACATCACATGGCGCAGCTACTAATTTGTATTTGGTGCTATCATTAGCTTGTTAGCCTTGCTAGTTATGTTCTTGTTTGCCATCTATTTTCTGCTTTGCTGCTTTTTAGTTATGGTTGCACGGTTGAGTGGTTTCCCTCTCACCATCCTGCTTTCAAAGTTCTCTGTACACTGCTAACACATAAACAGGGTGGTTTCCCTCTGTTCCCCCTTATATTTCTGCCAGCGTCTAAGTGCAGCTAACATCACTGAGTGTGTCTTCCTCACTTGACCACTTGCTGCTCTCTGTGAGCCTTCTGCATTAATTGCATTACTAATGCACAACACTGGGGTTGCTATAGGGCGGTCTCTCTCTCTTTGCTTACCCTCATTTTCTCCACTGCTTTTTTGGCTCAGACCTTACCACACACCCTGCCATCTAGCTGACTAATGAGCCATGCTGGGAGAACCATGCTCATCCAGCCAGTTTGAGAGACCCCTGAAAGGCGAATGTCTACTGCCTTTGCATTGAACACCAGGAAGCCTGTGGATCATAAATTCCCTGAAACCGGTTCACCGAATTTAAGCCCTAATTTGAATTTTGCCAAAGTATTGTAACCTAAAGACCTTTTTAGCCATAAAAGTGATCTGATGATGACTGATAAGCAGTAAGAAGCTGGGAATGCAGTCTCAGCCTCTTACTACTGTAGTTGTATGGCTCCACCAGAACTTAAGAGTTCTTAGAGACGACACTTAGACGACTGGTAAAGATAGAATGAGTGCATCTGCACCCAGAAATGGTGTCCCAGTTTCACAAATGGTATTGCAATACACAGTTGGACTTCATCACTGTTGTTAAATTGCCTCGTTGTTGACTGTTGTTCTCCTATGCGAAGCTGGTCAGCCCTCTGGCACAGAAAGCACAGTCCCATGACTGCTTTTGCATTCTTAGACAGGTTCCCTCTGCCTGTGGGTTTTGTCTCTAGGGGGACATGCAGGTTTAGGTCTGCGACCTAGCAGTCCATGAAATACTTCTAAATGCAGGAGCCCCTAGACCATGGGCTTTGCCTGTTCTCTGGGGGAATTATGTTCAGCCCATCAATCAGACTGTATATGGTACATTGATCATATTCTAGAATACTAGCCCACTTGCAAGAGCTGCTGATAGAGAAGACAACTGATTTTCCTTCTCCAAGCTAAAGGTGTATATGACAACTATTGCAGTGACTTTCTGGGGGTTCATAAACTTATTAAAACCTTTTTGAGCAAGGACCCTTTGTCTATGATTATACCCAAAACACAGCCCATGGCATTGCTCCACACAACTGCTGCTGGTGCCAGAAACCTTCTTTTTTTCCACTGCATCCTCTAACTTGTCAAAATTGCTGTTTTAATTGTGTCCCTTCGGTGTTGTCTTTTGTCAGTAAGTGAGAAAAACGAGATGATCTTTGCCTGGTACCACTGTGTTCAGACAGCACCCTGCCTGGATATTAGCATTCCTGTATTTAATTTAGATGTAAATGTGTGTGCACGACCCCTGGCTGCGCATTGCGGCATTCCAGTGACACTTGCCTACCAAGTGATCAATTACCAGTTGTGTTCATTGTTCATCTACCACAAGAAAATTGAGAGAAATAACTACTTAAATAATGACTTAAGCAATCATTATTTTCTTTTAACCCGTTTAACCAGAGTGACCCTGCTGCAATCTTGACAGAGCAATCTGTTTCTGGCTGCTGTCTCAATTTGATTATGTATGTTTTGGTTGTTACCTTAATCAGGTAATACTGTTTTATGATGTATTCTGAAAAAGGATCAGCTCTCTTCCTGATCCCCTGTTGCATTTGTCACACTGAATGTTTTCAACTCAATCTTTAGCCATAAATACTGGAAAAAGGTCAGTTTTATTAATCTTAAAATTTTTTATTCAACATCACTGTGTCCTTGCACCTCCAGTGTTGAGGGGGGTTGATTCTCGCCTCGGGTCTGTGTGCGTAGAGTTCGCATGTTCTTCCCGTGCTTGGTGGGTTTCCTCTGTGTACTCTAGTTTTTTCCCCACAGTCCAAAGACATGCATATTGGCCTAATTGGTGTTCTAAGGTGTGTATGGCCTATGATGGATTTGCACCTTGTCCAAAGTCTCCTGTAGAGGCTAAACGGATGAAGATGAATAAATGTGTTAGGGGCATTACTAACATTATCCCATCATTATGTATGCAGCATTGTTCTGACCACAGCATCCAAACACATCCATGCTCCCTTAAGGGTTTAGAATTTTGATTTGAGATTGGAGAAAGACACAACTTCCTGCACACCGTGTGTGTATCTCATGTGTTGTAATATCAGTTTAATGTCTTTTCAGAAATACTCCTGTTAGTTCCCATATTACAGTCCAACAGTCCACTTTCACAGAACATATCTCAGACCTTAAGATAGTTCTATAGTGGGTGCGTGCCCTGCAATGGATTTGCAACTTGTCCAGGGTGCACCCTGCCTCGTGCCCAAAGTCTCCTGTACAGGATAAGCGGTTGAGAAGATAAATGAATGTGTTAGGGGCCTTACTGTAGTTCAACGCTATCCCATTATTATGTAATCAACAATGTTCTGACGGCACTTTATCGGAGTAATTATAACTTTCCAAAACATCCAGATGGCAATGCTGTTCCAACTTCCTTAACTGTTAGTGTTTCCTGGCATGTTCCTTTGATTGTGTGAACTTGTGAACCCATGGTTCCCCCTCTTTCCCTGCATTCCTTATATGGCAACACTTCCTATTCTTCAACACCAGGTGTCTGTGAAATACCCCCCACCACCCGCTTTTGTTTCCTCGGATTTCTATAGAACATGCAAATGGCTCGTGCTCTTTGATGTATTATGGGATGTACATGATCAGAGTGTTTAGCTCAGGACCTAAAATACATGTCCTTTTTTTTTGTGAATAAACCAGAGAACATTCGGCACTGTGTTTTGCATGTATGTGTGTGTGTTCGTGTTTCTCTTCCGGTCCACAAGCATGTCAGACCCGACCAGTAAGCATATTGAGGCGCGGCAGACACGTCAAGCGATTATTCCCTTAATGTAAAATTAAGGATAACATTGCCAAATTAACTTCACCACAACGTTTTGACAACCAAAAATTCCTGCTGGGTGAATAATGCACCACCCGTCACTATAATCACATCAACCAGGATTCAGTTTCAAGGTTTTAAATTTCAGTGGAGGACTTTCATTCTCCTTTTCCCTCTGCAGACACAGTGTGTCTTTTTTGCTTGTAGACCTACATTTCCTGATTTTTCTTTTCAGTTTAATAAATATTTTTCTTTCAATCTAACATGAATTTGCTTTTGTGTTTTGTGAAAACTTAATTTGCTGCATGACCCAGTTTCACTGATAAGTTTAATATTTAATCAAATGTTTAATATTTAAAAATATATTAATATCTGAGAGCAGAATTTTGTGGCCTTTTTTGGTTTACATTCACTTTACATGTCAGGATTTGTAGGTCTGCAGACCTGAAAGCATCTTCACAGTATCTCAGTACCACCATGACTGATGAGGTCATTTTAGTTTGGAATTCTTTAAATCACTTTTGAATACTCCCAGTGCATACTGGTAAATGTAAGATGAACATTTATTTTATTCTGTTCCATGAAGCCCAAGCCTTCATGCTGTCTTACTGACTGTATAGTCACTACAAATGTTTTTCACCGGCCAGTTATTGCAGCAATAAATCATTATTAATCTGTATCTTTCTGTACCTTGGACAAGTATTTGTGCATATAAAATTACCTGAAAATGTAGAAGGTCTTCAAAAGTTCTCTGAATCATGGCTTTCACATTGTACCACATTCTGGTGAAAAATCACAGTAACGTTGCTCTCTAGAGAGGGAGTAGAACTCTGCAGTTTTTTCTGGCTTTGTCTTAGGAGAAATTTTGGAAGACTGACAACTTCTGGGACGATTCAATGCTTCAACACGCCAAATGTTCCCCATTTGGAGATGATAGCTCTTACTGTGGTTTGGTAGAGTCTGGGAGGCTTAAAATGGTTTTTCAATCTTTTCCAGATTGGTAGATAATGACATTGTATATGATCTCTTAAAATCTACTTGCTGAATTTTTATCCTGGTAATTTGACTTTAATGGTAAACAGCGATGATAATGATATTCATAATGATGAGGCCAGGCTGGTTACATTTAGTCAGCATTCATAATGCTTTTCAGCTGATTTATCCATACTTTGCACAATGGGACAGTTATTGTCCATGTAAATTAATAATATATATTGGAAATAATTTCATATTAAATTGTTGATAAAAAAAAATTTGTTTCATTTAAAAAAATATTTACAATTATTGTTTTTATGTGTTCATCAGCATATCTGTATTCTCTCTCCTTTTTTTCTAGAGGGTCTCATTGCATATATTATAGCTATTAGCATTAAATGATTATTTTTTTTAATAAAATGTTGTTTTTGCTACTGTATGTAGCTAGTATCTCTTTAGAGGTTTTTGGTTTTAAGTCAATTAAAAAGCTTATAAAACTTTGGCTGAATATTATAATGCGCAATCAACACTATAAAGCAAACTTTCTAGCCACTACATTTTTTTTATTAACAGAAATATTATATAGTATAGTCAATAGTATTATTTGACTCTTCCAACTAGCCAGCTTACATTAAATAGATAGGGTTATTTTTAATCAGAGGTGCATATAAGTACATAACTATAGATGATAGTTCTTGGTCATTATAAGCTTTCCTGCTCCTCACACTGACTCGACACATCGTAAGTAATTGGGCCCAAATTCCGCAGCCCTCATTCCGTGCGAAAATGTATTAGAAAGTTTATCTGAGATGCATATGAAACTGCTAAATTAAGTTGACTTGAACTGAATCAAGTTGGTATGTTTCAAAGTTATGGTGTATATAGTACAAATTGAACACTTTTCTTTCCCTGGAAATAGCCATATAACTAGTTCTGGCTAGCCATATGGCTAGTTTTGGTTAGCCACACAGTTGCAATGCAAGACTTGACAGACCAGTATGCTAGCCATTGTTTGACCAAAATTGCTGTAAAGATTATTTGAACTTAACTGTATGATGTCTGTAAAGTTTACTTTGTGTTCTTTCACTGTTCCAATGTTGTTCCTTAACTCTTCTTCCGTACGTGGTTCGAACGGGCCAGTATGCTAGTGATTCTGCTGAACTGTGTGACGTTGGGCATGTTCCATCCGTGTGAGGACAGTAACTGTGACTCAGAACGCTGCAAGATCCTGGAGGTGAGATATGGCACACACAAATACTGGCTATTGTGCATTGACTAAGGGTCACTATGAGAGCTGCAAACAGTGTAAATAGAATGGGTTGTACATTAGACCTGGAGGAACGTTTCTTTTCCAGTTGGCATTTTGATTAAATTATGATGAGCATCGATGTTTATGATGTTGAATTGAACACTTTTGGTTTTAGTTAAGGTTGCAATCTTTTTACTTCCAATAAAAATTACAGATCAAGCCCTCAGTTAAGCTCCTAATCTCAAGTCTACAGCTTTTCTACACTATACGGCGACTATCAGGAATATTAGCTTGTTCTTCGTGTCACATGGAAATGAGACAAAAATAAGATGGTCAGTTACTTCCTGTTTTTGTTAAGAAGGCATACAAGATCTGTGATTCAGATGAAGCTCTGCTTAGGATGCAAAGAAATGCATTTGGTGGAATAATGAAAATTAACAAAATTATATAATAAAGCTAGTGAGTGTTCAGGACATCCACCCCGTATTTCTCTGCTGCTTCTCTGTCTCTCTCACTCTCTTTCTCTCTCTTACACACACACACGCACACACACACACACACACACACTCCCTCTGCTGACAAACCCTCTCTCATGTACAATAAATAGTCTAAATACAGGACTAATGCTGCTCTAAATACCAAAGGAATCCATCTGTTTACATGTAAAAGAGTTTTCCTTTTTCAGTATTGGTGAATGAATGTGTTCGGCTTTGATCGAGCACATAACACATTCCACTGAACATTTTTGTGAAATGTGTTCGAGCAGGAGATAGCTGCTGGATCAGAAACTGGAGATACAAACACTTCTCGAGTGAGAGCCAGTGATATTTCGGTCAAGGCACATGTTTCGAGCAAGAAAGCGCCAGAGTGGAGGTTTTAATTAGAACATAATGAGAAATGAGCCATAATAATCCATCCACACATCAGACATCTATCAACAACTTGAAGTGAAGACAAAGAACACCTGCACATTCGTTCAGTTGTCTAATCAGTCGATCAGCGACAGCGCAAAAAAAAAAATCCCGCAGATACAGGTCAAAAGCTTCGGATTAACCTTCACATCAAAGAAAGAAATGTAATCTCTGTTACTCTGTAATCGTGGCATGGATGTTGGTACCAGATGAGCTGCTTCGAGTATTTCATAAACGTCTGATCTCCTTGGAATTTCACACCAAAGAGTCTCTAGAGTTTGTTCTGAATAATGGGGGAAAAAAACAGCAGCAGTTCTGTAGGTGGAAATGCCTTGGTTTTCAGAGCGGTCAGAGGACAATTAACAGATTGGTTTGAGCTGCCAGGAAGGATATACTGTACAAGTGTGAGTCAAAAATTATCCACACTATGTCTTGCTTTTCAATACACTTTGGCCAACAAGCTTTTGTATTCACTCATTAGAAAAAACGTTATAGGCTGAGCTGCGAGCCACGAATGCACCGCTGTCTTCACTTCTTCATCCTCATAGGGCTGCCTTCAGGGGACCAAACAGGTGTAAGTCTGACAGAGCAAGATCAGGACTATGGGGAGGATGCTTTAACACCTCAAAATGAACTTTTGGCAGAGTGTTGACAGTGTGGGCAGGAGTGTGCAGACGTGCATTGTCATCTCAGATCACAACATCCTTGGATAGCAGTCCTTTGCTTTTAATCCGAAGTTTAGAAGTCAGTCTTCAACTGTTTGGTTTGGTGAGTCTATGCACAGATAGCCCCAGATTCTTGTTATTGGCTGACTTGAACATAATCTGATGTGGTCTTATGCTGTTCCACCTCAAGGTTTGATGAGTTGTGAAATGCTTTTCTGCCCACCATGGTTGTAAAGAGTGCTTATTTGAGGTACTATAGACTTCCTGTCACCTCAAACCAGTCTGATCATTCTTCCCTCCTCTCTCTCATCAGTTGAAGTGTTTCATATGAGGCGCCGTATAGGGCTTAAATCAAACTTCACTCATGCACACACACATGAAACACTTGCATACACATATATGAAACAGTCACACATACATATATACTACTAACTGCTCAAACAACTACATATGAAATGCACGCACATACACACAAACTTCCGTGCACACACACCTATAAGATGCGTGCACAAACATACATAGTACATGATACATGATTCTCAGTGTAGACAGACTTGACGCTTCATTGTCCCTGAATAGTAGTAGCGGTTTGTAAACAGCCTGCTGCTGGACAGTTTAGAAGACAGAGTAGGACAGTATAATGATCATCACTGTTTAATCACAAGGCGTATTCAAAACTGTCCACATGATGAAAACGCGGGTGATGATTTGCAAAAAAATAAAAAATTGAAGCACGGAATCTGTTGCTAATATGTCGAATCCTACAACAGAAGCAATTACTGTTTTGTGACATGTGCTTTCCTCGCCTTCGCTAATATGAACAATAACAAAGTCATCGGAATCCCATGTGACTCCCTCCGCTTGATCAAATCCAAATACAGATTCGGAAATTCAAACATTGTTTTGACCCTCCATACCACCCACTTTTGTGGTGATAATAAATAAATCACTCGCTGCCTTCTAAACTGTCCAATAACGGTCTATTTAAAAAAAAAAAAAAACGCTACTACTAACCAGGGAGAATGAATCGGCAAGTCCATATACATTGAAATCACTACACCCTACTCTATGTGCAGGGAATGTATGTTAAGGGAACTTTGCTCTACAAAATTCCACCATTCGGAACACCTTGCAACGTTACTTCCTCCATGCGTTACCATGGTAACATATGCACGCTGGATACCTGTCGCTGCTGCTGTGGAAATTTCACGGTACGGACATTAAATATAGAATATTTATTGAAACAAAAGCTGATACCATTGTAAAATATATAAGGTATTGAAACTTTTATAACTTAATTTACAAGATGTACAGAGATGTATTTATTTTTATTATTTTTTTTACTGATTACTATGTAATTTTTTTACTTTTTACTGAAAGCCTATGTAATTGTGTCATATTTATATGATGTCGTCCTCAATAATAATTATAATAAATATATAAATAATTTTTCGAGTTAAAATTTTTTCACGCTCCAGCGATACATAATGACTGATTTTTTCATTCCTTTTTCCGCTAAAGTGAAGATCCGTTGTTCACTCATTCCCTACACCGCTACAGTTCCCTTTGTTTGTACGTGTCTCATAGGTGTGTGTGCACGGAGAGTTTGTGTGTGTACAGTATGTGTATATATGTAGTAGTATATATGTATGTGTGACTGTTTCATATATGTGTATGCAAGTATTTCATGTGTGTGTGCATGAGTGAAGTTTGATTTAATCTCTATACGGCGCCTCATAGTTTCAGCCTGCAGACTCACCTCTCACAGGATGTTTTCTTGTTTTTTCACACCACTCCAGACTCAGCAGTTTCATAAATATGCAGACCAGCCCATGTAAAACCAACAACCATTTCATGGTTCTATTCACAGAGATCACACTTTATTCTCATTATATTGTTTGAAGCTCTTGACCTGTATCTGCATTGATTTTATGGATTGTGCTGCTGCCACACGATTGCTGATTAGATAACTGAATTAATGTGCAATGGTCTTAATAAAGTGGACAGATTTTTTTCTCTCTTTTTTTTTTTTTGTTTGCTGCCTGAGCATATGTGAGAATAAGTCTTGCATGCAGGGTCTGAGCAGGAAAGTTTGATATTTCATGGCCTCCAAGGGCAGTCAAGCAAAAATTATTGCTTCTTGCTTTTTCCAGGCGGAATTAACAAGGCTTTTTTAATATTTACGTATACCTACATATTTGCTTCTTATATGTTTGTTGTAACATGCACTCTTCAGGGACAGGGTGCAGGAGTGTGTTTATTAGGGGATGTCCAAATATTATCGGAATTCGAGGCTTGGGCTAACACAGAAGCAGGCGTAATTATCAGAGTGTAATCCATAATCATATCCACTTTCTCATCAGTCATAATACAAGGCAGACTATACAGTAACAGGAAAGAGAAACAAAAGGAGGCTCATAAATGCATGATACATTCAACAAGACTTCACAGAGGAACAATGAAACTGAAGGGAATTTACATAATTTACTCTCATGCGATGGAAGTTGACCTCCTCTGTACGCAGTAATGACGTAATCTGCATAACAATTCAGTACAAACATGGGATGAAAGACATTTTTAGCAGAAACAGATCAGTGGGGAGGTGGTGACCATATGTTTCTCCATTTCAGTGTGTTTGCACAAAATCAGGAAAATAGTTTTTTTTTTTTCCTTCCCAAAAGAGAATATCCATACCAGGGATGCTGGAACTATTTTTGAAAGAGGTTGCTGGATTTTTTCCTAAGAAAAGGTCGAAAAACAGACTTTGTTTTGATTTTTTTTTTTTTTTTTAATACAACAGTCTGGTCAAATGACTTATTATTTTCTGATTGGACAAAGCACGGGCATTAGATGACTGGGGATATCCTGGCACAGACTCACTTGAACTCACTCCATGTTGAATTATAGAAGGTTAACATTCCATTCGTTCATTAAGATGTTACATTTGACAATTGTCATGTCAGCCAATGTATTAAGGGGAACGTATGACTTAACATTAATCATTGCCTTCGGTTGAGTCTATAAGCTCATGAGTAAACAGTCTCAAAAAACTTCTTCGCTATGGAGTGGAGAAAGTGTTAATTGCTTGGCAACGTTTGACTCCAAACGCCATATAAACCATTTTTTGGGAGAGGAGATAAAAAAAAAAACTAAATAGGAATATACAGTCTGGTATCTTCAAACACATTCTAATATGGCACTCATGTTCGTGGGCTTGTTGAAGGAGATCGGCACGCTACACCCCAAATAATATTAGGCCATATTATTTATTATGTAGGTAAATATAAGGCGGCAGGGTGGTATAGGGGTTTGCATGACGTCTTGCATCTCCAGGGTCCGGGTTGAATTCTCACCTTAGGGTCCTCGTGTATGGAGTTGGGTGGGTTTGCTCCCACTGTCCAAAGACATGCAGATTAGGCCAGTTGGCATTCCTAAACTGCCTGTAGTATGTAAATGTTGACCGGAGGGCCTACCACAATTGTTAAAAACAGTGGTCACCATTGGCCTCCATGGTCCTTATTTGGATTACAGAGGTTCCTAGATGGATGTCTGGAGGCAAATATAAGCTTAGAAAAAAAGAAGTTTTGTGCGAAAAAACTTAAAGGTAAGTTGATGGAGTGTGGGGGGGCAAGGGTCAGGCTCAGGGGATGCCACTGGATGTACCCTCCATTTTCCATATTTCTGAGGTCCTAGATTGGCAAAATTATTGAACAAATCTAGTGGTTATTGGTCATGTTAGTTATTTCATACTATAAGCATACAGCATATAAGCATAGCCACCCAATTATTATAATATAAAATGATTATAAATTGTATAATAGTTAATATCATGTGTGTAAAGTACGTGTTTATGCCACCCTTAATAACTGCAATGACAAAAGTCTAATTACTTTATTCCACTTCCTCTTCTAGGAAAAGCCTAAACTCTTTTACAATTTGGTTTCAATTTTTTTTTGGATATAGGCCTTCACTTCTAGTATTGCCAGAGGTTTGCAATAATAATGGAACTCAGGAAGTGGAGGATACATTTTCATAGCAGTGGAGGTGTGTGGTCGAGTTTGGATTCCAGGAAAGCAAAAACCTATTTACCAACCACCAGCTTGGATAAAGAAGGGAATATCATGTGAACAATTATGCAGTTTATTATACTGTGTTTTTTATACCAGAAGATCATAGTGCACAGAGCTACTTCAGTCATTCTTGCACTTCTTCTCAACTTCAAATGCATGGAAGAGAGATGGCAAGGAGATTAGCAGGTAGAAAACCCTGGATGAGCTAGGGGAGACAAAAGAACAAAAGATGAATACAAAAAAAGGTTAATTGCTAGTGAGTGTTGTTAACAAAAGTGAATAAAAACTGCATGGGCGAACATGAAATCATTAAATAGTGCTGGCAGGCTATGTGGACAGTCTAGGACGGCACTGTTGTGGGGTTTCCCCTGTCTGCGCTGTTTTTCTTTAGAGAGCTGCTGAACCATGAAGTGGCCACACACACACACACACACACAAATACGAAACCCTTTGTAGGCCAGAAGCAATGCAAGGCTGAAAGAATCTGGTTCTTTTTAGAAAATGTCTTTTAAGAAGTAGCCGTTTAAGCGTTTCTTAAAGTAAACAACTTTGATGTTCAGTATTTTACAGTATATTCCCATTTAAAATGACAATCAATAGCTCACCATTTAAAGCTGACAGGATTGAAAAACATAAGTTATGTCATATTATTTGAGGGTGAGAGCTTCGGAATATTACATAATGATAAGCAGAGACAGTTCATTGTGGTTGATGGGCAAGAAACATCTTTTTTCCCCCAGTTTTACAGTGGTTGAGTCAAATTATACGGTTGCGCATATATTTACATTTATTTAACGTCATGTGGGTAGCCATCTGACCGCAGTAGTACTCACAGTTCCAGCTAAATCATGCACATTAAAGGATGTGCCATCTACTGTCACCATCAACATGCTGCCGATGTTCATTGTGTTCTAAAATTAATGGCGCATAATAAGAGCAGTAGATCATTGTAAGTGGAATCAGAAATGTGGCCAAGATCTTAGAGCTTGGCTCGAAATGCTGCAGAGCTCCAGAGCATGCGCTCCCACTGCAGCTTAATTAACATTCCTTGAGTTGTGAAAGTGTCTTAGCTGGAGGGATTCCCTGGTTCAAGAGTCATTATTAATGCTTGAGCTACTGTCGCACTGAAAACCCAGGTGAATTTCCCACATAATACAATTACCAAACAATTTCCAAACAATAACAATTATAACTTCACACTTTTTTTTTTGCTATCAAAACCAGTTTAAAAATTTAACTTTTTTTTTTTCCTGAAATACAAACCACTTTAAACATTTCCACTGTAGTGTTACCACTCCTGTCATGTGCACTACATTGTGTGTAACAGTGACTAACAGTAATTCTTTTTTCTCAGGAGCTACCTCAGCATGCATCCTAATCAATATTTCCGACTGAATAAAAAAGGCTTCACATCGACAATTCAGTTAGACATTACGGAAAAAGTTTGAGGCAAATCTGAGTAAAATGTTCCGTCTTAATGAATAAGGTGGATAATTTGTTGAATAATAAGGTAAATAGAAGAGTAATTGACATTAAACTCTTTCCATATGTTCTGCACATGTGGATTCGTACAATTTTGCTGACTAACAAATCTGCAATCAAAAAGAAAAAAACTAGGATTGATGAAAATAAGTCAACGATCATTGCCAAGCGTCAAGAGCCTGTGCCAACTTCATCTCTCATCATTATGTGGCGCACAAAACAAAGTAAGTGTGAGAATCCTTGAGGAATGCCAAAATTAACCAAGTCTACAATGAGAAAATTGTCCATGTCAGATTTACTCAGCTGGCCTGGCAAGAACAGTTTCATAATAGGAAGATTCTTTGAAAAAAGGTTAAATTAAGGGGAAAAGAAACAACACTAACATTTTAAAGGGATTGTCCAGGTTTAAAATTGAGGTGCATATAAGTACATTACAATAAGTCTTTGTCGTTATAATTTCTCTTGCTCTGCATATGGACCATCAAGTTTCTCACCTGGAACATGAGTACAGTGTAAGCAATGGGGCCGAATTCCACAACCTTCATTCCATTGACTATTTTGTTTCCCCTGAGCTAACTGTACGGCTAACCAGAACTAGACTACACAATGACACCATGATACTAACTAGCTTCAGCTCAGTGTGTCTGCAGAAACCTTATAGGAATCTCAGCGAAACCCATGTATTTTTATATGGACCGTAGGTTGTGAAATTTGGCCCCAATTACTTATGTTTTATTCACATTCTTGGCGACATACTTCATGGTCGATGTGGAATATTTATGACCACCAAGGCCTATTATAATGTTACTAATATGCACTATAATTTTTATTTAAGGTAGACTTGAAAGAACCTGATACAGTGGAACCTGGGATTTTTCTTTTATGAATTTTAGCTTAAAAAACGAGTGAGGACTTGATATATGAGTAGTACGCATGCGTTTGTCTGCCGAGCATCACGTGACCACAACTGAGCTAATGGTTCTTCGCTCTTTTGTGCTGCGGGATTGTGGGTTGGTGTCTCCCATGCTTGCGCGTACATCACTCGTATAGTCGAGATCCGTATGTGTGGGTACTGTTTATTATAACATTGTGACCGTGTGTGTGTTTGCGTGTGTAAAGCAAAAGCAAGTGTCATTAGAGAGTTTCCATATTAAAGATCCAGTTTCCAGAGTCTCTGACTGATAGTGACTGTTAGTGTGTGTGTGCACGCGAGTGTCATTAGAGAGGTTCCTTGTTAAAGAAGTTTCCAGACAGAGCAGTGTTTCAGTTGTGCGTGTGCATATGTGTTTTTGTGCTGTATGAAAGTCGTCCTACACAGTAGTCCCCTTCTTCTTCCTCTCCTCTTGTCTTACTTTTGCTTCTCACACACACACACACACACACACACACACACACATACACACACACGCACACTAACACTGTCTGGATTTTTTCCAAAGGTAAAGTGCAGGTTAATTTGTTTTAATTTACATTTTGTATTAATTGTTTTTATATGATTATTTTTTGTTATAAATCATCTGAGTTTGCATTATTTCTTATGGAGAAATTCGCTTTGATATACAGTACAAGCATGCTTCCAGAACAAATTATGCTCGCAATCCAAGGTTTAACTGTATATCCCTTTAATGTATTATACTTTTATCAGGTTTGTAATCCCTGTGCACTCCAAACCTTATTTATGTTATGGTGTCTCATTCCAAGCTATGTTTAAGAGCAAAAAAATAAAGACGCATAAAAATGACTTGCATTTATCCATGCTAATAAATGCTGATCATGCATTTTATAGATGCCTATGAAACATTTGATCATTAATATTAATCCTGTAAGAAGGTTGGGCTCTGTTTCATTTCTTTTTTTTTGCAGCTAAGGAAAATAAAGCTTAATAATAAACTTTGAGATTTCTGCTATTAGTGTTTTCATGTTGCTTTGCATTAATCAATCATGTGCTCGGTGCTAGCATGATTGCTCAAATTCTCTTTGTTCATTGAAAACTTTATAATTAATAAATAAATACCCCACTTCATGCACAGAATATTCTGAACTGACATTCAGAGCATCACAAAAGATCTAGTTGAAGATTTTGGGGGAAAAGCACAAATTTGCTGTTTGGGCTCTCAGACAGCTATGCCATGCCAGACACACATAAACACATGTACACTTATGCATATGCACACGCACACACAGACATTCAAGTTCAGTCTGTTGAATACGTCAATGCAAATGAACATTTTCATAAAATCAGTAATTATTCCTAATGTAAATGGTTACACTTTTATGCAAAAAGGAAAACTTTGAATTGGAATTGTTTGAAACTGACATTTCATACATTTCTTTTTTTTTTAATAGGATTTCGACGACTTCATTTTTGCATTTTTTGCTGTGGAGATGGTGATTAAGATGGTAGCACTCGGCATCTTTGGCAAAAAGTGTTACCTTGGGGACACCTGGAACCGGCTAGACTTCTTCATTGTGCTGGCTGGGTGAGTTTTTCTCCTACTAGAGCTACAGTAACATGCTGTTAACTCTCTGACGTTTCCTCTTTTAGTGTCTGATTGTATAAAGTAGGTGGATGCATTATGATTTATTTTTTATTCCTTTACATTAGTTTTCATTCTTTACAGGGAGAAAGAGAGAGAGCACATATTTTCTTTTCTGGTAGTTTTTGCTGATAAAGGGCTAATCAACTAATCACATGTCCTGTTGAGAGATACGCTGGATTATGTATTGTGATGAAAATCACACAAGCATATGGAGCATGTGAAAGGACATTCCCAGGAGAAATCATCCGAAGTCTGTACACAAGAAGAGCAAGCAGCAATGATAGCAATGACAGGCTGCTGGCATGTTCTCCCAAACCACACAGGAAATACAGGCTCCTGCCATGTTTTCTAAATCAGTTTATCAATGCTGATTAATAGAGCTCCAGATGGTTACTTACTATTAACACAACTCTGAGTGATCAATGATAGATTGCATTACAGTTTTTTTTCTTGTATTTCATTAGTGGATCATAAGGATAGTATCCAGGAATGTTCTTGGACACTACAGGATATCTGAAAATAAGATTAATTCAGTAGATTTTAGTGATTTATACTTGGGTGACATTGTGATCTTCTAACAAATGCTCTCTAGAAGAACAGATGTGCATCATGTGGGCATTCATGAGCCATCCCTCATATTAAGCTAAATTAAAATTTTGGGAAATGGATTTTTTTTACTGTGACATGCTATAGAGTAGCTAAAATACAATTAAAGAATTGGTTGTTTATGTAACATCCTCAGCAGCAACCTCATTTCCCCTCTTATCAGTTCCAACCACTCAACATTCAGCATTGTTGGTATACTAACCATCTGTCCTCATTTACACCTCACCGGTTATACTGAACTTCCAGCAGCCTAACACACATGATGTCGTTATATAATTCCCGTTATCCGTTATCACCCAAATGAGGATGGGTTCCCTGTTGAGTCTGGTTCCTCTCAAGGTTTCTTCCTACTTCCATCTCATCTTGTGGCTTTCCTTGCCACCATCCCCCTCGGCTTGCTCATTAGGGACAATCTCACAATCTCATTATTATCTTAACACATTTTTTCTTACTCATACACACTTCCATAAATTTTTCTTTCATTTTGTGAAGCCGCTTTGAGACAATGACAAGTCTATAAAGTGCTATATAAATAAAAGTGAATTGAATTGGTTCATGCCTTAAGTTAGATTATTTTTTATGCTTGAATGATTCATAGTTGACCATGTGGCTTACCACACAAAAATATTATTATGAAACTGTCCATGTACATAGACTGAACTGAAAATGATTCTTAAGGAAGAACCAAAAGGTTCTTCATGAAGCCTGCATAACTAATGCTTTAAATTTGCCATAATTCATTAATAAATTTAAATTTGGAAGCAAAAAAAAAAGAAAAAAGGCTCAACACTATGTCTTTCAGTAAAAGACTATGTCTT
>JAOVVA010000054.1:14699301-14715202 GCA_028565275.1 Leiocassis micropogon | reverse complement strand
TTCCTGACGCTGTACCAGGTTGCTCATTGTGCACTCTTGGTTTGGCATCATTGCTTAGTCTGTAATGTTGTGTGTGCTTTAACTAGAAAAGCATTCACATAAGCATGAGCTTGTCATAATTTTTTAAAGACCAATGGAGAATTCAGGACTATACAGCCAAGCTATCAGCCTCAGACACCCCCAGCTGCTTGGCAGGGAGTGCAGAATCATTTCACGTTCCAGCAAAACCCATATTCCCTTTCACTCCTTCACAATGCATTTATGCACACGTAGGCGCTCAAGTTGATTTGACCGAGCTCAGAAACATCCTTGTCATATTTCATGAGTCAAAATACTGTATACCACACAAAACTATAAAGCTATAAAGGCACGACTACAAAATATGCATGTTATTATATCATACATACTTAATTGTATGCGCAGAAATGATTGTCACCATGGGATATTGTTTTTTGAAACAATTGTATATTTTTATTGTTAAGTCGACAAAAGAAAGCTGTTTTCATGCAGAACATGTCTGACAGTGAAACATTTTGGAGCTAAACTGATTTTGTTTTTTGTCTAAATCAAAACACTAAATGTAGGCATATTTTTCGTTGTTTATTGTCAATAATTATTTTTGAGGAGAAAAGTATTTGCATATAAATATCATATACATTTGTATATATTTTTTTCATTTTAAATTATTCATGCTGGTACCTACAGTGCCTTCGCAAATTGCCTATAGTGTGTCAAGGAGTGTGTGAGTTTGGCCCTCCCGCGACCCTGTATACAGGATTAAGCGATAGACGATGAGTGAGTAAATAAGGTAACTACAGTTCCTGAGGATGCAAACTACACCTCCCATAATCCTTAGTGCATGACCTCATCACATGGTTCGCAGTCCCTTTATTACTAATGACAATTCATTTGTTTGCAATCATACTAATTTGTAAAAATAGGCCCAGACTGGCGCGTGCATTTTGGGAAGTCTTGCACCAATGCTGTGCTTGTGACGATTTGATGCATTTATTAGCCACCTGTCTTGATTAGTGTTTGATTTAGGATTGCTTCATTTTTACTGCCTTGTCTCATTTATGGCTGTTTAATCATGCTAGCCTGCAGCTTGTTTCTGCCCAGTCTTTGAATTGTGTTCCATCTGTCTGTCTGTTGTGAAGTGGTTAAGAAAAGAAAAAGTTCGCCTTGTGTAAAATGTGTCAATTGCATTCCAGAACATGTCTCGCAGCCCTGATAACCTGATCAGAGTCACTTGCTTTTAGCAAGAATGTTTGATTCGCCATTGTGTGATTATAACATGCCTTTGCTGGTAGCATTTGCCAGTATTAGCATTATTTAGCAAAAGTAGAAATGCATAACCCACCATAATGCATGGTGTTGCAACTTTATAAACTCTGTCCGCTTCATTCATTGCGGAGACATAATTCTGTATAATTTGTTTGAGAAGCTGCATGATACTTGAGCCTGTAGAGTATTAAATCAGGCAAAGATTTATTGAGGGAAAGCTTGGTCTTAGTATTACTGTAGGTCCTTTGAATCAGCATTACTCGTGAAGGGAAAGTATTATCGAGGGACAATGCCATCCATGATTTAGAGGTCTCTGTGCTCCACAGTTCTCTGTTTGTGACTTATTATTACTTAGTATTCCCAGCTTGGTGCTTTCGGGGTTATTAGCACCTTTAATCTAGGCATGCATCCTTCCCACCTGAGCTGATTCCCCAGGATGCCACTCTGCATTTCTTACTGTCACTTAAACACTTCCAAGACTTCCTCACACACCCCAAAAGTAGTTTGTACAGATATCTGGAGTGAATAAAACTTGTCCCATCTTAAATATGGGCAGCAGAGCTAATCAAAGGTCAAAACCAATTTCGTATCTCTCACAAGCCATTTAACCTTGTTCAAGAATCTTGTACCATGATGCCTCCCGTCTATTTAATAGAATGGAAGCTGGCACTCAGGTGAGAGTCATACAATTGTACAATGAACTAGGTATTTTTTGGTGAGAATGAACATTTTATAAGTCATTATGTAGTTTAAAACCATAATACGTTTCAATTTTAAAGTATATATAGACAATCAGTAGATTTGATTAGCTGGTTCATTTTTCCATTTGCCCACATAACCCTTTTAAAAGCAATATGTTTACTAACAAATAATGGAAAATATGAAATTAAGTGAAGATTTACAGAGTCCAGTGCATCTATTAATCCTGAAAATATCCTACTGAAATCAATCAGCTTACGTTCTTTAGCATTTAGGCCCTCTATAACTGGAATTATCATTTTTCCTTCCTTTTTGGTGGATAGAGGGGGGGATGGGATGGAACAGGATGCTTTAGGCACTTCTATTTACATCTCGCGCTGCCTCCATAACACATTAGGGGTTTAATCCAAACAGTGTATTTGTATTTGATTACATTTGATTACCTATTGAGTGGCTGTTTTACTTAAACATGTACAGACACATTGATATTAATGCTTAAATATTTCTACAAACTGATGAAGTATCAGAGTAGCCATTAGATTGGATAATATAATAAGGAAGAGAGAAAGATCTTGAAAGTCAGATCCAGAACCAGTTCTGTTACTTCAACTCTTTCCCAAAGCCACATTCAGATAGACTTGTGTGTGTGTGTGTGTGTGCTGGTATGGTGCACTCTGCCAGCATGGATGTCCACGTCTCACATTAACAGGCTGACAGAAGGGAGTGAGGACTCTGACAGGCTGTCTCTAAGCATCGGGAAATCTCTCAGCAAGACAGAGACTCATCTCAGCATTATCTACTGGCACATACTCACCATTTATGGCAGAGTAGAGTCTATCAATCCACGTTGAGGTTTTTCCTTCGCTGTGATATGACTCATATTTCTCAGAAAACACTATAGTCAGGCTTGGTGGCTCCAACTAGTTTCAGTAAATCAGATATTTACTCATTTGAACATTTTATACAGCACAGTGCAGTGATTTGAACATTGAATTATCAATATTTAATGCTTTACCTCACACACTTAGAAGGTGGTGGACATCATTGATCTCTCAGGATCTTATAGAATTAGGATTTATAGGCTTCATTTTGTTTTCAGTTAATAAAGGTAGAAAAAAAGTCACCTTTGTAAGGTAACTTTAAGAATTCATTCAGTAACCTCTAGCTACGATTAAAGCACACACATGTTTATGTGTGAAAATTCCTTGTGCTCTCAGAACCACTCTCTCACAGTCTGAGTCCTGGAATATACCTGTGCTATCAGGAAGGACAAACCCACAGATGTTTCCACAGATAACCTGGTCAATCAGTATCAGGTCTTCGGCTGACTTCATTTTGTGGCCACATACTGTAACACTACTGAAGCAATCACAGATCATAACACTGCTTCCAGTGGCTTGTACAGTGACCACTATGCATGATGGGTACCTCGCTTTATTCCATCTTACCCTGACGAGCCCATCACTCTGGAATAGGGTCAGTCTGAACTCACCAGACCACATGACCTTTTTCCATTGCTCCAAAGTCTGTTGATTTTTTTTTTTACCATGCTAATTCACCAAGTGTTTGAGTGATATCCGTTTTTTCAAACATATCAAATCTGCTTAGTTGTTGTTTTTTTTTTGCTTGATGCAGCACAATAATACAGTATGACCCTTTTGAAATTGTGACTTTTTTTTTAGGCCAGACAGAGTATTTCTATGCTATTTTCATGTCCTTGCCAAAAATCATCATGCATCAAGATCAAGTACTTTGAGCAATTGTGTGTATATTAAACCAGTTTATGTTGTGAGAGAGAGGTATAGGCTAATATCTAATAAATCCATCGAGTAACCCTGCAAGCCTGATAGGCTTTACGCCTACCTTTTCTATGTATGTTTCTCATGCTACTGTAATGGATTAGCTAAAGGACACAACAGTTCTGATATACAAACATAATAAAGGCTTCAGAAATTCCATTTGTTCAGAGGACGTGATGACACTGGACAGTGTCCAGCATTTTCATCTGATAGCGCCTTCATCTCTTATTTGTATTGGGAGGCATCTGAAAATCAATACCAGAGTTTTTCGCAGGTACTTACAGATGATTAGGAACTTCTCCAACATCAGTCATGGAGCTGTTCTCTTTGTGTGTGTGTGTGATTGAATGGCGATTTCTTTTTATTTATTTTTTTTAATTATGCCACACATATTACACATAAAATTTGCCTTTGCATGTGGAAATATTAAAAATATTAAAAGATACTGTAGCAGAATCACCTCACTAATGGAAAATATTGTGCAATGTTAGTTTGGTGTATATTAACTTTGGCCAACAAGGTCTATACTTAAGCTATTTTCACATTAAACATTATAACATAACATAATATGGGCACATTTGCTTTTATTTTGTGTTGCTCATCACCATACTACAGATTAGCCAGCTCGATCTTTTACAAGCTTTCACAGCGGCTTCATAATTGAGTGTAAAATAAGCTAAATGCCTTTGTTACATCCTTGTCATGATGAACAAATCTGTTTATACATAGCATGGACTTGAGTCGTCCATTTCACCTGCCCGCTACTGGGGGGGACAAAAAAGATGGCGCTAAAGTCACAATTTAGGCAGTAAAGTCCACCAAAAAAATATACCCTGCCCGTTCTCATTTATTAATGTTTCCTGGCACATTCTGTGTGCTGAAAAATGCCTGTTTAGCAGAACGGGACAAGAACAAAGATATCATGAACAAAGGCCAGCAAATATTTTCTCAAGAAAAATACCAGTAAAAGGTCCTACTCGTTTATTTATTTTCTGCCCTGTGGTTAAGTACTGTTTGACCAAAGCACACAGAGCAGAGCTGGGCTCCCTATTTGTCACACACCTTCCTCATTGCCTTGTAGTACTGTAGGTTCCTTCTTTCCCTTCATTTAAAACAAAAAAATCCTTTAAAATTTTATCAAAAGATTTATATCTGATGGAGATTAAAGGGCACCTACTGTATTATGCAAAATTCACTTTTTGAACATATTTAGACAAACAGATGGGCCTCCACTGTGAGAGTACAAACAAATACTTAATGTAAAAAAAAAAAAAAAGCTTTTTGTCCTTCTTGTCTCCTTTCAATTTAGCAAGCCAATTAGATTTTCTTCATAATGTGACCTCATATAAGATGATATCTTTTCCTGTGGCTCTGCTGTGTCTGCTGTGTTTACATAGACACTGAAATTACGTTTTCAGATAGGGAATGAAACAGATGGAGTTTGAAGTAAAGAAGGTCCCCGACTTACAAACACCCAAGTTACAAATTTCCACAGATATGAACATTGTAGATACAAACAAATTGCGGAAGTAGCTCACATGTATTGTACAAAAAATAGACACTACGGTGCACCAGATACCAGTATTTACAATTATTTACAATTATATACAATATTTTCAGTGTGTAAGTTAACGTAAAAATATTGTATGTATGTGCATTTGAACGAACGACTCAGACCAGAAGGTATGAAAGTTGAGCTGCTCATTCTGTTTATCATAATATGTCTTTAGCTGCGTTGTAATATTTTCATTACTGGAACTATAGGCAAAATTTGTGTATGTAGACGTGTTGGGGGTCTGTTTATTGAAAATGTTGAAAACATTTTTAGGTTAGAATGACAACCATGGAAAAAGTTAAGCAAAGCTTATCAGAGTGCATGTTGAAAACGCAAAAAAATCACGCAGGCACGAAGAACACAAAACTGGCATTAGATAATTATATAAATAACTAGGTTAAAATCATTACATGTATCACACTGTGTTCTTTTTGCTATTTATTTTGTTTGTTGGTCTAAATATCCAGAACACATGGCATTTCTGCAGCTCAAATCCAAAGAAAAATGCTGTCTGCATCCCAAAATACACAGCACGTTTAGTTTACTTCCTCAAATTGTGTCATTTTAGGATTGAATCACTTTCTCACAGATAAAAAACACTAGAGTTTGACTGAACGCACCTTTTGTTCAGCGGATGTTTTTTGTCTGATCAGATGTTTGTGTTCACACCTGCTTAACACATCGGGTTTGGATTCAAATGGGCTAAATTCTTTATATGGGGAATAATTGTGTAAAATATCTTGCAGAGCTGAGTTTCCTCTTTTATCTCAGTGTGTCTTCAGATTAGAAATCTCCATATTGAAGAAGGAGGATTTCAGTCCAACAAGTGATCATCTCTGTGCAGCTCATCCACTTTTGATTACAATCAGCCAATCAGCCCTTTTCTATTTAAGCACTGGGAATGGTAGTTATAGATGACAGGAAAAATACCAGAGGGAATATTGACCCCAAAAAAAAAAGTTACAAGATTAAATAGAAGGCCAAGTCCTTGCATTAGGATTGCAGTTCTATGGGTTTTAAAAGGTCATTATTTTAGGATTGGATTTCTAGGGGTTAAAAAAGGTCAGCATTTGCCCTTGGATTCTGAACAATACAGGGCATCTTTGTGGCCACTACTACAATCATGGTCTAGGATAATCAAAATGTCTAAAAACCAACTGTGAAGCAAAGATCATGAAAGATGTCGACTGAAGGATGAAGAGAGGAAACGTGAGTATATATAGAGAGAGAGACAAGTAGAGCAAGCATGTGTTTTATCTCCACCTCCATTTGATTGTGGCTGTGGGAAAACAATGTTTCTCTGAATCGCGCTTCATTAACCTGCCAGGTGGTAGAAGACGCCCAGCCCTGTTTGAACGGCAGCCAGTGGTGCTGCTTTGAAGAAAACACACCTCGGAGATAAACAGAAGAAGACATTAACTCAAAAGTTATTCTGTCTCCTCATGTCACTTTAAGTGCTGTGGCACTACTGTCAATACACAGTGCATGATTTCCAGCTCAGTCCAACAGACATTGATATGTTTTCTTTCATTCCGCCTTTGTGACGCTTGTTCAAACAGCGCATGACAGAGCAGCGACTCTGCTGTTCCCACTCGGGAATTGAATCAAACCGATTTCTGAAGGTCAGACCTGTTTTGGATGCCGGTCTTTTTCCTCTCTCATACTTTTCCTATTATAGTGCCCTCCCTGCTTGCACTGTGTATGCTGAGAGCAGCCATTGTTGACTGCGTGGCCATAGTTGTCAGGAAAGGGGTGTGATTCTGGCAAAGTGTGCCATCCCTCACTAGATCTATGCCATATACAAAGATAAGAGTTGAGCAAACCAGGTGTTTACTGGCCCCCAGCCCGGACCAGACACCGACATGTTTACCTGTGTGTGTGCGTTTCATCTTGTGCCTGTGTATTATCATTCATGAGTTTGGTGTTTATTTGCACTCCTATGGCGTGTATATGGAACTTGTTGGATGTTAAAGCATGTTGATGATGTGAACAATCATATAGACACATGTTCACATTGTTTAGCTTTGCTCTGGCTGCCTCGTGTTTGCCTGACTTGGCTGCAAGAGCTTTTGTAAAGTGTCCTCACGCAAGTTCTGTCCTCCTCTCCCTCTCTCACCCCCATGCCAAACATCTACACTCCTTTATTCCTTTCTATCCCAACCACAGTCCTCCACATTCTCTCTCTGTTTGAGTTCAGTTTGTACTTTCCAGCCACTCTGGCAGATCTTTCGACATCAAAAACGTCATGCATTTCCCCCCTCTTTTGATATTTTTTTATGTTTAGTCCTTCCCTATCCTTCCGTTTTTAGCCCTAGTCACCACTGTTATTATTTTTCTATTCCAGCTACCAGCTGGTTTCCATCAGACCCAATCAGTGCTCTCAAAAGCTGCTCTGCAGATTACAGGAGCAACAAAAGCGGAACACATTTCCTCTGAGCTCTGCTTGCTTAATGGAGCTCATACTGTTTGCACATCACCATCATCACTGAATCCACAGATCATCTCGAGTATTTAAAATACCTTCAATCTGAGGTCTGCTCGGCCCAGAGATAGCATTAGTGCATATCATCTTCCGTCATTCAACAGCTTCCGTTAGCTGCAGTCCATGTCGTTAAGTTTGTGTTAACTTTTTCTTTTTTTTTTTTAAACATAGCTATTACATAGCCAATTAGTTTTTTCAGACATGTTAAACTGACTAAAATCTGTAACACACACACACACACACACACACACACATTGGCTGCATCCCTTGTTTGATGGCTATGAAGGCAGGGAACTTTTTCACGCATCTCTCTCCAAAGTTCACATGTGTGAAGCAGCTGTGTGTGCGTGTGGGTGTGCTTACGTGTGTATGTGCGTGTATGCTAGCATGTGTGTATTGTTGGCGATCACATTACAGTGACCCCCACTGGATGCTCCTCTTTGACTAAATTTAAAAGTTCCAATTGGATTTATAGCACATGTGCAAGGCTTTGGAACTTTACCACACAGCACACACACACGCATGCACACACGCACGCAACGCACACACTGACTCAGACTCACCAGTGTCTTTAACACCTACAAGTCACAAGGCAACATGTCTGCTTTTTAATGATTGTCATTTGATATCTTGATGTGATGATAATTATGTGTAACCTCATTAAACACATTCTGTTTTTATCGACTCATTATTTTATTGTAAATCACAAAACTCAGTAAGAAACATCAATTAAACAGTGGCATCAGCAGTATTACCAAAACACAGAACTGTGTGAACTTGTGAACAAATACACATGAGTTTTTTTGCATATATATATATACCCTGACAAATGGTAAGGTTGATATAAACACTCACACTCATTCATATTCAGTAACTGCTTATTCTGATCCAGCGTGTATCCTAGGAAAACACCTGCGCTGTTAGGTTTAATATGAGTGAACCACTATATCTGTCCGTTGAAAAGGAGAAAAGCAGAAAAGGAGCCATCAAACATCAAAGAGCACTATGTTCTATAGAAATCCAGGGCAACAAACCATAGGAAGTATTGCCATATAAAGAATGAGGAACAGCACAGGAACAAAGAGAGGGAAGCATGGGCAAGTTAACACAGTCTAGGGAAAACGTCAGAAAACACTAACCCTCACATTCTCCCTTACACATTTAAGGGAATTTGTCTCAACCATCCCAACTTCCAGTATGGTTTTGGAAGATACGACCAAACCAGAGATCCTGGAGGAATGCTACATAGACAGGAAGAACTGGCAGAACCCTGAGCTCAAGCTTTTCTTTCTTTCTTTCCTTTGAAGAAGGAACCTATGGTCTTACTTTGTGTCCTTTTGCTACTGGATGTTTTGAATTTCCTTTGGGATCACTAAAGTATCTCTCTCTCTCTCTCTCTCTCTCTCTCTCTCTGTCTATCTATCAAGATTAAAAAGGACCTCTGGACTTGTAAAGCAGCAATGCTGCCCACTAAGCCATTTTGTTGCCCCTTAAATATAAGTATTCATAAAATGTTTATTAGAGTTTTTCTAGTATTTATTGCCTGTCCTTCTTTTACTCTGAACTCGATCACTTAATTACAGCTGCAGGGTATCGAGGACATAGTAATATGGTTTGTGTAGTTAGAAAAGATGGACACCGGATCATCTCAACCATACACAAGGTAGAAATTGTTGCCAGAAAAAAATAGATTTGTCTTTGTATGCTGAACCATTACATTTTCCATTCAGTGCAACAATGTCCATGGTCATCTTCCACACCTGAATACCGAACAATATGTAGAGACACACTGTGGAACTCTAGGGTACTCTCTCCAGCCATGTTATCAAAGAAACTTAGGGACGGCACTTGGATAATTCAAGATTTCACTCTAGGAAAGATCCTACAAACTATTCTAATAAGATGAACACTCCCAACGATTCTGAAGGACCTGTGCTTGTTTGTCTAGTTTGGAATTCAGTCACAGGCCATGACCTCTTGATTTTGTTAGTTTGTTCTATAGAGCATTGAGTACAGAATACACAACACAGCTCCTTATAGAAACACAGGCCGGTCTAACAGATAGCACTATTTAACCTCTGCAGATTGCCCAAAAATTACTCACCATGTCTGTTTTCCCAGCTTCCAAATGCAAAGCCAAACTCATCATGCACCTAATCACCTCAATGGACTTGCTCTCTGAAACTGCTCAAATCAAATGGATTTACATTTGCTAATAAAAAAAATGAAATTAGCCTTTTTTTTTATTTTATTTTTGACAGATTTTTTCCCTCTTGTATCTGTAACATTAGTTGTTATATGGTTGAGTTAATTTCCTAACAGATGCTGACAGTGTTATTCCTTATAATCTTCCTTTTTGCAAGTCTTCCAGTTGTTCACAAATTTACAAATAAAGCGCTAGAGTCTTTGAGCCTGTTTAGATCGAACACATCTTTGGGTCAAATGCAGTTTCTCACAGATTTCCGGTTATGTTTTTTTGTGTATTTGCAGGATGCTGGAATATTCTCTCAACCTGCAGAATGTCAGTTTTTCTGCTGTTCGTACTGTCAGAGTGCTGAGGCCTCTACGAGCGATCAACCGGGTGCCCAGTGAGTACTCATACTACCAATCTATATTAGCATGTAGTCAGTGTTTTATAATATATCTGCACAATTTATGCTCAGTGCTAACAGGATATGTTAAACGACATTTAGTGAATCTAAATAAAGTAGTGAGCTACAGAAGTAGTTTTATACCTCCCAAACAGCTAGTCAGCTGAACAGCCTGAACAACAAGCTTTATTTTAGAGACATAATCTTTATTTTTGTTACTGTTCTTTAGAATTTCCTGATATCCAGGATTTAAGGCTAGAAATGAATAGACTTGTATCTTCATTTTCTATCACAATGGTGAATTAATACATTTACTACTGTAAGTACTACACATTAAACAGTAATTTGAGACACATAAATAGTGTTTAGTGTGGTAGTTTGAAGTGTAGGATGCACAAAAACCACTTAATAGAACTGTTCCTGCACATCTGTGAACATACCCAGTCATTCACTTATGATGATGCTTCCAGGCCGAACAAAATCCAATCTGTGCACGGAAGTGACACAAAATGTATCACTTAGAGTAGCTGACAGATGACTGCAGTATACTGAGAATTATAATAAATTGAAATAACACGGTCTGAATAAATAACAGCTGTAAAATATGTAAGTTAAACAAAAATAAATAATGTTATGTTGCACTCGTTCAGTAGAATTATATTAATTTACCTATATACAGTATATACATGATGCATTACATTTTTTCACATTTTATAAAAGCCCAAACAACCCAAACAGTCACAATTCCCTGCCATGCAAATTTCATCCCAACAACAAATAATGCTAGCTTGCTACATTATCTGTTAAATCCCTTGTTTAATCTGGTTAGTACACACAGTCTGCAGAGAGTTGTCTTTCCAGGCTAGCCAGCTACTCTAATCAGTCCGGGGCAGATCAGCCACAGTCTGTTTGGCTCACATTTTTTCTTCAAATGCCAGAAGTGTCTGGCCAATAGAAAGGGGTTTTGATCAGCAAGAATTAAATTTAGAAGGAACATTGCTCATGAGTAGCCTCATTATTACAGTGGTGCTATGAAGATCAAATCTTAGGAAGGTGGTACGTGAATGTGTCCAAGAATAATACTGTAGCTAGGACAGATAGCTGTTAAAACAAGTAATTGTAAGTTATATTTACATTGCACTGTTATAAAATATTTTACAGCTAACTGAAGCACTAAGCAAAGAATATTGTTTGTTATAATACAGATGGAAAAGGATGTCAAAGGCAGGCAGACATTTCTCCTCACTTGATCGAACCAAGTACAAAATAACACTAGACAC
Source organism: Leiocassis micropogon (assembly GCA_028565275.1). Classification (NCBI taxonomy): domain Eukaryota; kingdom Metazoa; phylum Chordata; class Actinopteri; order Siluriformes; family Bagridae; genus Leiocassis; species Leiocassis micropogon. The sequence continues at coordinate 14,703,512 of JAOVVA010000054.1, read as the reverse complement.
CTGTGCTACTAGATACAGTGCTCTGATCACTTGTCTTACCTCTTCCATATGAGTTAACAGCTCCTCTTATAATTTTTTTTAGTTTTAAATCAGTTACTTAACATTACTTTTCTTATATGTGTTAAAATACACTAGCACAGATAGTATCCAGACTTTCTTTCAGCCTAATGTTAGTGAATGGTGACACATAGCACTGATGACACATGCATCCACACAGCCATGCCAAATTTAACAGAAGCAGCTCTGAGTGTAAATAGTTGTAGGATTTTTAGGGTGTCTCACAGCATGCCATGTTTCTAAAGCATTTCATGTGGCCAATCTCTCCCATGAGAGCTCTAAATCAGAGCGGTAACATTAAGATTAAAAAATGGTAAAGCTCACTTAAAATGATGTGACATACCTAACTAGGATTTCGACTAAGGTCCGTGGTCTAATTTCTTATCGTCCTGGCTCACTGGGTACTGATCATGGTTTTTTTTTTCCTCCACCAGTGCTCCATCAGTGTAGAGTAAATTGCTCATAAACTTTGTGCCTGTCTCAATCCTGCTATCTGTCTAGCACAGTATGACACATTACCGCATCTCATTCAAGCAAAGAGACAATCAGTGTCACGTTAAGCTCAGTGGTCTGGACCTAGGACACATAAGTGTGATGAGTAATGAGTGAGCACACCGTAGCCTCTTCTATCTGTACTACTACATAATTTATACTGGTGTCAATCAAAGGTGCGGGGGCAGCCAGGTGGGAGCAGGCAACCTTATTTGCTTTTCAAGAATCACTTAGGCTAATTCAAGGCTTAATGGTGGAATTAATTTGGACATAATCTGTATGTTACCTGCTGTGGGGTGTTATTTGAAAAGCGGGATTTGTAGGGTTTCCCATGGGTCCCATTTGTTGGTCTCATTTTTTACTTATTTTAAGATTAATCTAATCAAAACATGGGGCAATGCAATAGTCAAACAATACAATAGTCAAACTCACACCATCCATCATTTTTGTATAACTTAAACAGAGGCAGTGTATGAATAATTTTAAATAACTTTAAATCCATTGAGAGTAAAATAGAAAGCTAAATGGTCAACTTAAACTACACTTCCCATAGGGATTTTCTGTGTTAAATCTCTCTGTACTGTACTGTACCTTCACCTTTATATTCTTCCTGTTCTCTGCTCTGCTGTTGTCCTCCATTTTTGTGGATTGACTGATGAAGGTGTAAAACAACATGTCAATCATGAAGAAAAATGCAGCTGTGCAATGAAAAGCAACGAGAGCCAAGCAAGCTCTTATTTCTAGGCATAACGGAGAAAGCTTTAACATATTTGCCTTGTCTGCAAATGCCTGTCTCTGGCTTAATCTGCATAAAGTGTGGATTCGCATGTCTGTAAACATTGGCCTTCACTACAACAACACCCAGACTGGATTTAGCTATGTGTGTGTACATGGGTTGTTGTGAGGGTTGTTGGAAACCGATTGGAAAATTCTCTGGTCATCCACTAGTGACCCATTATTATTTAGAGTGATGAAAATTAATACAGTCAGCATATGGTAGAAGTTATGGAACGGAAGGAAGCCTAACAGTAATTGGGGCAGTGCAGATTGATGCAAGAAATACAGTAAGAGCATTATATACACTCAGACAGAGAGAGAGAAAGAGAGATTGATCCATGAGGTGACCAATTTGTAGGATTATGTAGATGAGGATATAAACGGGCCTCACAATCATGGCATAGATACAGTATAATACACATCACACATGAGAATGAAATGTTCTTTTGTATAATGGGATATAAAAGCCCAATTACTAGCCGCGGTCATGAGAACAGGCCAACAATCTCTTTTTAGATGAAGTGGGTGTGACATATTAGACTGTACATACAGTATATGATCCTGTCACCTTTTTTTGTGAATAATTTTGACTGTCCCCTCAGTGTTGTGGCTGAAAGTTTGGACACACCTTTTAATTTAATATTTTTTCTTTTGTAATTTATTTTGTGCTTTTTAGAACAATACTGGCGATTTCTAAACTATGAAATAAAACAAAGGGCATTAGGTAACTAAGTGACCCGAAAAGCAACAGTCAGTTGTTATTTTAAGACTTGAAGATCAATAGTTCTTGCAAATATTGTCAAGTGCATTTGCAAAACCCATCAAGCACCATGATGAAACTAGCTCTCATGAAGACCTTTCCAGGAAAGAAAGACAAAGATTTATCTCTGCTGAAAAGGACAAGTTCTCGAAAAACACCATTTTACAGCATCTCAGATTAGAACCGTTTTGAATGCTTTACAAAGCATAAGTAGCAGATGCATCTCAACTTGCGTTCTGCATATTTAAATATTGCATTTGGATGCCTTCAGCAATGCATTTACAGTAGTTATTATTTGTTTGCATCTACGTGTGATATTTCTAATTAATAATTTTTTTTTCTTTACTTTAAAAAAAGCCACAGCAACTTGCATTCACATCAACTAAGTAATGTTATTAATTACTTATGTCCTGTGAGCTTGACAGCCGACTGCTTTCTTCCATGTAACCAAAAACCTCCATACATTTTGTTGCCTTATGCTCTAGTCTCAGGGAAATGCCATGAGAAGCGTACTGTATTCATCGTTAATAAGGGGACTCTGTGTGTGTCTGTATGTACTGTAACATGACCAACTGATGTTTCAACCTAAGAACAGGGTGATTTTATAGAAGTCTGAGAATATGACTACATGAATCAATACATGATTATTGTTGCTATACAGTTTGTAAATCATGAGCACATCTGTTCTCAGCTTTCTTTACTAGTGAAGTTTAGAGGGAAAATATTGTAGTGTTCCAGGCATCAGATTTGTTCAAACCTTATTGGATTAATGTTAGAAAATTTTAAGTCTTTTAAATTGCTAGATCTTTTGTACAAGGAAATTTTTTATGACTTGAATGTTTAAACTTAATATTAAGTATTCCTTTGAAATCCATAGACCAGCAAAAGTCTAATACTTCATATATAACACGAGAGCATAGAGTGGCCAATACCCTAAAAAAATCTTTATGCTTCCTCCTTCTGTACTTTTGATATTAGGCTGTTTGGCATATGGGAATGACTGAAAAGTGCATAATCTCCCATGGGTATATTTCCCCTGCTGCACTGGGACCTCCACAGTTCTGTCTCCTGGAATGGCTTTTTAAGGGAATGTATAAACTAGGGAATGATATTTTAAGTTTTTTTAGTGTTTCTCAATAAGGTTTTAGCAAGGGATTTCTAAAGAAATTGTTTAGCCAGATGAAAGCAGTAGTAACCTTTTCATGCATAAAGATTTGAATTCAGAGTGTCCTTAATGTGATGGAAAATCTCTTTTGTGAAAGTAAGATATGAGATAACATCTTTCAGTTAAAAGTCCTGCCTCTAGCATCTTACACAATCAATAAGCAGACAAGATTAAAACCTTTCAGTATCTGAATCATTCTCATGTGAGTTTATGTGAACTTTTCTGAAACTGTTTATGAGAATAAGAAGCATTACATCCAAATCTGTGCTGTACTGTCTATCTAATAACCTATTCTTAAATGTAAACCATCTACTTGTGAACATTTTGATATACTGTAATAGTTTTAATTTCTCAAACCTGTGAAACTATTATGGTCAAAGTTAAACCCACAAACCCACATGTACTTTATATGTACAGTATATTACATTATTTATGGTTATTTTTCATTATGAGTGAAAAAAATGAGAAAATAAATTGTTTATTGATTTTATAATTTAATACTTAAATTTGTTACTTTGTTTGGGAATTACCTGAATATAAAAAAAAAATAATAATCATAAAGTAAAATCAATTCCCTTACAGTACATAGGCATTTTTCATCCATGAAATATTTCCCCTTGATATTTATATTTTTATAGGTATAAAAATTCAAAAAGAACAGAGAGCATTTTTAATTTTTAAAATAAAAACACTACTCAAAGGAAATAATTAATGGTGATGATTCAGTGCTTGTTAGATGCTCAGCGAAGTGCTGTACTTGGGTGAATGCCTTAGATGTTGTTGTCACTAATGAGCAGAGTGCATAAATCTTCCAACTCAGTGCAGCAGATTACCATTGAGAGTGTACCCCTGTTGTTTTTGAGGTTATTTTTGTAACCCTTACACTTATAATGCTTAAATTCACTTATATACAATAACAAAACAAACATTAACACAAACTCACTCAGCACTTGTCCAACG
>JAOVVA010000054.1:14682285-14698146 GCA_028565275.1 Leiocassis micropogon | reverse complement strand
ATATATACATACATGCTCCTTTATGTGATTTATAGTACTTTCTTTTACAGACAGGTATGCAGTGAATACTCTTCTTGTTGTGCAGGTATGAGAATCTTGGTGACTCTCTTGCTGGACACTCTTCCTATGCTGGGCAATGTGTTGCTGCTCTGCTTCTTTGTCTTCTTCATCTTTGGGATTGTTGGGGTCCAGCTGTGGGCCGGGCTGCTCCGTAACCGCTGCTTCTTTCCTGTGAACTTCTCAGTGTAAGTGTCCAGTGATCAGTCACATAGGCATAGGTCACAGCATTCCCAAGACACAACTTAAATGTTAGGTACATAACGTTGCAATCATAAATACTCAACCCCCGCATGACATTTTAGTGATGTAGATGAACGATAATGAGAAATAAATGACAAAAGAAACTCATTAAACAACAAAGAATATTTACTGTTACATATTTGTTACTTTGAAAACAGAAGTTGACTTAACTTTGAAGTTCAAATGAAAAATGTGACTCTTTTAACACATGTGCATGTGAAGTATTGTACAAACCCCAGCTTCAGTACTTTGTGGAGAATTTTTTAACTTTTATAACTTCTAAAAAATATTTTTGGTAAGTGCTGACAAGCTTCTCACACCTCTCGGTCGGAATCTTTGTCCATTCTTCACATGCAAAAGTCTCTAGCCCAGTAATGTTTGATAACCTCCGTGTTGTAGCTGCCTTCTTTCAATCCCACCAAAGATTTTAAATCAGATTTAAATCTGGTGACTGAGAAGGCCACTCCAGGACATTCCGAGATCTTTATCTTAACCAAGCTTTGGTTGACTTGGAGTTGTGCTTGAGATCGTTGTCTTTCTGGGAAGTCCAATGATCACCAAGTCTTAATTTGTCAACAGAAGGCATCATGTTCCTCTTTAAAGTGGCCTGGTATCTCTGGGAATCCATGATGCCAGATAGACGATCAAGATAGCCAGTTCCTGCAGAAAAAAGAACAGCTCTATATCATCAAATTCTTCTGGTCACATTCTTCTGCTCTTCCACACACCAAACATACCAGTGGTCCATATGTCCAAACAGTTCCAGTTTGACTTCATTCCATAGAACTGTCTCCCATAACTCTTATTCCAATCCAAATTCCTTCTGGCATATTCTAATCGAACTATGATATTCCTTGTGGTCAAAAGTGGAGTGTGTGCATGAACTCCTTGTTTATTTAGTGCACGTCTTATTGTTGCCACTGAAGCACTCGTAACAGCCTTTGTCAGGTCATCCTGTAGGTGTCTTCCATTTACATGTTTTTTTTTCATAGTTGTTCTGACTAAGTTGGTACAGGCCCTTGATGAAATTTTGAGCTATGATTTAACTTCACTTTAGGCACTTTAGGCCATAAAAACTGTTAGAAAGCTTTAAAACGAACAATATTATATACAGGTTGAATAATTGTGTCATGACTATCCTAACAAAATATCCTGTTGCACACAAATACCACATCATCCATTTTCTGTGTTGATTTTACAGTACTGTATGTATCCTTCAAATGATAAATCTTAAAATCTTTGGAGGTGGTTGAATATTTCTGATTGCAACTGTACATGCTTGATAATTGTTAATGCTTGCGTACATGTAAAATAGTTGCATGCTGTGGCAAGTTGAGTAAGTTCTTTTCGGAAACATTCATCTGTCAGAAATGTACTTTCTCTCAGTATCTATTCTAGTTGCATCATTTTCTGGCTTATATCTTTTCATATAGCTGACGTAGGATTTTCAGCATCAGAATGTTCTGTAGAGCTTCCTTCATGACAAAAGAACAAGCTTCATCCTTACACTCCAAGAAAAATTGTCCCAGCATTACCTGACGCTTTGGATTTATTATGATTATGATGTTAAAGTTAAATAGAAGTGCCATGTTTTAAAATGATGTGTCATTTTCATGTATATCAGTCCCCAAAGCGTAGACCTGCCCCATTACTACCACGTTGATGATGAGAGCCCATTCATCTGCTCTCTGATGGGGGATAACGGCATGCGGCACTGCAACTCCATACCTAGGCTGCATGAGGAGGGCCTGCAGTGTCAGCTGGACATGGGAGCCTATAACAGCACGGATAACACCACATGTGTCGATTGGAACCAGTACTATACCAACTGCTCTGCTGGGGATGTCAACCCTTTTAAGGGTGCCATCAACTTTGATAACATAGGCTATGCCTGGATTGCCATTTTTCAGGTAAGTTTTCACCATTCATTTTGTATTGAGGTCGACATCTTTGCCAAATACTGCTATTTTCTAATTGAACAGAACCAGCTATGGGTGAACCCACTCAGTAATCTCAGTAATTAAACAAGAAGGTTGTCCTTTACTCACTGACTGATCTGGGGCAGCACAATTTAATAAAAAAAATTACTGTGATTATATAACATTATTTCTGACATTATTTTGATCTTGCGATTGGGATTTAGAATGTAATATTTTACTATTAAATGTACCATTTTGTATTCAAGCATATTTATTTAGGCTAATACCAAATAACTGGACAAATTATTGAAATTATTGCCAAACTCTACATAAATTCCCATCTGTGCACATATTATCTGTAATAAATTGCAGTGTTTTGCAATGAAACAATTTCACAGGTCCATGTTAATTTTTATGCGATTAATTGTGCAGCACTACTCACATCAAAATGCTGTTGCTGTAACATTCTGCATCTTGGGGATTTTTGGAAAAGTCTTCAGTTTTGGAATAGCTCTTTCAGTTACTGAGTGAAGATGACAGTGTTCAGCCGTACCCATTAATATTAGATAACCTTTTATCACAAGGCAATGCTAATAAGTCCTTATTACTCAATGCATTATGGTATTAAATCCCTGGTTGATGAAACACATATCTCACTGGGATTTCTTATCACATTTGGGAAGAACAAAAGAAAAAAAAAAAAAAAAAATTGAACCACTACCACGTATCTCATAGAAGAGAGAGAGTTTGAAGGCTTAATTTAATGAACTGGTGCCAGTTCTGTAGCCAGAAAGTCTGTTGGCTCTTATATGAATTAGTCTGAGAGCACCTTGTACTATTGCTCTAAAGATTACAGGAGATTTGTTTCTGTTTCCCATCTGATGAAAGGATGAAAGAATTAGAGTGCATCTCTGCACTGGGATTTCCCCTCGAATCCGCTGGTCCTCCAGGTCATGCTAAGGGATCTCATCACTGCCTAATGATGCATTTCTGAATTCAGAAACAACAGCTGCACTGAGCCATTTGTATGCTATGCTAAGACTGACCAGAGTATCTAAAAAACATTTTTATCACATAATAGTGTTTGTTATTAGTATTATACATTACTACTGCACAAAATATTATTTTCTCTATTTGTCATAGTAGATAAGAGATATGTAATGTATTGAATATGCAGTTGCTTGACAGTTTTATTCATTTTCTTTCTTGCTTTAGGTCATCACTCTGGAGGGTTGGGTGGACATCATGTATTTTGTAATGGATGCACATTCCTTCTACAATTTTATCTACTTCATTTTTCTGATTATAGTGAGTGGCTTTCAACCCATCATGCAGCTTTTTTTGACAGAATCTAGTGCTATGCATCTCTTACCCACCATATTTCCTGTAAACTGTACTTTTGTATTTGGGATGTTATTGTTCAGATTATATTAATAATATTAATTCCTACCCTAACTACCCCTCAAAAGTAGTTTTAAGATTAGTCCAACATTTTCAGGCATTAGACTAAAAAAGTCGTTTTTTAAAGAAAGTGAATTATACAAAAATTATAACAGAATACAGCAGCAAGGCCCACAATTGATTTGCAATTGCACTGCATCCCATGTTCAGTGAACTTTTCTGATCTTTATCTTTTTTTTTTTTGTAAAAAAATACTTTCCTGGTTAGGGAAATATAGTACATCAGTATAAATCAGTGGTTTTTAACTCCACTCCCAAAGGACCACCTGTCTTGCACATTTTAGTGTTTTCCTTACTCTCACACCCACTTCAACTCAGAAAAAGCTGTTAATTAACTGATTAGTTAAATCAGTTGTGCTGGGAGCTGAGAAAAACACTAAACTATGCAGGGCAGGTGGTTCTGCAAGCTCAGAGTTGAAAATCACTGATGTAAAAGAAACATAGATTTGTTCACCAGAAACTGGTTTTTCTTTTTTTAATTATTTTTTAAAAACTTTTTTAAATGTGGATCATATGCCAGATTGTTACATCTGTACAGGAATTCCTATGCCAGAGTGGGTAAGTGGTGTTTGTCCAAGGGTTAATATGTCAGCTGTAACGTAGTTAATGTGAAACACTATACCCTGCCTGAAGCCTTTTAGCTATTCCCTTCTATGAGAGGCAGTCAAGAATAAGTAGCAGTAATCACTTACACTTCTCTAGTGTTATGGGCTTTTGATTGCTTTGTACTGCCTGGTAACTGAATAATGTTACAATCATACTGCAACATTTTTCTGGGGGAAAAAAAACTGAGCTAAGCAAAACTAAATTGTGCTGAGACTGCTGTTAAGTTTTTGTCAGTTGCTTATATTCTCTTTTCTCTCTAGGTGGGCTCATTCTTCATGATCAACCTATGTCTAGTTGTCATAGCCACACAATTTTCTGAAACAAAGCAGCGGGAAAGTCAGCTGATGAAGGAACAGAGAGTACGATTCATGTCCAACGCCAGCACACTAGCCAGCTTTTCAGAGCCTGGTAGCTGCTATGATGAGCTCCTGAAATACCTGGTTTACATTGTTCGAAAAGCCACCAGACAGTTAGGCCACCTAGTTCGGGCAGCTGCTCGCCAGGCTGGCATCAGGATATGTGTCTCACCCACCCCTGAACCTCCAAATGCCAAGAGACGAAGGCACAGGAAGCAGCAGGGCTCCATTCATCACCTTGTGCACCATCACCACCACCACCACCATCACTACCATCTTGGCAACGGGAATATCTGGAGTGATAATGCCCAGGAGATCGAGGTCTCCTCACAGAACAACCGGAATGGTGCAGGAACAGGACGTCTAACGCTCCCCACTATTATGCCTCTGCAGGACCCGTCCCCACCAGTCCCCACCTGCTCTGCTGCTCTGGGCTCTAGCAGTGCCGAATCTATACACAGCACCTATCACACAACCTGCCACTTGGAGCCACATCGTGCTGCCACTTTAGGCCATCCAGTACTGCAGGCTTACAAGAGAAACTCAGTTCCATTTGCTGCACCAGTGCATAAGAACTATCCGACTTTGCAGTCTCGTGTAGCACTGGAACAGCTCCGGCAAAGGGCACTGGACCCCGGAGGAGCCTGTTGCACTGCTAACATCCTCAGCAACCTCAACATACCTCCAAACCCTATCAACACGTCCCAGTGTGTATTGGCTACACAAGGATCTGCAGGTAAATGAATAAACCAGGTTCTATCCATGATGAGTTTCTCACATAGGTTAGCTATTTCATGATTATTGGTGAGTTGTTACATGGTTTTTGGAGGTACTTGTATCAGTTCTTGTTAAAAGCTCGAAAATATTTAACTTACGTTTACATGTATAAAGCCTAATCATTTACCAATTACATTCCAGGAAATTCTTCACGCAAGCTCTCCAATGCCAACTGCAGTGGTACAAATTTGGATGCTATGCTGATGTTTGACCCTGAGACCTGCCCATACTGCATCAAATCAATGGGTAATGAATCAGAGGGAACTGAAGCAAATGAGACTGCAGACTCAGACAGCGAAGGAGTCTATGAATTCACACAAGACGCACACTATCGGGATGGCAGAGACCCCAATAGGAAAAAGAAGTTTAAATTAGGGGCACGGGCAGCGAAGGTAGTGCACTTCTGGAGACTGGTGTGTGACACTTTTCGCAAGATTGTAGATAGCAAGTATTTCGGACGAGGCATCATGATCGCCATCCTCATCAACACCCTCAGCATGGGAATTGAGTACCATGAGCAGGTTAGTGTTTATTAGTGGTTGACTTGTCTGCTGAAGATGTGTCAAAAGCAGAGAGGTGCAATTAATATTGTTTGCCATTATCCAGGTCATATGGGTTCATGGAGTAATATTCATGCAGATGTCCAGAATAACATGTTGGTAAAGGTTCTATAATGATTAAAAACGTGATTGCTTCTGCTCTGTATGTATGGACAGTTACAAAGTCGCAAAGAATGTAAGGGTTAAGTGATCATTATGGTGTGATTAGTTGATTAGTGCTTTTTTAATCACTTGGAAAACTCCATGCTAGTGTCGTTGTCATGGTGTCACTGTGACAGGTTTTTGGGGTATTTTTTGGCTCAGCAAAAGGTATACTTTTTCTTGCAGCCACTCTCACACATCTTATAATGAAAATACGCTAATTACAAACAACATAAGAGCTTTTATGTAAATTATATTATTACTTTTGTTTTCTTTCTAAAGTCCTTTTAGAAAGTTTTGAAAAAAAAAATATATATATACATGTGAATATGGTAAAATGTAATTATTATTAGAATAGCTCTGTGATTTTTAGTCCTGGCCAAATGTATCACATCACTATTTATAGTTATGTGTTTATTATAAGTTAATAGCCATGTGGTGGCACAGTGGCTTAGTGGTTAGCACTGTCCAGGGTTCGGGTTTGATTCCCACCTCGGGTCTATGTATATGGAGTTTGCATGTACTCTCTGGGTACTCCAGTTTCCTCCCGCAGTCCAATGACATGCAGATTAGGCTAATTGGTGTTCCCAAATTGCCTGCAGTGTGTAAATGAGCATGTGAGTGTGTACAGTATATTTGTATGCCCTGTGATGATTTGGCTCCCCATCCTGGGTGTACCCCAACTCCAGACCCTGGCAACCCTGTATAAAAGGGGTAGAGATGATGAGTGAGTGAGTATAAGCCTAGGTAGTCTCTTGTCCAGAATAACATGTTGGTAAAGATTCTGATGCTTATTCTTTATTGCAAAGACACTTCTGGATGCATTTAATCTTTTTTGTTGTCTGCTGAGAAAACCAATGAAAACATGTATCGACTGAATTTAAAGACCAATAAGACATAAGATAATAAAATATAGACAATGTTGAAGGGCACTTCCAGGGCAGCACAGGTAAAGCGGACTGTAAAGATTACTCTCATGTGATCTACTAATGATCAAATGTGACTTGCGTGGTCATGATCTCTATTTTTTTTTGGGGGGGGTATCAAAAGTAGCAAGGGCAAGGTGTCTTTATTTCTTTTATCCTAGGGTTCGCCACATTGGCTCATTTTATCTGCAAGATCTGGGACAGGTATAATGTTGAATGCCCTTCTGTTGCAACTCTTCCATATACTCTACCAAAGCCTGGGACTGGAACTGCATGAAGTAGCTGGGTTGAATGGGCAACAGGGTTAAGGGTCTTGCCAAAGGACCTAACTAAGTGTCGAACCTGTGTGTGGTGGTGGGCTCGAACCCCCAATCCTCAGATCAGCATCCCAGAGACTCAAGGCCCTGATCCTCATGATTAAATCACATTCCTGTGATTTTAAAAAAAGATCGCTTATCCCATGCAACTCGATCACCATTACAACAGACGTCCTCTGGCACCATATTTAACAGACATATTTTTACCATTGGCTTGTTTATTTTTAAAATGGTGATTAATAGCATGCTGTGACAGTGCAGATTCTGTCAAATGAAAAACAGGTCAGAGTGAACAAACTTGACTAAAAAAAAAATAACAACAAAGTGACAGATTACAAAATAGAACTGCGTACTAAATACATTTTTAGATATTTCCCATGTCAGAAAACACTGTAACACCAATAGATTAAACCTGTCCCTGTTGCACTGTGTCCTGCTTCAGGTGTCTGTGTGAGATAAATAGCAGCAGGTAGTACATCGCTCATCTGCTTAATGGCTTATGGCACGACATACTGCTGAGAAATGTAAGGTCTTCCTTTGTTACGAAAAGAGGGCACAAAAAAGGATGAGATTTATGTATTAATCATTTTCATTGTGGAATAACAGATTCAGTGTCTGTAATGTATCGCCTACATTTAAAAGTTTAGACAACACAACGCCTCACACTTTCAAAGGTCCTCTCAGGAACATGATTCACACCCCAGCTAACTGTGGCAGCAGTTCAATAACTTTCTCACCAGAGAGATGCAATGCTCTGATTATTCAACCAGCAAAGGCTTCAGACTTCAGTAATGGTACTGTAGGTGACGGCTGATAGATGTTTGTGCACAGATGGAGTTCTGATCTGCACGCTATCAGCGGTTTCTTTCTCCCTGCCCTTTGTATAACTTTTCCTGAGGCTTGTGGAATTCCAGGCTTTTCACGCATCTCATGCTCATGTTGTTTACTGTAGAGGAGTAATTTGGTCCATGCAGGCAAAGGAGCACAAGTGTGAAGGCTGAACTGATGAGAGGGCAGGAGAGCCACATCTGAAACTCATCGTCCCGTGTTTACACAGTGTGCTCGCATGCCTTGCAGTCTTCCACATCATCCGGGGGGCACGCACCACGGTTCATTCGTGCCCACTTGATGCTTGAAGTTGCTGCCCAGTGCTTAGATGCAAACAGAGAGGAAAATGATCTGCCTTTCACAGAAGTTTGACATCCTGATAAATGTGATGCTGCTCCCCCCCCACCCCCCCCACCCACTTAGTCTGAAAATGGTTAATTCCTGAATAAGAAATCATCCATCATTTTCCTGACTTTTTCTAATATGAATCATATTTAACAACTGCTCTGTGTTTAATCCCAGAAGTCCCAGCGTCAAGCATGTGAACTTTTGAACCTTGCATGATAGCTGATGGGTTAACTGGACTAGACTGGTGTGCGAGAGCATGTGAATTGTTGTTGAGTGAATGTGTTGGACCTGAAAGAAAGGCAATGTGAGCTCATGCTATTCATGGGCTTTGCTACGCTCCTGTGGCACTAGCGATAGCCTGAGGAAAGGCAGCTCACACACATGGATGGTGTTTCCCTTTTCTGTATCTCCTCTAGTGTTGACTGCTGAAGAATTCTGGCAGAGAAGCTGCCTTTATCTCGTGGCCCATCTGGAAAACGGGAGACGGCCTAAAGCAGGAATGTGGATTTACAAGGTTACTCGGGTTCTTTGACCTAGTCCCTTCAGCAAATAAAACTTGATGCCAACCTGCCTAATTGCATCTGTTCTCTTTTACTGTCCTGGAGGTTTTTATTGCTCTCTTTTTACTGGCCCAGTCTTCTCATCACCACCTTTTCTTGTAATGCTTATTGGCTTGGATTGGGATATGGCCTGGTGTTCTCCTGCGGAAGACTTTTTAAACCTCTGTTAAGCAGACAATTGATGTACAATGACTCAAGAGCTTTGTTCTTTCATCTTTTGACATTATGCATCACATCTCTAAATACATCGTTTCCCGCAAATTTTGCTTGAAGCAGGGGTTGGAAGTTTCATTTGGATTGCACGCTATTCATTGGGATGCTGCCAAGGGGCCAGTGCTGGAGGCTCATTAAAATAAACCTTTTTGTTTAAAACAAAGATTTTCTGCAAAGTGGTTTGGTAATAGTTAGTGCTATGACTATATTCTGAAAAAAATATACCTTTTAAAAACTTTAAAAAATCTAGCATCTTCAAGAACTCTTTATGCTAACAGCAATATTTTCCTAACTCCAATGACGCTTGCAGATGAACTCTGTGATATAGTTATCTAGACTCCCAAATAATATTACCCATTCAATGGGTAATAGCCTGTTTCCTCCACCATTCGGGGATGATGAATGTACAGTATCATTCAATTTATGTGAAGTGCTTTTATTATTCTTGCACTGTTGTAATTTTATTAGCCATGGGATTCTGCACATTTCCCCTGCCTATAGTACTGACTGATACATGTTGCTCTCTTATGCTTTAGCGCAGAATACGACTCAATATTCCTTGTGTGCCTCTTAATGATACTGATTATTGCAGCAATTTACGAGGCCACTTTCTTTTCTATTCTCATTCCTAACAGGGCAAATATCGATGCATGTATGAAAGCCGTTAGTGTCACTACAGACAGGAGGGTGCGTTTGGCTTCACATTCTCACACACTCTGTAATCCTGTTGACATTGGTTTAAACTGCATTTCGGCCCCCTGACAAGTGATTTCACTCACTTTATTGATAAACCTTGTGTGAATATTTGACACCAAAGGTGAACAGGTTAACTGTTTAAGATATAATTATTTTGTGTTTATATCCTTAGACAATTTCTTTGACTGAGCTAGCATTTCCAAGCATGGTCCAGTGCTTTTAAGATTGCCTCCTATATGCCCTCCAAATATTTACTCCACTTTTGCTTTTACAATATTAAAGAGCATTTTAAGACGTTTCAGGTCTTGCCAGCATCATTTTGTGAACAACTTGTTTAGTGAATCGATTGCTGCAAAACAATAAATAAAATGTTCTTGGATTGTTCTTGTGTTTATGGATTTGAGGTCATCCGGGTAAAAGTCTTAAAATTAAATGAAAATAAGATTTTTTCCCCCTAAAACTGATCACTAGCAACTGTCTTATATCAGAAATATTTTACTGAGTGTAGAATTGACTTTTTTGTATGCTTGCGGAATAAGTGAAACTACACTAAGCTGCAGAAACAGTGTTTGAGTGTTTTATTGGTCGCATAAATTTTCAGCCCTCGAATAGGTCTCATGAGAAAAATGGAAATGTGCTAGCAGTTTTTTTTTCTTTTTCAGTAGTGCTATGAGATGCTTTCAGGTGCTCCATCGAGACTGAAGCCTGCATAAAAATAACAGACTTTTACTATAGGCAATTCTTAACTCTTATCTCCTATACAGTAACTGCCTACTCTTAAGTTTAATGAAAGTAATACAGTTTTACACAAAACAGTGAGGCTTATATCTGTATATACACCCATCAGCCATAACATTAAAACCATCTACAGTAGGTATCGGGTTCCCCTTGTGTCACCGGGGTGGCCCTGGCCCCTTGGGGCGTGGCTCTACAGGGTCTCTTCGGGTGTGCTGTGGGTTGCGAGGTGGGGATTCTATGGATTGGACTTGTTTGTCTGGTGTATCTCATGGGTTCTTGTTCAGATTGGGATCTGTGGTGTTTGGACGCCAGGTCGGCCTCCAAACTCTCCAACTTTTTTTCAGTGATTTGTGCTGCATCGTGAGTGCCCGTAATTTACTGGTGTATAGCTGGTGATGATAGTATATCTGATCGTTGTATAGATATGATTTTACTGTAGGTGTAGTTAGATCCTGCATATGAGCCTAAGCTTGTATCATACAGGGCGTGTCCATGCCGAGTTTTCTTTTCTTGATCCATTTGTGTTTAAAGGAAAATTGTACAACATGTGTGAAAAAAAAAGGAACAACTCAATTGTGGCTGATTTTATTTAATTTGATGTACTAAGATTTAAACAAACAGTGACAACCAGTTTTGATTATAATTTCCTCCTGCTGTGAGGTGATGGAAAAGTTCATCAGCCATAGAGCTGTCAGGACGCTCAGAACTGAGGAGGAAAAGATTTAATGAAATAAAAATAATGCGTTAATGAGTTTCTTATCAAATAAAGAATCCTGTGTCAGGACAAGTATCTTAAAAAGTGTAAAGGGCATTTATCCAGCTAATATGTCTTTTGATTAGTATTTTTTAAGACCGTTGTAATTCATATTGAAAAAGTTTTAATTAAACTTTTTCTTGTTGCCAAGTTTAGCTATAACATAAAAAGAATACATAAAACTGGCAGTATCATATATTTTTTATGTAATGTATGTGTATATGCAGTATGTGTGCAGTGGGGAGCACTGATCGGGTCAGTGCTTAAGCTTGTGTTAAAAAGTGTTAGCCAAATGGGAAAATATAAATGTAAAACGACTATGAACAACCTGTTCTAAAGTTCAAAAGTAGCATAATGCTGATGCAAATGAATACGTATGGAATCACTGTCAATAACTTAATGCCTAAGTCAGTAAGTCACTGATTTATCCCTGGTTTTGGCAATTCTGACAGTTTCTAAATGTCCCCCTTCTCCTCTTCTCCTGAACAGTGGTTGCTCAGTGGTTTAAAGCTCTGGGTTACTGATCAGAAGATTGGCAGTTCAAGTTTCAGATCCACCAAGCTGTCACTGTTGGTCCCATGAGCATGGCTCTTAACCCTGTCTGCTCCAGGGATGTTGTATCATGGCTGACCCTGCGCTCTGTCGCCAGCTGCCTAACGCATTTCGATATGCTATGAAAAGGATCTCTCTACGCAGTAATGTATATATGACAATAAAAGCTTCTTCTTTTTTCTTTGCATAGACATCTCTCAGATGCATATTGTATGCAGACATAAAAGGGTCCTTTGTTATGTTTTGCAATACATGATGCTTAAATTTCATCTTTAGTCTCCTGTGCCAGTATTGTATACAGTATAATATGCAAGATTTTCGCCTCAGAATACAAACTGATTCCACTTGAACACGGGTGCAAACAGCTTAGCACATCAGGTTCAAAGTATATTTAAAGATCTTGAACCACCACATGCTGCCAGACCAGCTTTGATGCTCCTTGCCACAGCTTTTACAAGTCTCTAGAACTCACATGAAGGAATGAACACTATTCCTCCGAAATACTGAACATACAGTATGATTGACCACATTAGTCCAAAATCTCCTGTAGGTGGTTCAGCTCGGTTAAGATTTGGGCACTGTGCAGGCCATAGCATATGATTTCCATTATTTTTATACTCATTAAACAATTGAGTGAGCCTCTTCTTCTTTAAGAATTAAAAGGGACCTTTTCCAAAAGTATAGAAATTTTTATCATAGGATATATTGAGTCAATCAGAAACACCTTGAATTGATTTGCACTTTGTGACACTTTTCTGACAATTCGTGCTAAACCGGCAAGAATGCCACAGGGACTATTTATTACTATTTACAGAACTATTTATTTTCCTTTAATTTGTGACATGTCTTTACATCCTGACTACTGGTGTACAATAAATGTGTCAGGTGTACAACAGCAGCAGATACCACTGATTATTTATACAGTGCAAGTTACAGCATGAATGAATATGTATAAGTGTTCAATTTCAGGAAGGTATTCAGTTTATCCCATTCCACTGGTGCTTTTATTGCAACAATGGTTTTCCCAATTAGATCTGGCAGGACTGTGTGCAATAATGTGCAGTTTTAGACAATTGCTTACATAATTTGATTATAGTTATTAATCAAGTAAAAAAATATGAAAAACCTTGCAAATTCTCATCTTTTACTTGAAATATTTTTGAGAATAATGTACAAAAAATGACCAACCTACCCACTGTATAACCTACTGAAATCAGGAGCTGGGTGTGAGGCTTTTATTGGGCAGGGTGGTGATCGTGGACAGATTGAATCCTGGTCGCCCGTATTCTCCTTCCTGTTAACAGATTTTCCTTTTACGGTCTCATGATGGAATGCTTGTCTTTGTGCCAAAAATGTGGCACATGACGTTTAGTTCCATGGTACGTACTTTTGAATGCTTGAAAGTTTAGCTTTAAATTTGTCATTCAGTAACTGCTTTATTCCTTCTCTCCATTCCCTGCGTACTGCTCTTCAGGATGGGGCTGTCATTGTTATTGCTGCACTGGCTGAGCCAGCTGACTGTGGCGTCTGGTTTACATCAAGTGCTTGTACACTGGCAGGAAGAAGCTGATGGTGCTCAAGCTGAAGCACACTGGGGATGATTAATACCGTGCCCGATACGGTATCAGGCTCTAATCATTAGATCAGTTGCTTTGACTGGGATAATAATAATGGGCAGTGTTTTTCATGATGTTTATATCTTGGGCGTGCTGACTTTTGCTTACTGTTTTCAGAAACTGGACTCTCATGCCTTTACAAAGTGTAATCATATGAGCTCATCTGTTATCAGAATACGCAGTTATTTATTTACATTTCAAACCTCAAGGCCATAGTTGTGTTTATTACCGAATGCCTTTACAGCAGTATAATTTAGAGGTTTCTCCTTCCAAAAAAATAAGGAATATAACTACAATGTCTCTGTATTGTCTCTGTGTGTTTGGCAGTAGAAAAGTAACAGCCCATTAGCGGTCTAAGGCTCATTCATCCTTTATTTCTTTTATTGCTCACCCTGTGAAAATGTTCTCCTCTTTTTTAAAAGTGCAGTTTGGGAAGTGTACTAAACACTAGTAAATTCCATCTTACCCACTGCCGGAGAACATTGTGTTTCCCACGTTTTTTATGCAATCGGGTATTCTGTGTGTGTGTGTGTGTGTGTGTGTGTGTGTGTTACCTTCATAAATTTAGATGAGTACGGAAAAAGGAGCAGATCTTCACAGTAACATCCTCTGTGGTCCCATTCATTCTCTGACTCCCCGGTTAGAGGTTAAAAGCTTAAGGGCAGCTGGCTCAAGTCTGAACTAGAGTTACTGTCTGTGTACAGTTTCACATGTTCCTCTTGTGTTCATGTGGGTTTTGTCCCGTTTTTCAATGTCCTCCTACCTCCCGAAAACATTCCTGTATGTGGACTGGCTTTAGAATATTGCCTGTAAATTTGTGAATTTGTTTGTGAATGTGTATCCACGATGCCATGCAATAGACTGACATCCTTACTCCTGTTTTTTTATGTAGACTCTTGATCTACAACCAGAATAACATAATTACTGAAGATGAATGAATGAATGGCAAATAATTGGTGGTGAGGTATGGCTCTTAAATGCAGGGAAAGAAATGAGCTCACTGTATGTATGTATTTTTTGGAAAGTATGACAATGGGCTCACAAAGGTTTATTATACATCTTACATTAAACAAGTTTGTAGAACAGAAATACATGTAAATTTCATTCTTTTATAACTCCTGGAAGTTTTCTTTAGCTCCCTGAAGGCTTGAGTGTTTTATGTGCTGATTTCTTTCCATAAGTGGTCTTGATTTGAAGTGAAAGACTTCCTGCTGGGTAGACTGTGTGCCCAACATGTCAAAGACTGCAGGCCCCACAAACACCACAGTCTGTGAGTTATTGGACTTTGAATTGTTGCTGTGTTGGCTCTGGATTCGAAATGAAATGATAATATCTAATATGAGGTTAAAGTGCAGAACATTTTGAAATGACCGTATTTACTGGATGAATGTTGGGTGAGTCACAGCCATCTTTATACACACTGTACCATGTCTGGGGACTCAAAGTAATAGCAGGATTTAAATATACTTTCATTGTGCACTTTTTGTGTAACCTGGCTGTTCAGTTTTGGAGGCTTACCAGTGGTTTACTTTTTTTGTGGAAAAATCTTTGAGATTATGCTGGTGTGTTTTTGTTTTTATGGTGGTTGTTGATACAGCTATGATTACATCCTGAATTGTTTAAAGAAATAAATTAATGTAGTATATAAGCCAATACATATTTGCCATTCAACTTTATGGAATAGGTTATATACCAATAATATTTGGTATAGGTATATATAAAGGTATATCCCTTACCTTTATCTATACAAAAAAAAATAATGATAATTATATATATGGTGTGTAGATGCTTTGTGCGCACACACGTGGTCACAGTGTTATAGTAAACAGCACACGGGTTTACGGATGTTGATTATATAAGTGATGCACGCGAGAGAAAAATCACTGGCTCAGTTGTTATCATGTAATGCTCAGCGTCAAAATAAGAAGAGCATGCATGCCACATGATACTTGATGATACTTAGTACTCGTATATCAAGACTTGCTTGTTTAACAAGTCACTTTTTTTTATTTTGCTCGTCTTGCGGAACAACCGCAAACCAGGTTACAAGGTGCCACTGTATGTATGAATATATATACACGCAGAAACCAAATCAACAGAGATATATATATATACAGTAGTGTGAAAAACTATTTGCCCCCTTC
This sequence comes from Leiocassis micropogon, assembly GCA_028565275.1. NCBI lineage: Eukaryota > Metazoa > Chordata > Actinopteri > Siluriformes > Bagridae > Leiocassis > Leiocassis micropogon. Next base: position 14,682,335 of record JAOVVA010000054.1, on the reverse strand, counting down.
CTGATTTCTTATTCTTTTGCATGTTTGTCACACAAAATGTTTCTGATCAT
>JAOVVA010000054.1:14627511-14681734 GCA_028565275.1 Leiocassis micropogon | reverse complement strand
ATTTGGTTTCTGCGTTTTGAGTCAGAAGAAAAGTAAGAAAAAGGGGAAATGCAGTTTTAAAAAGAAACACCAAATGCATTATTTTTTGCTAATCCTACGCTTAGATGTGCAGTAAATATACTGTGCAGTAAATGTTCTTTATAGGTGACTATGAACATAAATAAAACACTCTGAAGACGGGTTGCTTTTTGAATGGTCCATGACCCAACATAATGTAGCATGTCTTGACAAATTGTCGTGTTTGAGGGAAATAATAGCAAGTCCTGAGCCTTCATAGCAAATTGTAAGGTGTCCAAAATGCTGCATATGTAAATCCTGAAATTAGCATGGTTTGTAACAATTGAGTCAAAAATCCATCGTAACATTTCATGGCTAAAGTGTAGCTGATTTTTAGGAAATGAAGGGTTTGTCAGTTATGACAAATAAGACTTTAAGGATAAAACAAATTCTGATGTATGTAAGTTGCATGGTTGGTGTCAGTGTAAGTTTGGATGGTTCGAGTTATGTTCTCATGGTTCAATAAGCCACATTTTGAAACCAAGTTTATTAAGGTTTTGTGTCCAGTTGCTAATATATGGCCGGGGAGATTTTGTTCACAAGACGGGCCTCTAAGAAAAAAAAAATTATATATTTCTTTTATATTGAAATGAGGATTCCATGTTTTTCTATAAGAACTGGAGTAACCAGTACATTAAAGTGCTTTAAAACAATGTTTAGCATTAAAACTTTCTCAATTGCATTAAAGGATCAGGAAAAATAAAGTATTTTTCATTTATTTATGCCAAAATTTATGATTTGATTCTGTACATTTCACCTACCGCACACTATAGCCATAGTGCAAAAGTAACTTATGTGGTTTAATACCTGACTTGATACTGTATGACTGGTCACATTTAGTCACTATTTCATCATTTAAATTTCTGTGAGCTTTACATTATAATTATGTAAAAGTACAGTTTTGTGGCTATAATAATACATACTGCAAATCAGGTGTAGAGGAGTAAAAATAGTTTCATCAAACATCAAACTTAATAACTTGACTCCAAATGATGCTACTCCTCCAGATGTTAAACATGAACAGACTGGGTTTTAAACGAAAAGTTTGGGTGCTGTAGCAATGTTTGCAATATTTTCCTAAAAACTCTTTACAAACCTTTGTTCTTGTAAGAAATTGTGTGTCTAATCCCATTAGATTAGCAATGTTTAACCCATTCTAATTCTTCTTTACAGTTGACGTTGTCTAGAGAGATTTGATTAGCATGATGCTGATTGCTCAACGCAGCAGGGTTCTAAACTGAGGTGCTGTGTTAAACAGCGAGGAAAGTGTTTACTGTGTTGCACTAATGTTATCACTCCTGCAGCACTAATTCTGTTAGATTGTAACTAAATATGCATTCATTTGTCTTACATGCTCTGCATTTTGATATATACACACTTGAGACCAGTAGGAGGCTGCATCTATTTTCTTGTGTATATAGAATACTATTATGGATTAATTGTTGGAGGAACAGTGGCTTAGTGGAAAGCACTGTTGACGTACTGTACACCTCCAGCGTTTAGAGTTTAAATCTTGCCTCTGCTCTGTGTGTAAGGAGTTAACATGTTCTACCTGTGCTTCGTAAGTTTCCGTACTCTGTACTCTGGTCTCCTCCAACAGTCCAAACATGTGATGTAGGCTGATTGCTGTTTTCAAATGTATTCAAATAGTGTATGATTGTGTGTGTGTTGATGAGTGTATCCCGCCTTGTGCCCCAAGTTCCCTGGGATCCTACTGTACATGAGATAAGCAGTATAAACACCAGGGCAACGGCTGTGTAGCGGAAACATGCATAAAAGGAACGTATATGCGGATAAATTCCAAGAATTGCACGAGGTCACACTAATTGATCATCAATTGGTTTACTCAAACCGATGATCGATTATGGAATGGTTACCGACTCCCATCACTAATAGATGTCATCATCCAATTAGATTACACTGAGCACTGAGCATGGTCTATTTATTGGTTTATAATACTGTACTTGGCAAGGGCTGGGTATTTGGGCAATATTTGAGACGGTTGTTTGAACCGCACAGATCACCATTTATTTATTTATTTATTTGTTTGTTTATAGAAACTAACATAGACTACTGTGCCATGCGTTAAAATGATGAAATAATTTTTGAAGTAACCCTGTGGGAGAAAACATTATCTCTTAATCTCTTTAATAGGAAGCATTCTATAATTAATCATTTGTAATAAAACATTCCCTGCCACTGCCTGTGCAGTTTTAAATGCTATTTTCTTTAAACGATATTCTAAAACTGCAGCATTTATAACTTCCTGTTCTTCTTGTTCTTTTGTTTCCCATGTGCCTCAGCCGGATGAGTTAACCAATGCTCTGGAGATTAGTAATATTGTGTTTACCAGTCTGTTTTCCCTGGAGATGCTCCTGAAGCTGCTGGTGTATGGACCTTTTGGCTACATTAAGAACCCTTACAACATTTTTGATGGCATAATCGTCGTAATAAGGTATGTGTGTGTCAGTAGTGCAGGGGTTTAGAAGCATGCCATTAGCATCACTGCACCTGTAATATTTTGTCATGTTTATCATCATTATTGGAATTTTTTCTGGCAGTTCAAAATAGTGGCACCTTGACAAATAGGAGCCATTACTAATGCTGGGACAGCTGGTGGCTGTTCAGTCTGCTAACTGTCAGCTGTCTGGATGATGAATTTGATTTCATATTTATGCACTGATTATTATGACACATTCAGCTATTGTGTGAAGTTACTGGAAATCTGAGAAGGGTTAAAATGATTGTGTGTATATCCTAATTAACATGTCTCTGTGTTTGTGTGTGGTGCAGTGTATGGGAGATTGTTGGCCAGCAGGGTGGAGGTTTGTCGGTGCTGAGGACCTTCAGGTTGATGCGGGTGCTGAAGCTGGTGCGCTTCATGCCGGCGCTGCAGAGACAGCTTGTGGTTCTGATGAAGACCATGGATAATGTGGCTACTTTCTGCATGCTACTGATGCTCTTTATCTTCATCTTCAGGTCTGAATGAGTGAGAAGAAGGCCAGTTATGTATGCAATCTAGATCAGCATAAATGCCAGTCTGTTACGCCCTCGACTGTACAGTGGTGGCCAAAAGTATTAAGACAACATATGCCATGTATTATGGTTCTCTCTGTGCACAAAACAGGTGATGTCACTAATTAGTTTGTGCCTAATTGGCTGAAAATTCATGCTAATCATCTGGTCATCTGGTTTAGTTAATTGATGCAAGAAATATGTGGCAGGACTTTTACTTTTACCAAGACGGAGTGCACGGAAATGGTTACAACTAGGGAATTCTTAAGTGAATTGTAAACTTCTGTGATATAATTCTGTACATAATCTTCAGGAAGCAATCAAACAGACATGAATTGAAGAAATGACCCCAGAAAACTGCAGACGCCGTTTTGACCCAGGTGGATCCAGCAGGTTTTTAAGAGTGAAGGATTTAATACTTAATATTTATTGTTGTATAGCTATTTAATTGAATAAAATATATATATTTTTATTATCTTAATTGTTATAAAAAAAAATTGGGAATGTCTTTAAAACATTGCATTTCACTTGTCTCAATACTTTTGGCCTCCACTAGAGACTTATAAGATGCTGACAATTCTGCGATCTTAGTATATTGAGCCATAAAATTGTGGTATTTATACATTTAATGTTATCTATATATGTATTTTTTTATATTTTGGCATAAAACTTACAGTAATATGACATAAATGACATTTTAATCTTTTGCAGAAGGTCAGGGAGCACCTAATAATTCCACAGTCTTAAAATACATACAGTTAACATGTCTAACAAGCTGAAAACATTCACTGTGTTTAAAACAGTATTTTGGGAATGCACCTGTTCGGGTGTAAGTTTGGCTCAGAGAGAGACGGAGACACGTTGCCCGACCGCAAGAATTTTGACTCTTTGCTCTGGGCCATTGTCACGGTGTTCCAGGTAATTGTGCCCAACATAAAATGAAAGCATAATTGTCTTTGACAACTCAGCATTGATTTCAGTATACACGCATAATAGAAACGTGCTGAATCTCTGCCTATACCATCATTAGATCCTCACCCAGGAGGATTGGAATAAGGTTCTGTACAACGGCATGGCGTCCACCTCACCTGTGGCTGCTCTCTACTTCATCGCCCTGATGACCTTTGGGAATTACGTTCTGTTCAACCTGCTGGTGGCTATCTTAGTAGAGGGCTTCCAGACCGAGGTAGGGCAATCCTCAAATGATCACTCTCTCCCTCTATCGTTTAATTTTTGTTGGCTCTCTGCCTTCCTTTTCTGCTCTCCTCCTTCCCTACCCCTGTCTGTCTTTCTCATTCTTTCCATTCCTCTCCTGCTGATCATCTTGCAAGCCTGTCTTTTTCCCTTTAGCTATTGTCTCTTCCTTTTCTTTCCCTCTTTGCTCTTCTTTCTTTTCTCTAATGGTTTTCATTTTTTTTTAGCAGGCATTGATGAGTTCCTCGTTGTATTTTCACTGTGGGAGCATCAATCTCATGCCAGCTCCCTGCTCTTGCTCACCTCCGAGCATTTTGTTTCACATTCCTCCCTTCTTCTTCTTCTTTTTCTCTTTGGTTTTATGCAAACCCTTATCACGCAACACATAGCTGCTATTCCTCTGTGGCAGGTATACAGACAGAAAGAAAAACAAAAGGAAGAAAAGGATAACCTTTAAATAAATCAGACATAACGTCTATACTCGTGTATCATTGGGCGGAGGGGGTTTTCTTTGAAAAGAGGTGCAGACTGGCTTTTACTCCGTTTTAATTAAACACCAGCTCTCTCTCTCGCCGCAAGCTGTAAAAACAATGACTTTGATCTTTTTGCTTTAGACAGGCAACGATGAAGAGTGCATTTTTTTACATTTAACACTACAGAGAAAATAAAATCAGTGGAAGTGGAAAAGTCAGTATTTCAGGCGTTTTTTTTTTTTTTTTAACAATTCTAAGCCACTGTTCTAGCTTAAAAACCTAGTTCAAGGCGTACACCAGTGAGAAACAGGTGCAGGTGATGACTGATGATCAGGCCGGTGATTAGTATGCTGCTGATGCTGAATGGTTAGAACAGAAGAGAGGGGAAATGAGACTGCTGGCAATTTTTAAATTGTATCATTAGGCACTTTTGCAGCCTGTTACATTTGTAACCATTTTCCATTTTTTAAAAAAATAATCTACATCATTTAATTTAATTTCATTTGATATGATATGAAGACCTAAAGGGTGATTCAAGGCTTGTCCACAGTACTGTATTCTAATAGATATCATCTTTATTCCTTTTTTGTGCCATCAAATATGCTTTACTATATATTTGAAATTCAAATTCAAAAATGGTTTTATTGTGGTGGTTGGAGCTCAAAGTATCTACATACATTAAGCTAACCATGCCATGGCGTCTTCCCGGCCAGAATGAAGTAGCTTTTTTATTAAATAATGGCAGAGGAAATTATTTTAGCCACATTAACAGTTAAATATTAAAAAAACAAAACTGCCCTATTATAATTATTTTATCGAAAATTAGCCGGATGTTGTTTTCCTTGCTTTCGTTAAATAAGTACATTCCATAATGCCTCCATTTTCGACTTAGTTCCTCCACTGCCAAAAGCAATTATTTCCTTTTGCTTAACACTTCCCAGAGGGGTTTACTTAATTTTTTTAACCCACATCCTTACCTTCAAACACAGCATTTATTTTTTGCTGGCCAGACTTTGCTGTGAGTCGAGGTTGCCAGGGAGACCATCAGATGAATGAGATACTTAAGGAGAGAGATGCAGGCTTTGGACCGAAGCCCTGGCAGGAACACGGCACTGCCTCGGTCACTGCTTCAAGCAAATACCGCCACGCAATCAGTTCATGGAAATGGGTGTGATCTCAGTTACACCAGCGTGTAATGTCAATTTCCTGACTCACTCAATCATTTTGGCTAAGTAAGCCAGTACTTTTTGTCGAACCCTTACATTGCAGTTTCATTTACAGTGTTGTAAGAAATATTTCTTGCTTCCAATATATATATATATTATAAATGTTTGCATTTATAGAATTGTGGTGACAGAAACGTGTATGACTATCTATATTCTTGTCTGTATTTCTATCTATCTGTGATTCCTGTTTAAACATATTTCTACGCAATACTACTCTGCTTTTCTGTCTATTTTCCTATCTGCGGTGGGGGGGGGACAAAAAATTCTAACACATCTCCACTTTAGGAGCTGTCCAAGAGGGAAGACTTGCACGGTCAGCTGAGCTGTATTCAGCTGCCAGTAGACTCAGGGGTATGTAGCAGTCCTCTCGATGTAACCCACTGCGAATAATCAGGAGGCCCCCAGAGTGTGTGTGCACGGTGTCACTTGTGATTGTTTGTATTGACGGAGATTTGTCTTTAAAGTCCCTCTTCAGGTTCACTTGCTTGATGCATGCACGCAAAGTCCAAACCTTGCAAAGCCTCTTTATTTTATCTGGCTTGAAAGGGATGTTTTGGGGGCTTATGGAAAGCCACAGTGAAATCAAGCAAAGCCGTCCAGACTACCAAACAAAAGCAAATACTGTAGAAGGAATGGGAACCTACTTTAAATGGACTTGAAAATCACTCTGCACGAGATAGCTGAAAGTACTATCCCACATTCAAGAGTGATTTGCCCTTTGTTATTGTTTATTATGTTTATCATAGCCTTCACTCCATGCCATCAATGGTAATACTATCAATTCTATTGGAATAATGAGACACTGAGAATGGAGTGTTGGCAATTATAGGGGGGAAAAGCTCTTGATCCTGTTGAGGAGACTGTCTGTTCATTATTCCGGGCATCATCTCTTTTTTTTTATTATTTATTTATTTCACCATCTATGCAGCTGTGCTAGGTGACACGGGCAGCCAGAGGTCATAACGAGAGGTTAGCATCAGACTCGCCTATCTGTCTCTCAACATCTTATCATCCATTCCAACTAATGCAAAGTCACCTTTCTTTAGAACACTACTTATTAACATGTTGCAGTTTATGAGTTCAAAATGAAAAACTACACTTGTGACCAGACCCAGAGCCAACCAGCACAGGAACTAAAATGATTACTATTTTCATTGATCTCAGGTGACACCAAATAGGCATTTAGCTGTTATAATGGGAAATTATAACAAAGGAAAAAAGAAAATTATAATGAAGGTTACAGTAAATTGAGGTGACTGAGAGGGACGAGGGACGATTAAAACTCCCAAAAACAATGTGCCTTGAATCGTTACTTACCAGTGTTTTATCCTTTGCATCTCTATCTCTCTCTCTCTCTCTCTCTCTCTCTCTCTCTCGATCTATCTACACTAGTATTTGCCTTACTAACCACTACACAGGGTGGTGATGCTAACCTAAAGACAAGTAAACAAGGCAAGCAAAAGGTGTGAAAAATTGCTTGCTACCTACGAACCTATCACAGCTGTGCCTATTATGTTTTTTTTATTTTTAACCGCATACAGTATAAGGCAAGATCTCTCTTTCACTCTGTATTTTTCAGAAATCTTTTGACATTCTTTTGTTTTTGCTCGCATTGTACTCGATGTTGTGCTCTCCCATTTTGACAAGTCCTGTTCAGTGTTCAATATTCTTTGTTTTAGCCATGGTGGGAAATAATTATTGTTTAATTGTCTAATAATCCCACTGGTTTCAGGCTCTTTCACACATCCATCACTCAGTTGTCACCTTTTGTTGCAAAAACAATTGCTCAAAAACTTGGAGCTTGGAATGGATTGTTTTAAAGTGAAGCCAGTGGGAGGCACTGACATTAGTTAGAAAGGTTTGTCAGAATAGTTTTAATTCTTTCTCTTTCTCTTTTGAACTCTTGTATTTCTCAGCTTGAACATCATACTGCTATATGTATAAAAATCACATACCAAAGGAAGTGCAAAGATAATTAATGAGGCATCAGTTTCATGACCAGGAGCTCTACGGTTAATTGGCTTATTCATTAGGATCAGCATTTTCCAGTTTGCTCCTGTTTCATGTTCAAAATCATCCAGATGGTCACCTCAGAAAGTTATTTAAAACTTTGCAAAAAAGATTTTACAAATTGAACAAGTTTTTACCGTCTAAATCATAAATTTTCTAGTATTTTTGTATTTTTTTATGTTATGTTATGTCATAATAAAAGAAAGTTGCGATTTCATTTATATATTGACAGAAGAAGTAAAATGGAATGGTAAGAGCCAGAGAGAGAGAGAGAGAGAGAGAGAGAGAGAGAGAGAGATGCCACTGTTCTGATAAACCACCCAAGGCTGACGTTTTGCACTAGACCACACTGAAACTCTGGGTTTATGGAGACTGCAGAGGGAGGGGTATTCAAGCTCAACCGAAGAGACACAAGCCTCTGATAAAAATAGCAGAGTTTATTTCTACAGTGCGATTACTGAATGTGTCTGTTCTACTAGTGCTGTTCTTCCAGTGGGCTGGAAAAAAAAAAAACGCATATATTCAACACCATGTGGATTCGTATTTACACAAATAAAGCAGATGGTCTAATCATGAGATCATCTTCTCAGAAATACATTTGAGTGAGTGATACATTTGAAAAATATTTAGACCTTGTATAAGCAAACTGCTAATTCAGTGATGACAGTGGTTTCAGAGTGGTGCTGCACTGCAGACTGAGACTGTTCATGCATGACTCTCCCATGGATCACAGTGGCTCTCTGACCTAACATATGAGGGCTGCTGGGGTTGGAAGGCCAGACCTGCACGCAACTTCCTGTGTGTGATACATCTTTTTACTTTCCCTGGCGTTCCCTCCTGTCCTGCATTAACACCTTTTTTTCTTTCCACCTAAGGGGGATGGCTCCAAGTCAGGCTCAGAAGCAGATTTCTATACACGAAGCATTGATGATGTGCACAGAAGCAAAAAAGATTTGTCAGTTTCATCTGGTGAGATTGTCATAATTGTATTATTATTATTATTATTATTATTATTGCTTAATGTGCTGTGTTGTGCAACACAAATGTCTGACCTTATTTCCTTGTTGCTTATTTTCTGTTATTTGCACCCACCCTTTACCAGGGGCTAAGGGCATGCTGAAACATTTATGATTGAAAATGTATCTCATGCATTTTTCAGCTATTTGCCATGTCTTGTAGAGCAACCTGATGTTCACTGTGTGCGTCCTTCCTCCTGTCACTCTTGATTGTAGTGGTGCCCATCAATGGCCATGTGGATCTGAAGGCGAGCCTTACACCTCCTCTTATCACCCACACGGCTGCTACACCCATGCCTGTGCCCAAAATCTCAGGAGGAGAAGACTTTGCTTTGGGCTACGAGTCACGCAGGGGCAGCAATGTTTCTGTGGAGCCTGGCTGTCATGAAAAGACTCCGGTCAGTACTATGCATCTTGATCAGAGGTGTTTATAAGTTTGCTGTTTTTTTTTTTTGTTTGTTTGCTTTTTTAAGTAAGGTCTTAACTTTGTAGGCTTTGTTGTAGATGTTACAGATGTTGTCTTTTTTGATGGTGACCGGGAGCGGGAACGGGGTCAAAAGGGAAAAATGTCCATTTATCAAGTTCATAATAGGTCCTAGCCATGTCCCTGTCATGTTCCCAATGCATCCGTCAGGTTGTCACTAATTTCATATTACACACATGATCACATGCTCATCAGGTCCAATGAGATTGAACCAAATTATTACTATCCTATGAATATCCGATCAGATGCCACCACACTCTAATCAGGTGCTTATCACGCACATACTCTACTGTCATTGTGTCCAGCGGGTTGATACAAATACCACAACAAGTGCTGTGCTTTTCATCACGATGGATTCAGTATTTATACAAAACATTCTGAATGTGATATAGACACGCTGATATCATGCTACAGTATATGCACACTGTAAACATTGTAAACACTAGAAGAACATAATATGAACTTAATGTGCTCTTCTAAAATGTGGCATGGACCTATTTTGGTCATAGCTTAAGCATAATGAAGTGGTTATGAGACATAGTAACAACACCGTGACATCCCAATGACAACTTAGTCAGAACGCCATAGTAGTAGTAGGTGGATGAAGTCCCTAAGAGTTGTTAGTTATGCTGATAACTGGTCAGTGGTGTCCTTACTACATCTTTATTAAGTTCTTCCCGCATCTTACTTCAACTATGCCCTCACCACACCTTTTTTGATCATGTCCAAAAACATGTGGCGATTCCTTGTCAATGAAGACAAGACTACTTTATGTCCTTACCGGTTTCTACTGCGCTCCTGCCAAGTTGTACAAGTTCCTAATGCGTTCGCCAAATTTTTTATGGATGAAGTGGAAACATGGCTTAGTGTGACGGGGGTAAGCTAAGGGTTACTCAACAAAACATGTAATTTAGCCTGTTCTTTGGAGACTTGTTGCTCTAATACAAGTTCCATGACAAATGTAACCAAACAAGAAGGACTCACAAATTAGAGGCATTGATTGCATTGGGTCTCACATGTTCCTTAATTATACTAAACCAACAAAAATGGTCAAATAGTCTGTTATTAAAAAAAAAAAATCTGAATGGTAATCTTAGTGAATTTTTCTGAATGTTCTGTACATTTTCTCTAATAACCTTTTTGTATCATCTAAGCAGTTACTGTATCCTCTCACTTTTAATATACAAAACGTAATCAAAAGAAACTGGCTGACAAACACATTTGTTATTACAGTTTGTTGTTTTTATTACTAAACACAGTTAAATAGTCTGAGTCAGTTGTCCCTAAGCACTTTATTGTGTTGCCTTAAAAAGAATGGTGCCTCCCGCTTGGAACAGTGCTATAGTCCAAGAAATACATAATTTGATATTTAAAATACAAATAAAAAATGATTGTATTAAATACAAAGGAAAAGAATGCATGAGTAAAGATGTAATATTAGTCATATGCTACAGTAGGATTCAGTCAATAACATAGTTTATGCCCTACAAAAAAAAGAAAAGAAAAGCAGTACTCCCTTGTTGCTGGGAAATATAGTTAAACTCATAGCTTTGTTAGTTCATCTTGTCGGAGGAATATTCAAAGATCCTGCCAATTGCCCATATGCCCTTGATACGTCATTGCTGGCCAGTTGCTGCGGAGGTGGGTGGCATGTTGAGACTTTTCTATTTCAGAGAATGACTTTTTCTCGACTTCCTGACTTCTCCTTCTCCAAAGGGCCTTTCTTACTTTCCAAAGGTTTATTGAAGGAAGAATAAACCAGCCTTCAGTCAGTCTGAATATGACTTGATGACTCGTCAGCAGTATGCACTGTGAAAGCAAATATGCAAGTCTCTCTAGTTGCAGAATTCCTTTAACAAGGTTTTGTGTAAATATCTGCCAGCAAATGATCTAATCTGACAATATTGTAAACTTTCCTGCCCCTGTTCCTGTTGCAGTCAAGTGTGCGGAGCTCCCCACATGCCCCATGGAGTTCCAGCGGCAGCTGGAACAGTCGACGCTCCAGCTGGAACAGCCTCGGCAGAGCTCCGAGCTTGAAAAGGCAGAAGCGTCAGTCAGGGGAGCGACGGTCTTTGCTCTCTGGAGATGGCCACTCCAGCTCTGATGAAGATGGTGCCGGTGGGGTCAGTGGAGGAGGAAGGATGTTGGAAGGTGATAATGTTTCCCTCAGCAGGACAGACTCTTTTGGCCAGAGGCCACGGCACAGGCGTATGGAGTCTCTGGAGACACGCAGCTCCTTTGACTTGCCTCCAGACACGCTGCAGGTGCCATACCTGTATAGATCAGCTAGCATCCATAGCACACGACCACCAAATCTGATCAGCAATGGCAAAAACTCGCCCACAGGGGCTACCACACAGCTCTCATTAGAAGATCATCACAGTGAGGATGACAATGCTGACGAGGAGGGAAACCTGGTATGAACAGCTGCAGTATTATTTGTCCCATATTTAGAGTTGATATAGAGGAAATGCTGACACTGCTGAAGGAAAAGGTTTTTTTCTGTAAGGATATCTCACATGGAGTGTGTGTGTGTGTGTGTGTGTGTATTTTTTTTCTTTTCTTTTTCTCCCCTCCAGAGTCGACGAGCACGTCTGTACCGCTGGCTGGAGCGTAAGCAGCCTGAATGGTGCAGGCAAAGGAACACATGGTCTCTCTACCTGTTTCCACCTGAGTCCAGGTGATCCTGCTTTTTCTCCTGACATATATGCTGTGTCTGACATTTTGTATTCATTTAGATGGGTTCCCCTTATTTGCATGTGTTTTGGAGGAAGAACGAGTCTGGGGAACTTCCAAGAGGTTTCAGCTTGAGCTCGCATGTATACAGACCACTGTTTCATTCCTTCCTCTTCCCCTCCTCACTAGGAAATATAGAGTACTTATTAGAGATAAAGAAGGAGGGAAGAAACCCCAGCATCGCACAGTGCATTCTGACAACCCTTTACTAATTAAACATCAGTCACACATCCTCCTCCTCCTCAAGTGTACCCAAAAGGATGCAGATTCTCACTATGCTGCACATTCAGAGGCTTATCTCATTATCCTCTGTGCACAACAGCACAGCTTAGATGCACGGGTTTATGTCTCTTACCACAGTTAAGGTTAAAATGTGATTTCTTGCTTAGAATGAGGCCAGAAAGTATCTTCGATTCCTGTTTGCCAAGACCGAAGCAACTTGTGATATACATGTTTACCCAATGTGCTGAACTGTATCTTCTTGTATAGAATAATTTCTGTTAGGAATTTGAAGCTTTGTCTCAACTACTAGGTTCATGCATATATAAGATATAGTGTGCTATTAATAGTTATTGAGTTATGTGGTGTCACCGAAAAATGAAGCATGGGCCAGTGGAGACATTTTGCACTTGGTGTCATACGTTGCAGTATGGCAGCGTGTTCAACATAAAAGAGGATTAAACATATGTTTAAAAATACACACACACGCACATTGCATCTCAATATTCAGGCCAATATGGTATGAGAAATTAGATGTTGGTATGATTAATTTGTTGGAGTTACGGCTAGTGGCGTGTGTTAAGATGATATGAATTGTAAAGACAAATGTTTGTGGACACCCAAGACGTCATATATATTTTGTCCCCTTTACTGATGTAATAACCTCCACTCTTCCGTGAAGGCTTTCAATGTACAGTTAGGCATTTGGCAGACAAATAATAATCATTATACAGTACATCTGAGCAGTTGAGGGTTAAGGGCCTTGCTCAAGGGCCCACCAGGGACAACTTGGTGGTTGTGGGATTTGAACCTGGGACCTTCCAAACTGAACCTTAACCACTGAGCTACTGTACCCCTGACCTTTAAACTTAATTTTGAAGCTTGTCTCTGGGGATTTGGGCATTAAGCCACATGAGCACTATTGAGGTCAGAACGTAATGTCAGATGAAGAGGTCTAGCATGCAGTCGGCATGCTCTGAGGTGGTGCTCTGTGCAGTTCCCTCAAGTTCTTCCACTTCAAACCTGTCCTTATAGACCTTGCTTTGTACATAGAGGTATTGTTATGATGGAACAGGTTCGGGCCTCTTAATTCCAGTAAACAGAAATCACAACGCAGCAGCATTTGAAGGCACTCTAGACAATTACCTGCTTCTATCTTTGTGGCAACAATTTGAGAAAATCTTACATATACTGTAGATGTGATAGTCAGGTGTTCACAAACTTTTGGCCATATAGTATACTATGGAAGCACTGTATGTGGGTTGAAGTGATCCATATTCTGGAGTCACATTCTTCTGACATTATTTTACAATGTACAGTATAGTAGTATATTTTGTATTTTCTTTCTTTAATGTCTATGCAATCCAATAAGCAATCAGGATTTCTGATGGTTCTTAAGCATTTAGAAACTTGCAAGTGAGGCTAATATTATGCAGTCTATGCTCATCATTAAATTACATGAGTGTTTGATAATCTTTGTTGATTCTTCCATGCGGTATCTGTATTCTATGTGCCTGACTTGATCATATCTTACAGGATTCGTGTGAGCTGCAATAAAATCATCACGCACAAGATGTTTGACCATGTGGTGCTTGTTATTATCTTCCTCAACTGCATCACCATTGCCATGGAGAGGCCCAAGATTGAGGCAAAAAGTCCTGTGAGTGCATATCAACACAAACACCGAGTCGTAGCTGATTAGAGGATCAGAAGATCGGCAAAGGCCGGTATTCCGTGATCTCATGGGGATAGCTAGTGCAGCTTGTTTCTAAGGCAAATCTCAGTCACTGTATTAGATTATAATAGATTCAGTTATCTGCAAGAACTATTTTTGGCTAATTATCAAGAATGCATCTCAATATGTTAATAGATTTCGACATATAATTAGACTGTTTTTGGAAGATAATTGAAGAAGTTACATATGCGCAAATTAAAAACACATTTCCCCACATTTCAGCAATCAGATGCATTAAATTGTACATGAACTGAATTTTGTATTAAAGATTTGCACCATTTGCTGTGGTTCAGCCTCATAAAAATGAACGCATTTGGTAAATGAAAGATTATGCAGGATTTAGAGGACGAGAATGTAAAAGGATTTTTGTTCTCCTTCTCGCCTCTTTTCAGTCCCAAATAAAAGATTAACTCAGTTTAAGGGTTTATTCTCATTATGAGTTTGACAGTAGCCCACACACTCAGCAGCAAGACAATACAGATGAAAGTGAAGGTCTCTGAAATTGCCAGCAAGAAGGGGTTTCCTTTAGACTGTGTTATCCCGATGTCACATCACATTACTCTCACTGTCAGGATGTCAAATAAAGATGGCAAAATATTGCATGAAAAATGATGTCCTTGGATCTCCTTTACATCAGTACAGAATAAACAGCAGTTACAGAGGCACTGGATGCTGGGACTCTGTGTTAGGAAGATACTTAATATTGTTATGTACTTTGTTCATTAGTTCTTTTCAATCTCCTTTTAATTTCTTGACACTATAACAGATTTACATTTATTTGGTTCGTTTAAAATGCAGTTATTTATGGAGCCCGGTTTAGCCTTTGATGCTAAGATTTGGCTTTTCTTTTTTAATACATGGCCCCATCTCTCAGTAAGCATGGCATCTTTAGAAAAGAAAAGACAGACTTGATATTTTTAATATCATTTTATATTTATGTGCTATTTCAGCAGGGAATAACCCAAGCTGATGATGTTACCAGAGGGTATATACTGTACATGCTCGCTATAAATAACAGCTATATGATTAGCTTAGGCATTGTGATAATAAAATGCATTTGCAGAAATCATAGATAAAATGTATGACTACGTTAGAAACATGCACAGCCAAATTAATCTGCCAATATTGAGATGGCTCAGAGGCTTTTTCAGTCATGGTATGATAAATTAAAATTATTTTTATTATTATTATTATTACATTCAGTGGTGGTCAGTGACGTTACAAGGGTTATCCAGTCTAATAAACTACTGCAGTTACACATGTTTCTAAATGTCAACCTAGTTGTATTGCTGTCTGGTAATTTCACTAATAGTGCCTTGGAACTAAAAAGTCATTGATGCATATGATGATGTAAAAGATATTTTAGAGTACATGCTTCAATATTCACATAAATAATAAGAAATTATTTTGCAAAGGGTTAAGTTCCTTATATGTTTCATTATTTTTTAATAAATATAAAAAAAATAAAGAACAGGGAAACCACTTTTATTTGTTTTGCTTGGTAAACATTAAAGTATGATTATTTTTTCATAAAATCATTTTTTAAATAAAATATTTACTCTCTGCGTGTTTCCTCGCATAAAGTCTAGAAATAAAATATTCATGCATTCAAATATGAGTATAAGTAGACTATTCTCCAGTGAGATGTGTACTCTGGAACCATTGTGTGTTTGGTATTATATATATAATATGCATTTTATATACTGTTTCCAGAAAGGAGGAATAATTATTATAATATTTTGTGCACCCAAACCCCCACCCAAACAAAATATTATAATATTTATTCCTCCTTTTTGGTGCTGTATAAACTAAAGTGGAATACCTCGTCAATCACATTATTATATAGTATTGATGGTGTGTGTGTGTGTGTGTGTGTGTGTGTGTGTGTGTGTGTGTGGATCATACACAGAGAACACAGGTTTGCTTGCATTGCTATCTGTCTGTGAGTAAAGTGCGTGGGTTTGACTTGAGGGAGATTTGCTTGTCACATGAGCAGCAGGTCTAATAGACAGCCGAAGGAGTAGGTACTGTACTAGAGTGAGTAAGCACAGATCACACGGGGCCATTCTGATAAATTGATCTGTTTCCGTTTTAGATTTAACTTTTTTGGTTTTTTTTTTTTTTTCAAAGAAAGTAGGTGGAAAGTTATGTGGTACTGAAATGTAGTTTTTTTTTTACAGACCTGCAGGCTAAAGTTCACAGACTTATTATTTGGACTGGAGGGACATGTAAAAAGGATTGAAATAGAAATTAATGCAACAGAATATGTTGTGCAGTGGTATTTATTTTCTTTCGGTGTCACAGACAGAATGGTGACACGTTTGGCAAAAATGACCCAAAAGCTTTTCTCATGGTAGATTTTCTTTGATGATGTAGATTTTGTTGATGACACATTGTGGAGCCTTTCACTGAACCAGTATATAATATATCATGGCCTTTACATATACAGGTATATGATTTAGAGTAATAATTGAACCCTGAACCCCCTTTAGAGTGTGGCACCTACCCAGGTATACAGTTGTTTTTAATGTTATGATAAGCAATATCATTCATATAAATAAGAAATTATGGTGGTGTGGTGGTTAGCACTGTCGCCTTGTACCTCCAGGGTCTGGGTTTGATTCCTGGTCAGGTTCGATTTCCATCTCTGTGTGCATGGAGTTTGCATGTTCTTCCCATGCTTGGTGGGTTTTCTCCAGGTACTCCGGTTTCCTCCCACATTCCAAAGACATGCAGATTAGGCTAACTGGCGTTTCCAAATTGCCCATGGGTGAATGAGGATGTGAGTGCGTGTATGTCCTGCGATGGATTGGCCCCCTGTCCAGGGTGTACCCCGCCTCATGCCCCAAGTCTAAATAATAAAGCGGTAAAGACAAGTGAGTGAGAGAGAGCGAGACTTGACTCTTTCAAACTTGCATTTTATAGTATGACCACAAATGAGGCATGAGTTTTTTAATACCATTTATCTTAATGCTTTTCCTTCATGCTTATAGCTTCTTCCATCTCAAAATGAACTTGATTGTATTTACTCAGGATGGTGTTACTATCAAAGTGCTTCCTGCTTGCACATTTTTCAAATTTATGTTCAAATGGGTTGAGCATACTGTATCTATGAAAGAATCTATGCAAAACAAGCTATTTCCTTGGCAAAAAAAAAAATCTCTTCTTTTGGTTGTGTATGTTGTATATCTCATCTAGAGTTTTAATTGGCTTTATCTGACTTGTAGATAGCACATCTAAAACATCAGGTGGGGAACATAATAGTAAATTAGCTCTGATAAGCTTGGAGCACGACACAGGACGATCAATGTAAAGATGTGTGGTTTGTAGTGTATCATGTTTTCTGTAGGTACACTAGATTCCAATTTAATTAAAAATGTCCAGCTCCCACTTGTTATTTAGTGTGGCAAAAACTTCCTACTATGATTAACCCCAGAGGAACCCCTCTAATTAACCTTTAAGCTTGAAATTTACTGACTTTTCCTAGAGTGACCCCACATATTAATAATGTTTATAATAAATGTCATGTTGTTTCTTCATGCAAAATAGATTTGCATATTAAAATGAAATTAATCTGCTTTATTTTAGGGCCTTATTGACTGCATTTTGGGTCAAGGGCAGTATAGAGAAGGTTAAAAGTACACAATGGTTAAAAGCATAGAAGTACCAAATAAGTGCAAAAGTTTTCATTTTGACAGCCAGATCATTACCCTGGGTATCATACCCTGTTTGTGTTCCCACTTTATGTCCAGTTTTCCCAAGATAAGCTCCAAATCCACCCTGACCAGATTAAAATGGCTGTTAAAGATCAGTAAATCATGACTAGATGCTAGAGTCGGTCAAGCCAGTGTTTCAATTACGCATATGAGAACTTAATCTACACTTAACACATTGTTAATTTCAAATTTGCCTCAATTTCAAAATATCATTACTGTTCAACATTGATAAGATTATGACAGTAAAATGTAACTGCCATACCTAATTGACATCACATTGTATTCACGGACAGTCTTACTCTGCCTGCCTCTATTACTTTTGTTCAGTTTAATTTTAAGAACTTTAGTCAGGTACATTGCTGTCAGTGCTCTTACATGAGTTAAAGGTCCATGACAAAGTCTCTTTATAGTAAAAGGTAGCTCATTGAGCTTATATATGTGTAAGTATTACTTTTAAATACCTTTTTCTTTATTATTTAGATATTTAAAAAATACCATCAGCCTCCACTCTTAGTCTCCTCACAAAGTGTTTTCATGTCAGAACAGTTAGAAGGAATAGATTGGAGTGGAGGGATGATATGGATGGGTGGAGCAGGCCAGAATTGTAGAAAGATTTATTTAGTACCTCACTCTGTGCTTGTATGTATTGGAGAGAGCAGAATTTCAACAGTTAGTAGCACTGACAGATTGAGGTAGACTTTAGGCGACTGACCAAGATTTCCTCGGATCCAGAACTTTAGCTTTCTGGCATGGTCCTACCTTATTCATAAACTCCCAAATGCACACATTATAGGTCATTATATAGGTCAGAAAGCAAAGAAGTATTTCATCCCTCATCTCCCCTCGCTCAACCATTCTCACTTTATCTCCCAAGCTGACTCCTTCCAATTTACTGTCAATGCCTTGTGCAGCCTGAATACTACATGTACATCTGAGCCGTTATTGTAAACCGAGAAACAACTCGTAATGTTATGTGAAAGAGTGCTGGGAAAAGCCAGCAATAATTAATGCCTTTATCCCGGACTAAGCAGTGTTGGTAAAGGGCAAGGCAAAGTGATAGTCCTTGACATGGGAGAAATTAGTGGACCGGCAGAGATTTGCCTGTACACTTTGTACCCCACTACCTGACTATCTCTTTTTTAGGCTGTGCCACTAAGCAACCCAAATCAGTGCTGATTTCGAATGTATTTGACAAGCCTGCTTTCTGCATTTTCCACCTGAGAGAACAGCTGAAGAGAGAAAGAATTTATATGTAGAAGGCTCCTCTTAACTAGCTAAAGAAGAAAGGCTTGTAATTTAAAAGGTATCCTTTTAATTAAAACGTATTAATTAAAAATGAAAACTAATTAAAAGTTGTATGATGCATCTTGGGTGTAATCGATCTCACCTCCTTAAAATGATAAAGGTTCAGCGATGTTTTGCTTATTCTATGAGGATGTTATGAATTTATTGAATTTGAGTAAGTGCATTTTCTTAATTTTTTGGATTATGCAAAAAAGTGTGTAATCATGCCCTCAGATGTTAATGTTATCTGTGTTGTATTTATTGTCCCACTGTCCAAAAACCAGAAAAAAAACCTGATAGCTCATTTGGCTTCTTTAAATGGTTGCAGTGTGTGGCATTTTTCAGTAGACTTCGGTATCACAGCTGCCACCATCTCTGATCTTTACTTCTGATACCTGAAATGATTCCTATAATCATTGCATAGAGTTTGCATGTACTCCCCATGCTTTGTGGGTTTTCTCCAGGTACTCTGGTTTCCTCCAACAGTATAAAGAGATGCAGATTAGGCTAAATGGCATTTTTAAATTGCTCACAGTTTGTGAGTGTGTGTGTGTTTGTGCGTGCTTGTGCCTTGTGATGGAATGGCACCCTATTCCATGTGTAGCCCGCTAGTGCTTTGATTTCCCAGGGATCCCATAACCTTGTACAGGATAAGTGGTATAGAGAATGAGAACGTCACCTGCTATAGCAACTACATAGTGTGTATGTTTGTGAGTGTTGTGGTATATTCTCATATCTAAGATTGTGCAATTGCAAATTAAAATAAAAGAAATAATTATTGCAATCTTTGCTGTAGGGGAATAATACACTTCTGGACATACAGTACCAATGTTCAAAAATCTAAATGAACTTTGGTGTAGTAACTGCATCTCATCACCGATTGATCACAGATCATGGTCTGACGTGTTTATTGTTTATTTTTACAGTAGTAGATGATTTTATATCATCCACTTCTACAAGGAGCTTGTTAGATCTGAGGAAACTGTAGCGTGGTCTTGGCATCAGAGGAGGTTGTCAGCAATTGAAAGAACTGGTTCATAGTGTTATTTCAGAGTGTTTGGCAATTACAGTATTTCTTTCCTTTTTTTTTTTGTTTAAATAAATTACCTGTTCGATTTCTGCTTTTTTAATTTTTCATTTGCTAATGGCTAGGCTGTGCGTTTACAATTTAACCTGTTTTGAATCATGTCCTGCAAAATCACAAATGTGAACAGATTTTTTTGGGTAGGAATACTTCACTCCTCATTACCTGCTGAGGTAAATAAAATTACCTATTGGGTCTGTGAAATAGTTTTCTCATGTCCTGCCTGTATGTTTGTGTGTGTGTCTGTTTGTGTGAGATGTTAATGCATTTGGAGTACTCTACGTGTGGGCAGAGTCACAGCTCCATAGCTAACTTCACAGGAGGCACCTCTAATGTGCGATGTGGCTCACATGCTCACACACATAAACAGTGAGGACTGCATTATGTGTGATACTGCAATGACTAAGTCGTGTCTTTCTTTCCTTGTCTTGCTCTCTCCATAGGAGCGTATTTTCCTGACGGTGTCCAACTACATCTTCACAGCCATCTTCGTGACTGAAATGACAATAAAGGTAGGAGGTAACACTGGCATTTGCTTGGTTATGGGTTCACTGGTCATCTCGGATGGGGGTTAGGATTGAACTCTGTCAGGTGGGAGTGGTTTTCAAACCAATGCTTAATGGAGTTCTGTTTTAGATGAGTAGGAAGCAACACTGGCATTGATGAGTAAATAAAAAGATCAGCCTGGGCATGCCAGTCCCTCTCATAGCACTCGTAGATTCTGGGACAGCTTACCTCGAATAGCCAAATAAAAAATCCAGCATACACAAGGCAGACTCAAGATAATGCAGCCATTAACTCTGTGTTAGTATAATGTGTTAGTACTACGCAGAAAGGATTGTCTGCCAGATATTCAAATCACTGGCATTGAAATGGATGAACATGCTGAGACCTCTCAAGAGAAGCCAGGAAAGTTCACAGGTGTCATTCAGTGAGGTCTAGGCTTTCTATTTTGGGGGGCTGCTATATGCCAGGTCACACCCACTCAAAAGATTTCAAATGAAAATCATGCTAGAGAATAATCTTACTCACTGGAGGTTAATTAACAACACCTTACAAAAAGTGTCAAAGGCAAAGAGTGAGCGAGATGGAAGGGGTGCTGCAGGGCTGCGGCTCTCGGTGCCTGACGTGCCTTTGTTCGGGTGAGGGTTTGATCACACCGTCCTTTGATTTAATCATGTGCAGTGCATTAGGTGCCATTGCATTTCTCTTGGGGAAGACTTTTCAGGATGATTATTTTTTTCCCTGGGTTTGTTTACCTCTGTTGAGTTCATCTTAGTTTGTCTTAGTTTGTCATCTCAGATAACACTGCCATAGTAGTATGGCAATAATCCTAAGACACACTAGGAAACTCCTTTTAAATATGTATTAAAAAATACAAAGGATTATGGTAAAGTTTCTGTTAAAGTACATGTAACTTTTTGTTAGCTGACCATGACAGTTGCAGATGAAGAAAAATCCTGTACTTATATAATAAAAAGTACTTATATAATTCAGTCCAGATGTTGCCATACCAGTATGGCAACATGAACATGAGAGGGCTTGTGACGGCTGCTGGCGGCTTCGGTGACCATGTTCATGCACCGCTCCATGTTACCTAAAGTAGGAAGCAAAACTGGCATTGATGAGTAAATAAAAATAATTAATTAATGGCACTTTTGATATATATTGTTGCATATATAATGCAATCTAATCTACTCCATTAAAGTATAATATAATATCAGCACGGCTATGGTGCGGTTGTAGGCAGGAGGCTATGAAGATATTACAGCCATGCTGATATCCAGTACAACAGCACCACCTCGAGTGTGCTATTGCTTGTATACAATAGCTGGAACTAACTAAATGCGACTGGTAGAACTGGTGTAATTAACTGGAAAATAGTGAAATTTAAATTTTTACTATTGGTATGTAGCCAAAAAGTGAGGAGAATAAACCATGGATGTGGTGGACAGTTCTGAGAAACTTACAAGATTTCATTTATATTTCCACTTATTCTGCTTTAAAATGTGGGCCAACTTCTGGGGTTAAATGCTAACTAGCGTAGAATGGAAAGCTAGCCAAATAAACAATCCATTTGGCTATTATGTGGTACAGTATATAGGATGTGCAATCCCTTGTCCCACACACAAAGTAGTGCCGTTGATTAGGGGTTAGAGATGGATGTGGGATTCAGCCTTGTGTTAGAAGCTGGTGTAAACAAAATTATTTTTAATTTGAAATGACTTAGAAGCAGTTACTAAGGCATAATGTTTTAAATGGCATAATGTTATCAGACGTTCATGGGGGGATTCTGTCTTGACTGGTTTTGAATGTGGTTTTGACAGGCAGCTGCTCTCTCCTCTTTATAGCACTGTGGATCATACTGGCCTACTCGCTGTTAACCGACAGTTAGTGTAATTAACACCTGTGGCACAGAGCGCTAAGTCCCAGTGCTGTTGTATTCTATTATCATTTCACTCTCACAAAATCATATTACTGTTGTATAATAAAAAATAAACTTTCAAAAAAAAGTCAATAGTTTTTTTCTTTACATAATATAATGTAATGTAATATACATGTAACATATCCTGAACTAGGTTAATTTACTTAGTGATTGTGTATCTATGTGCGTGTGTGTGTGTGTGTGTGTGTGTGTGTGTGTGTGTGTGTGTGTGTGTGTGTGTGTGTGTGTGTGTGTGTGTGTGTGTTAAAGGTGGTAGCCTTGGGCTGGTGTTTTGGGGAGAAGACATACCTGAAGAGCAGCTGGAATATCTTGGATGGGATGCTGGTGCTCATCTCAGTGATTGACATCCTGGTGTCTCTGATCTCAAACAGTGGCACAAAGATCTTGGGCATGCTGCGTGTGCTGAGGCTATTGAGAACTCTACGTCCTCTCCGGTATGTAATTGCTCTGCTGTGCTGTTAATTCTCATCTCTGTGATCTGAAAAGTACAGACCAATCACACTGAATTTTAAATCAAAGTCAAACCATTCAGGTCCATAAGTAAGTATTTCCACTTCCTAATTCTTTCAACAGTTGCGTCATCAGTAAAGTGACCCAGTTTCACTGGAAGTCGTATATGCTCATACCATAACACTGCCTCCACACGTGGTATAATTTAGATCAGTGATTCCCAACCCTGGTCCTGGAGGACCACCAGCAATGCACGTTTTAGTGTATTCTCAGCTCTCGACGCACCTGATTTAACTAATCAGCTAATTAACAACCTATTCTGAATATAAGTGGGTGTGATAGAGCAGGAAAAGCACTAAAAGGTGCAGGGCAGGGGTCCTCTTCTGCACTTTGTTTTATTACACCTGATTAGGCTCTTCTTTCTTTCCCCCTTTTTACTTTTTTGCCTTTCTGAGTGCTACCAGTGGTTTGCAAGTTGAGGTACTACACCTTCTGTATTTACATTCTTGAAGGCATCTCTTAATTGTAGACTTTTAAAATAAAAACAATTACATCGACCCTAATATTCTACTAATAATAATAATGCATCATGTAACCTCAGAACAGTCTGGCCTGATTTGAATAAATTCTCTATGCGAATGAAAGAGTGGTGTAAAGCTTTGAGAATCCGCTCAGCAGCTAAATATAAGCCATATAAACACTTGATCTGAATGTTTCTATCTTGTAAGAAAAAGTTACAGGAAGAACTTGTAAGAAAAGGGGAAAGAAATTTTGATTCCTTTTCCAATTCCTAAACTCTGTGCAAACAACACATACTGCATTCAGCTACATTCCTACTTTTTAAGAATATGCCAATTTAGCCACTCCAAATGTTTCTGCTATCTGATTGGTGGGTTTGTTTTTCAGAGTAATGATGGCCTCCTTCACTTGCATTAACACCTCTTTTGTCCTCTTTTGGAGTTCCTATGAACAGCTGCCAAATGCAAATTTAACAATTGGCTAGACATTCAGTAACTAGACATGTCATCTTAATTTGTCATTAAACTGGTGCCACTGTGGCCTCGTACCTCCAGGGTCAAGGGTTCGATTCCCACTTGCGTGTGCATGGAATTTGCATGTTATCTCTGTGCTTGGTGAGTTTCCTCTGGGTATTCCAGTTTTCTCCCATAGTTTAAAGACATGCAGATTAGCTTAACTGGCGGTCCCAAACTTTACATAGTTTGTGTGTGTGTGCGCCCTGTGATAAATTGGCACCCTGCTCAGGGTGTACCCTGCTTCTTGCCCTAAGTCTTCTGGAAAGGTTCCAGGCCCCTGAGACCCTGTACACAGGATAAGTAGTATAGAAGATAAATGAATTAATGAAGTAATTAATAACTAAGACAACAACTGGGCAATAAACTGCTTATCAGTCAATTGTCCATCAATTTTTTAAGCCTGTGAAAATGAAGGGTCTTTTAAAAAAAGGCTGCACTTCCTAAATGCTTAATGCAGTTAATTCAATATGCATAAATATACAAAATGCAATTTTTGCCACTTGAATTAATGCTAAACTACAACAAAATGAATTTGGAAAAAAAAAAGCAATGAAAATGTGATTGGTGTACAGTATAAAGGCAGAAGTATGAAAATTGAGTTACAGTAATAACTCTTATAGACCTGACTGTAAATAATAATACACAGTGAAGAATTCAGCAGTCTGAGTCTTAATGTAAATGTAAAAAAATATATATATTTTTTGCTTTTATTTGATTCCTGTAAATGTAAAACAGATGTTTAGTCATCTATAGGAGAATGCAGATCAGAAATTCTATCTGTATTTTATATTTTATATTTTAACATATAATCTCCTTGAATCTATGAGTTACCTTATCTTACAATTATGTGCATATGCCTCATGGCTCACTTATTGTAAAAAAAAGAATCTCTTGAAGCCAGAAGAAAGATTGATCAACTATTCAAGAGGAGCATGAAATCTAATATTCGTCCAATTTGCCTGCGAAATGCTTCTCCTGGATCTAACCTCTCATTGCTCATTCATCGTTCTCCTGCGGTGATCTTATTTCTCCTCTATATGGTTTCTCAATTGGCTTTTATGGAAACATCTAATCAAATTCAATGCATCATAAATACAGTGTATCTTCTTGTGTTTGGAATTGATAATGATGAAGGGTGGAATTACTATCATTGTTGCATTCCTGAGGAAAAGCAGAAAAAGAAATAAAGAGAATTCCACTTGTGGGACATTTTGTGTTTTCAGGGACTGCATTCCAGCCGAGAATTGCATTCCATGTTTGTTGTTGATTAGGTAGTGTCTGTGTTCCATGTGTGAAGGTTGTGGATGATCATGCTTTCAGGGAGACATCACAGAGGAAAATCTGCATGTGTCTTTATTCATTTTTATGATGATGTCCATCAGAGGATTTTTTTTTTTTTATAGTGATGTGAGGCCAGCAATGGAGGTAAAAGTGCTGAGTGCATCTTACTGTGAGTTATAGCTGATTTAATTACTAGCACTGCTTTATTTAAATGTGAGGTCGGTGATTTACAGGATTTTACTCTAATTTGTGATGAAGAGCTTCTGAGATTTTGGCAGCTATCAATGAAATATCGGTTTAAAGGACTCAGTGATAACACAGGTGCTGTAAATTAAGTAAAAAAAACAACTGACCACCAATGTTTATAAGCACTTAGAACAAGGAAGTACCTCTAGATACTTGTCGGTGAGGCTGGCTTTTAATTCAGAAAGTATCACAACTAGCAGTTAGAAGTTCTAACCCTAGTGTGTGTGTGTAGTTTGTGTATTGAGGGGTTGTGGATTCATGGGTAGAGGTTCAGATTTTGGGTTAAAAACCTTATTTTCAGGCTAAATCACTGATTATACTGATTAAACTATCCTTATAAGACCACACACACACACACACACACACACACACACACACCAGTCTATCATTAGCGCTATTGTCCCTTGTTATGTGTAAGGACCCAGTCCTTTGTTATACACATCAGATTTCCTGAAGTAGCAAAAGCCATGTGAATAAAACTTCTTATGCCATGTGTTGCTTTCTTCAGCATTGCAGAGTTATGTTCAGCATTACAAAGGTGTTATTCTCGCGCACAGCCGAACCAGGCAGCCAAAACTCTTCGCTTTAGAGCTTTTTACTGCTTGCATGCGGGCTTCAGCATTACTGGACACCTTTCAAAGTTTTACTTGACTTTTAAACCTTTCTTCACTCTCTGGGTTTTATGTTAATACACTCAGCCATGGAGTCCAAGTTGAAATCAAAAGAAAGACAAAGTCATAAAAAGTCTCCGCAGCACAAGCTCAGCTGCCCCAGTAACGATGTGCCTGGTGCAGGGAGGGCTGGGTAATCTATACCATATGTGGGCTGCTTGGTGTTTTATTTTGTGACTGCCTGTGCGTTTGTTTGTGACCATGCCTCGTCAGAGATATTAATAGTTTCATTACAGTGAAGTGTAGGAAAATGAATTTGATGTGTGTGCAGCGGTGTGTAGCCACACACTCATTCACATGTACCGGTCCTCTGTTTCACAGGTTTGCTAGGTGTTACACAAAATGCCACCAGTGTGTCTAAATCAACCTTAACATGATGTGCTAATCTTTGAGCTCGCATTAATTCCTTTCAGAGCTTTGACTCTTTTAATATCTCCAGCATACAGTATGATGTATAGATCCTGGTACCTCACTCTGCTTTTCTCATTACCGCCCCTTAATTTTTGATGTTGGGCGTGCTCACCTTGTCTCTGATTCATTTATTCAGTTAATGTCGCCACAGATGCGTTGAAATGAGTGAGTTGTATTGTATCGTGTCTTACCTGTAATTAACAAGAGGAAGGATAACAAAATGGAAGGTACACAGATGGATTTAATTGGTTTTGTATTCTGGTGTGATTAGTTGCATTCTCAGGTTCTCTGGAGATGACTTTAATCCGTTATTGTTCCTAGGTAATTGCTTGCAGTATGTAATTGTTTTTGCCTCTAAAATTGTAATTTCTCAAGATTAATTGAGTGTGTTCTGAAGCGTGCGACCAAGACAGGAGAGAAGGTAAGTCTTAACAGACAACATAGTGATTATTAAACTCTATCCATAATGTATCTCTGCGCTGCATTTATATATAGTCTTGACATTAAATAAATAAAGATTAGCCGGCGGGACGGTGACTTAGTTGTTAGCACTGTCTCCTTGCACCTCCAGGGTTCAGATTTGATTCCCGCATCGGGTCTGTGTGCATGGACTTTGCATGTTCTCCACATGCTTGATAGGTTCCCCTGGGTACTCTGGTTTCCTCCCACAGTCCAAAAACATGCAGAACAGGCTAATTGGCATTTTCAAACTGCCTGTGTATGTGTCCCCCCTGCAACACCCTCTCCAGGGTGTATCCCATGCCCTAAGTCTCTTAGGAAAGGCTCCAGGCCCCCCGCGACCCTGTACCCTTGATAAAGTGGAATGGACAATGAGTGAGTGATAAAGATAAGGCACCCAGACTAGAAATGTCCAACAGGAAAGTACAGATGCAACTAAAAGGTTATGTGAGCAAGGAGTTTTACTGTCATGTAAGCAGATTGGTCAGTATGTGTAGCTTACCAAGTTTATTCATACTGTACACGCTTTAATTCACTTCTTCACTTTGTCTCAGTGCTTTAAGTTACAATGATCAGCCACACATTAAAATCGCCTATGAATTATATACCAGTAAACTAGTGACAGGATCATGGGCACCCAAGGCTCACCCATGCCCATGGGCACCAAAGGCCAGTTTGGCCAGTCCGATCCCACAGAAAAGCCAATGCAGCACAAATAGCTAAAATTAAAAAAAAAAATCAATGCTGGCCACAACAGAAAGGCACGAGAACACCCGCTGCACCACAGAACACCATGCACAAGGCTCAGCAGGCAAAGAGCTTGACACTGCTGACCTGGCCTCCAAACTCCCAGATCCAAATCTGATCGAGCACCCATGGGAATGGGCCGGATAAACAAGTCCGATCCATGGAGGCCAAAGGATCTCCTGGCAATTTCCTGGTGCCAGATATCACAGCACACCCCCAGTGGTCTCCTAGAGTCATGCCACAAAGGATTTAACCAGGTGGCACACAGGGAAACTACCCAACACTGGGTATGATGTGTTTTATTGATATGGCTGATCAATATACAGTAGGTTGCTTGTAGGCATTCTCTTTTTCTCTTTCTCTCTCTCTCTGTCTGTCTGACTCTCGCCATGTGCCCGAGGAATAAGTAGACCCTCCATAATGTACTTGTTCTCTTACACTCTTATTCCTACAGAGAAAATGATGATCTGTGTATGGAAGACTGAACCTGAATACAGTGAACATGTATCATGTTTCACACGGGACAGCAGAAGCCACACTGTTGCCCTTGTAAACAAAGTTCCATTCAGGAGCCTCTGTGTTTTTACTAGTCCCTTCACGCTTGACCGAGTTATCCTAATACTTCCCGCTGGGATTTGCCAACAAGTACTTACTCTAAATTTCTGTCTGCTCCATATTTATGATTCTCCCCAAGCTGGGGCAGCACATTAGGCTCCACTAGAAGTGATCCAACTTCTCTTGTGTTCTTATATATTCAACAGACATTTTGCTCAAAACCCAAATCCCTTGCAGTATCAGCTTCATGTCAGCTGCTCTCTTCAAGACCTCTTCATGGACATGCTTATTCTGTCTTATCATCATTTGTTGTGTGGTGCTTATAAACGCACATCTTAAACATCTCAGGCAACAGTGCCCTCTGCAGGTAAAGGGTAAACTCTCGTACAGAGCATATGTCTGAACATGAAAGTGTCACAGATCAGTAAAGGTCTCTAGCTGTGGATCCTTCTCATCAGTGGTCAATTCTGTTTTTCTGACATTATCACATCACATTCTAACATCTTCTGACGGTCCAATCTAATATAAATGCCCAGGCTTTCTAAAGACACAATGTGAACCAGAGGAAAGAGGAAATCATTTGTTATTGGAACACTCTCAGGGTCTTTTTTTTAAATTTTTTTTCAACTGATTGCTTTGACTAAATCAGATTTGTCTCTTTATCATGGTCTTCCCTCTCATCTTCTGATGCTGATATAATCATAGGGCACTTCTTAAGGAGATCAAAGCCCAGGATCAAATCACAATGCTGCTGTACTGTACTAGCTTAGAGCTCTCCCAGGAAAGCCTGGTTGCTAGACGCAGAGTAATGCAGCCTTCATTCTTCAGATTAACAAAAGAGAACTGGCAACCGATTCTGCTATACCATGCAGCCTGAAAATTCAGCAGTACCTTTTAAAACTTTGTAAATTGCCAGTCCATGTGCTGGCAGGAGCTGTTGAAAGCACTCGAGTTATATTTCATGAAAATCTCTCTCTCATGTTATGTCTTTGCATGTTATTCTGTGTGGGTGTTTCTGTGTTTCTGTGTGCACTGGCCCACCACAAGCAGATGACAGCTCTGCTGTTGCTCCAGCTGTCTTGCTGTTAATAATTATGCCACACTGCTATACTGACGACTGTCTCTTCCTTTGTTGGATATGACAGATATTTTGTAAAGGCATGGTATGTTGTTAACAAGCTGAAAGTGTAAGTTGAGGAGTCACATTTTCTGTGTTAATTGCCAAACTCCTCTTCTTTGTATAATAGGTGTTGTGGAAAAACGGAGCTTATAGTTGTAGTGGGAATACAGATCTCATCTTTATCATTCTGCTGGCTGGAACAGGGCTACTGATGGAGAGTGGGCACAAATCAGCTCTGGATAGTGGGCATCATCCTGCCATCTGCACACACACACACACACACACACACACACACACTTTTCCTTGGCATGATCATTCTGTAACCTACTTAATGAGTGTGTCCTCCAATGCATTTGCTCGTGAAGCCTGATGTACTGTACCCACCTGTTTTCTCAATACATGTCATCTATTCACTTTTCCACTGATGATAGCCTTCTGCCTTGTTACTGAAGATTATAATCAGTTTTGTGGCCTGTCTCCTCTTTAGGGTGATCAGTAGGGCTCCTGGGCTCAAGTTGGTGGTTGAAACCCTGATGTCGTCCCTTAAACCAATTGGAAACATTGTGGTCATCTGCTGTGCATTCTTCATTATTTTTGGCATCTTGGGGGTTCAGGTGAATTAATGTTTCTGTACTGTAATGCTTTTATATTATGAAAAACATAAAATTTATGATTTGAGCATTGATATCTACAGTACTGTGCAAAAGTCTTGAGCCGCTGTTCTTTTTTTCATATTTTGCTTCCAAAAAGTCAGACTTTTTTTTTTTTTTTTTTTTTTTAAATAGGTATCCAAGCTTTAAAAAAATTTTTTTTAATGTTATCTCATTTTTGGCAACTTATTGGCTCTCATTTTCAGGCCAGGCCCTGTACCTGACCAGTTTCAGATCAATGTCTTTTGTTTGTTAAGCTACACAGTAACCTATGAATCATTCAAGCATAAAAAATATGGGCTTTCACTGGGCTTTAACCAGTGAAAATCAGGTGCAGATGATGACAGATGATCAGGCCGGTGATTAGTATACTGGTGATGCTGAGTGGTTAGAACAGATGAGAGGGGAAATGAGGTTGCTGCTGAGGTTGTTACATAAGCAAGCAATTTTTAAATTGTGTGTTTTTGGCGCTTTTCAGACACAAGGGGTGGCTTAAGACTTTTGTGTATTACTGTTCATGCCTCAAATGTGTATTATATTGTATATTGTATAGCGACAATACTGTCTTGGGTACCATGTCATACATCACTGACATAAGTTATGCCTGTATCATAAAGGCCTAAAAGTCATAAATTCCAAGACCCCAGTGGGTTTAACTCTATACAATCCTGTCTGAAGGATTATTATACTGACAAAGGAGATACATGAGAAGAGTATATGACTAGGGTCGTGCACAGAGGTACCTGGGGTCAGAATCTAGCCGCTTATATTCTGGCATCAACTTTTATGAAATATCCATGACTCCCCTAAGCTAATGGAGAAATCATCTGTTTGTCTATGAGTCTATGTTTGTACATACTCCTGCATGTACATGTAATATTAGGGGTATAAATGACATTTCTGTTTTCTGCTGTTTTTTTTTTTAATCTAAAATAATAGAGGGTACACAAGTCAATTACCAGATTCTGCTTTTTAAAAAGTCAGTCTTATTCTTCTAGTCGACATGTCAGCTATGTTAAACCAATGACATGCCCTTTAAACAGGCATCAATATGCTCCTATAGTGTTCTGTTACATGTTTTTTTTAATAACGACGCTGGGGAGAGCCATGATATAATGTGCAATTTCCTGCTAATGAGATTAGTCCTGAGTGTGAAGTGTCTTAAGATGTAAATGACTCTTAAATGTGTAGAGTTCTCGTTTTTTCTCTCCGAACAGCTATTCAAGGGAAAGTTCTACGTGTGCAATGGGGAGGACACAAAAAATATAACAAATAAATCTGACTGCCTTCTTGCTAAATACAAGTGGGTTAGGCACAAGTACAACTTTGACAACCTGGGACAGGTGAGCATTTAGCGGCACATACTTTAAACTTAGTAAAGTGTTTTTACTTTTTTTTTACAGTGTTTTCAACATAAAAAATGTTTTGTGCACTGCCCTTGTTTTGTGTTTCAACAGGCGCTGATGTCTCTTTTTGTACTGGCCTCTAAGGATGGCTGGGTGGACATTATGTATGATGGACTAGATGCAGTAGGGGTTGATCAGCAGGTACCTTGCAAGCACAAACTACTTTCATTAAATGATGTCTAATTTACACTTGAGATTTCTGAAACGTTTATTATTTTTCTATTAGTTTTATTGTAATTGCTAGTCTTATTGCTGGTACAGCATCGGCCAGTGCATTCATATATTTGATTTTGGAATTTTGATATTAATGTCGTATTTCAGTAACAGGTACCTTCCTAAGAATATGATTACTGTGATTACAGGCGAACACCTAAATGTCTGAAACAAGTTACATCCAGGATCATTACTGTATTCATACATTTTATAAATCTGTGTGTTTCAGCCTATAATGAACCACAACCCATGGATGCTGCTGTACTTCATCTCTTTCCTGTTGATCGTGGCTTTTTTTGTGCTCAACATGTTCGTGGGTGTGGTGGTAGAGAACTTCCACAAGTGTCGACGGCACCAGGAAGCTGAGGAGGCCAAGCGGCGTGAAGAGAAACGCCTGAAACGGATGGAGAAAAAGAGAAGGAGTAAGGAGAAGGAGCTGGCTGGTCGGTAGTCTTTCCACATCTTTCTGAGTCCTGCTTGGCCGTTAGATTTGGCGCTCAATTCAACACTAGTGCTAATCAGAATGACCGGCGTGCAGTGAATGAAATGCCCGGGCCGACGTGTAGCTAGGACAATCCCTTTTTTTTTCTAGCCTGATCCCGTCTGCCTGGGAACGTAGCTCGAGCATGTCCCATGGCCTGCATGCCAGCCTGAATCCTTACAGAGAGCAGGGTGTGTGGTATATTCCTGTCCCAGGGATCTGCCAAGTCTGCTCTTCCCATGCATGCAGGGCAGTGGTAAACAACATTCTTTAGTTTTGCACTGTTTAGTGAAACAGTTGGTTAGGTCCTACATTACAAGTTCGGAATTTTCTGTTTAAATTTCTTTTTATTTTATTATTTCTTTTAGTAAACTGCCTACTATTTTCAGCACTAAGAAACCCTGAGTGTGATGATGGAGGTTTGGCAGCATATTATTCAACAAAATGATATCAGACAGTTTGTACTCTTGAGAAATACAGATGAAAATATACTGAATGACAGGTGATGAGTAACTGAAAAGTAGTGGAATCACTACACAAGTGACTCAAACACACGCACTGAGAAGTATTATTATTATAGGACCCGCTGCCGTCAGTCTTCTTCTCTTTCTTCTAAATGACAGCTGCAGATAGCTATTCAGATTTAATTCATACTTTTCTTTATTCAAATGGTTTAGACATATTTATTCATGTTACTTAAATAAGGGCCATACCTCATTTTCAATCTTCTTCGAAAGTTTCAGTTTCTTGGTTGTTGTTTTAGTTAGTTTTGGATTGAAGAATTTTATAGTTGTATAGTGTTCCCAGTGTTTCCAGTGTTCCCAGTGTTTAAACCTATTTTATTGTTTGTAAGGATTGAAAAGATAACGACAAAAAAAAAAAAAACTCTCCACTGTTTGAACTTTAAAGAAGCGAAAGCAGCAGAGCTACTGATAACTAGAGTTGGACTCAGAATAATTGGAAATAGCTACGAACAAGGCTGTGTCACTAACACATTCTCACTGAGCATTCACTCTCCTTTTCTATACTTATACTGTACATCAGCTCCTTCAGTAGGCTTCCCAGGCCTCGCCTGATTAACATGGTCTCATTCTTTTAGATGTAATGCTGACGGGTGTCAGTTGGTCCAGTCCTGAGAGCGGAGTGACAGGTACAGAGTATTTCTGGCATGTCTGTGTGTTCACCGTGGTGGTGGTGTTTAAGGGGCTCTGGCTATAGGGTAGTATGAGGGAAGGCACCTTCACCAGTTCAGGGCCTCAGCTCATCTAATCCTGTGAGAATCGTCTGTGGACTTGTGTGTATCTAATTGGTCCTAAAC
The DNA here is from genome assembly GCA_028565275.1 of Leiocassis micropogon. Classification (NCBI taxonomy): domain Eukaryota; kingdom Metazoa; phylum Chordata; class Actinopteri; order Siluriformes; family Bagridae; genus Leiocassis; species Leiocassis micropogon. Next base: position 14,647,997 of record JAOVVA010000054.1, on the reverse strand, counting down.
TCATCAGCTGTCCACCAGCATTGCTGGCTCCTACCAGCTAAACCTCACGCTCACACTGGGGAGACAGACAGATAAAGTGAGAGAGATAGAAGGAGGTGAGAAAACAAATGAGATGCTCTCTTTTAAATCAATAGCACTTTGCAAACTAATACACACTATTATGTAGCTTTTATCTGTTTGTAACTGAATACAGGAATTTTCTCAGACTGTAACCAAAATGGCTTAAATGTAATAACCACGCATCAGTCTGCAGTAGGTGCTAGATATACAGTAAATCAAGTGTTAGACTATGCTTTCGCCTTTGCCCCCATTGTGAAGCATTGTGTCTGACTGTGAAGGGAAAAGTTACACCAAAAACGTCTAGTGTTGTGTAATTTGTCTGCCTCTAAAATATCTGTTTTGGGTGTCATTGGTCAGTGCTCGCTTTGTATTGTGATGTAACCTGTTTTCACCGGTTATCACTATTTTCACGATTGTAGTGATATACTGTAGTGAGATGTTCTAACAGCACACACCACACCAGGGGCGTTGCTAGACATAAGGCTCTACTGGGGAACGAACCCCCCTTTACTCAAATCACATTTTATTATTTTTTTGCCTGTTGCATGTGTGAAACATGTTTTGAGTCGAAATAAGATAATCGATATTATATATAAAACTTACTTTAGTCCCATCGTGATATCACTGGCTTGCATGCATGCCGTGGTAGTGTATATTGACCTGGATCACAAGGTGCATGTATTTTGGGTTAAACCATGTTGCTTTGACATTGTGGATTAAAAACATCTGTAATTTTATTGTCAATGTAAGTTAATCCACTGATGAATATAAAATTTAGCTAAAATTTAAATTTGAAATTTTACTGAGAGACCGCAGATCAATACTGGGGCACATGTCCCAGTAAACGGGGTCTAGCGACGCCCATGCACCCCACCACTCCACACCACAACATTCACCACTCATCGGTGTTCAGTTGTTCAGAGACTGCATGATTGTGTGACAACTCATCTATCTATGTGATGTATGTGCTTCAATCAGAAATGTAACAGTAACAACTTATGATTTTTGCTCTTGATTAACTTATAGGCATGGCTGCATCAATTCTAAAACAAAACAGTTTGCTATACCGACTGGAAAACTAGACCAAATAATGGTTGTTGTGTATGTTGTTGTCTGAGAATGCAACCCTCTTGGAATTTATAACAGTTGGATGTAGAAAGTAAGAGTTCATTGATAGTAACATAAAGTTGGGTACTTGGCAATACCATAGTAGGAGTCTTCATATAAAATACATTTTACACATTTTGTGTAATGAATATACGCAGTTTGTATAACATGAAACTTGTGAAAACATGAAAAAAAAATACCAGAAACCCAGCAGTACATGATGCTAATATGATGGACATGATTCATGACACAATCTTGAAAATGATGTAATGGTACTCATTTACTCATCTCTACAAAATATGCATTTTTAATATGCAAGTATGTACTGTATCCAAGCTCAAACATAACTCCAAGAAAAAGAAAAGCGTCTAGTAAATGCTGGCAAAGGTAAGCTCGTAGAGTAATTGTAAGTCAAATAAAATATTTGTTGGCGTTGAAATTTAGGTCTTTCAGTGCATATGTTACAATAAACTAGATCTGTTTGTTGATGCTAGCAGCACTGTTCTGGATGGCTCATAAGGGTATGCTCAGCCCCTACTGGTGTTTTGCCTCCATTTAAACTGAGAACCCTCTGCTCTGTCTGTCATTGTCAGTGCCTGAGGAAATCTACGTTTTCAGCTGCAGCAATCCACAATAAACTCACCCACCTCTTCACTTCTCTAAATTACTTTGCTCTTTTCCCAATCCCCTTCAACCATTCACAGTATTTCTTTTAATTTGTGTTATTCTTTCTGTATTTCATTAAAACATACCTGGTTAAGTGTGTAGTATAACCAACACAACTTCATTTACAGTGTACATGCTGTATCCAGCTACACAGTTCTGAAGGCGGGTTATGATGTACTGTATGTGAATGCTGTATACACATAATATCTAAATTACATCTTTGCTTTCTCAATGGACATTTTGCAAGCCCTGTTTTCTTCCTGATGAGCAAACAACGTGTTAATTAGCTTGGCCTCCACTTACCTTGAGCAGGCTTGAGGATTCTGCACAGCTTTTGTAGAAGAGACTTTCTCACCCCAATCTGTCTGTCTCTGTCTGTTCCCGTTCCTCTCTCTTTCGTTTGCTGCAGCTGTTCTGTGTGTTAGTGAACAAATCAAATGCACTAAATGGAACAAAGTTTTTGTTCAAGCCTGCAATGACCATTGTATCCAAATATGTATACTTCAATATGGAGTTGATCTCCCTTTTGCAGCTACTGTATAACAGCTTCCACTCTTCTTGGAAGGCTGTACCCAAAATTGTGGAGTGTTTCTGTGGGACTTCTTGCCCATTTATGAGCATTTATGAGGTTAAATTAAAAACTTGTAGAATGTTGGATTCTCATCCAACTGGAACGGAGATTGGTGGAGGCCTTCTCATCAATGGAGCCCAAAAGGTGCTGGATGGGGTTGAGGCCAAGGCTCTGTGCAGGCCAGTCATTTCCTACACACCAAACTCATCAAACCATGTCTTTTAAGTCCTGGCTTTGTGTACTGGGGCAGTGTCATGTTGGAATAGATTAGCGCCTTTCTCAAACTGTTGCCGTGCAGTTTGTAAAGCATATCATTGTCCAAGATGTTTTGTGATGCTTAAGCATTAAGATTGGCCTTTTACTGGGCATAAGGGCCCTGATTAAAACACCCTGAATTAACAGGTTTGGGCAAATACTTTTGTCACTAGCCACAAAAACATGCCATGTGAAGCCATGTTCTTTTCTTAATGTTGGTTGCACACTAGGGTTAGGGTTAGTTCATCAAAAACTTGACTCAGATGGCACAGTCTTTCACGTGTGCCTTTTCATGTGTGCCTGCTTATTAATATTTAATTTTTGTAACAAAACTTCAATAAAATATATGTGGGTATCAGGTTAATTCTCACATTAATATGTGTAGTCTGTAATGTACAACCTGTAGGAATGCATTCTTATTTTTTACTATACAGTAGCTTTGATTTCTGCAAGAGGATTTTTGAATACTTAAAGCTCATACTGTGTGAGGGGGGAAAAAGTAAGCAGATCTACTGTGGCAAATGGGCTAAATTATGATTAGACACAATGTACTACCAAATCTTGTATTGATTGCCTTGTAAGCTAAAAAATAATGACCATGTTATCTATCAGCTTTCAGCAATTTTGTATTTGGCAAAGAAACCCAAGGCATTTATATATTTTTTTTCATATGAATCAACAGTTAGTAAAAGCTTAAAAAAAGACATTTCTAATTTAACAAAATTAGAATTTTGTCAATTCAGTTTTTAGTTTGACATTAATTGAGCCACACCAGCAACATTTATTCCAAAGTAATAAACAATATTAAACAAGCTCTTGTTTAGGTTTTCAGGCTAAAGTTTTGACAAGTGTTGTGTTTTGTGATAGAGTAACCCTCTCTTATTGCCAGATAACACTAAAGGATGATGTGATTTATTTGCAATACAAAAATAGAGAAGCACAATGACAAACCTGAAATGTATTACAAATTCAGTGGTATCCTGTTTTATTGTAATTACATTTCATTGTTATGTTGATATGTAAAACATCACTTGGCTGTTTAAGGGCAAAGCAACTACTGTAAGAAGTATATATAATGTAATGTTTATATAAAAATTCTAAATATAATAAATCTTAATAGAATCCTTTTTTTTAATAAAATCCTTTAGAATTGTAAAATAATGTGATTTGAAGAAAACTTGGTTTGGATGTAGGGATTTATACATATTTAATCACAACAGGACTTAGAACTTAGAAGTACAGATACAGTATAACTTACTACTATTTTGCATTTTTTTACTCTTGACTTATTATCCTGTAATTACAAAATATTTTTATCAGCATCTGTACATATAAATATTAGATTTTTAGATTTTTTTTAATTACTTATAATTTTAGTAGTTTATATTTAAGTATTTTTAATTTACTTTAATATTTTTATTACAAACCTGTTACTACTACATTTATTGACTTATTATTTTCTACCAGGATATATATAACCTTATTATTACCAATGTATTACTGTTGAACATCGAGCTTGATTAAGAAAAAAAAAAGCAATGCAGATAAGCAAAATAAAAAACAATAAATTTACACCCAGGGATGTAAATTCAGGTCACTATCAACATTTAGTATTTCATTTTGTTCATACAGTCCTGTTACATACTTGTTGTTCTGCTGTGTTGTTCAGCATTCAGACACATGTACCACTACCCAGATGACACTGCAACATACTGAAGAATAAACGAGACAGTTCAGTGAAAGACTGACTTTTGTAATCTATGACAGTTTTAGTACATGCTTGATTCAGAGCAGTCGATTTTCTTTTGGAACAAGACAGAAATAATTCTTTTTTGATCCTTCATGACTTGGTGATTGATTGTGGTAGCTACAAGTGAACTACTAGAGATATGGCTTGTAGTCTGTTATCTGATGGGTGTTCATGCAGATAGGTATCTCCTCTGGAACATGAATTTCTACATAATATGACCACTCAACAAATTTTTGTTTTGTTTTGTTGCTTGATTGACCTCCCCTCCACCACCACCCAAACTCCCAGCTTATTATTCATTTTTCCTTTTAAGGCATGTTTTTTAATACGTACAGTGAAACCGATGTTACAGTATGCAGTTAATAGTGAGGAAAGTATGTCTAGGTTAGGATGATGAGTTGTAGAGGTGGATAAAATGTGAAATATCATTTGTGTTGAACAGTGAAGAATTTTACTGCCTTGTGCGATTCATCAATTCCATTTTGCATTCCATTCTCCACTCCCCGTGTATGTTTCACCATACATCCTTCATCTTAAACGGCAATTTCACGTCAGGCTCAGAAAGAAAGTGTGGTATGTCTGCCATATCTGCCGGCATGATTCTGTGTTTGTGCGTATTGTGATGTTTTTCTCTGTTTGTGTGTGTATGTGTGTGTGTGATTCTGTCTTGATTCTATTATACTATGCTCTGTCATTATTGTCATTGGCTTATGATTTATTTTGCTTCAATATTTCTTTGTCTGAGCACCTTCATTTGCCACACTATCCTCCTATCTTTACTATCTCTGATTTATCTGTGTTAACAGGGCAGCCGAGAATTTGGGACATCAGCAGAAACATGTTTGATGATTAAGTTAATTTGCCTTTTTTTTCAGTTGTCTTCTGACTCAGTGTGTGCTGGCATAAAGTGTAATCCTAAACCATAAAGGAAATCACATGCTGGTATTTTAATACATCTCAGCTAGAATGCGTCTTCTTACAATGAGTCAGTGACCAGCAGACATTGACTCGGCAGAACAATAACTATTGATTACACGTTTTAGTGTTGCAAAATCCTCTCTAACAAATGAAACAGGAATGAAAGGTTTGTCCAGATGTATCATTAAGTTATATGGCTGCACTCCACCTTGCATATACTCTATACTATTTTAGCTTGCGTTGACAGGTTCATGTGTTTTATTGCTTCCATAGAGTTATTCAGTATCCTCACTCCTCATGCATTTCATCTCACTTGAAGTTTAAAGTGTACTCTCCATGGCACATGCCATGTTTTATCAAGTTCTTAATACTAAGTCTAAAAAGAAGCTGTGTTTACTTGCCTATAAAAAAAAAACTGCATCAGTTCACTTCCAAATACATCCCACATCTCATAGACTCATAAACAGCCTTATGTTAGTTGGCTATACCGACTATGTTTAAGTAATGAACATATTGATTCAAATCTAACATTAATTTAGCAGCTTTCTTTCACTGCTGTCCGATGAATGCTACTCTGGTTATGCGAGTCCTCAATCACGTTCTCCTGTAGCAGGGAATTCAGTGAGAATGAAAGTATAAAAGATATAGAACAATCAAGATAATGAAAAGCACCTTTTATTTCATAGTCATTACGTCATACGTGTTGCATAAGTTTGCCTTTATTCACCACCACAATGGATTTGAAATGAAGCAATCAAGATGTGATTAAAGTCTAGACATTCAGCTTTAAATCAAGTGGTTAAATAAAAAATATTGCTTATAAAAAGTTTAGGAATTGCAGAAGTTTTATAAGTCCCAAAATTTTCATAGGCTTAAAAGTAATTAGACGAACGATGGTAAGATGTTTCCTTGTTATTTCATGACAATTGTGTTGAATGTGCCCATGTGCTGAATTGGCATTTTGTAAATTGACTCTTCACGGGGACTCTAAATATGCACCCCAAAGAGGTGTTTATGCAGATAAAGAAGGCCATCATTTGTCTTAAAAACAATCAGAAAGAGATAGCAGAAACTTTTGGAGTGGCCAAATCTGGCAGATTCTAAAAAAAAAAAAAAAAAAATCGACTGAAGCCATCTGAGCTCAGAAAAGCCTGGGAGATAACAAAAGTAGACTTTTTTTTTCATCCCTTTACAACATTTAGCCAAGTCAAGAACTCTCTGAAGGAGGTAGGCGTATCACTGTCAAAGTCTACTGTCAAGAGATGCCTTCATGAATGTAATTACAGAGGGTTTACCTCAAAATGCAAATCTGGTAGCACTCAAGAACAAAATAAACTTGTACCAAGATGATTGGAAGAGAGGAATTTGGAGCACGAAAAGAAGGACTCAGAGGTAAAACATCGTAAGGGAGGAAACTGTTGTTGTCCTTGAGTTCCATTCATTCATTGACTGCAAAGTTTCTAGATTCAAGAATTACAAATAACTCTAATATTTTTGTTAGTTTGTTCCATTACATTTAAGTTTGGGAAAATGGGACTTTGTAAAAAAAAAAAAAATGTCTGTTATTCTTTTTTCAAATTCCTTGAATTAAACCTGAATGTCCAGTTGTATGTTCAGTCCTTTATTTCAAACCCATTGTGGTAGTGAATGGTGGAGACCAAATACCTATAGATCAGACTGTATAATAAGTAGAATAAAAAGAAAACAAGCAATATATGCTTAGAAAAGGTTTATTTTAAACCAACAACTAAATGACCTGTTGACTGCATCTACAGTATGTGTGTGTTTACTATTAGCTTGTGTACATGTCCATGAGTGTGTTTCTGTGTCTGAATGTTTTTGTATGGGGTACTGAATATGTTTGACTTTTTTTTTTTTTTTTTTTTTTTGATGAACCAAAAAACCTGCTTTCCTGTCCTACGTTTAATCTCAGGAAGCAGCTACTGGTGGATGTAGAACCAAAAGCAGATATCACATTTCTACCACTTGGCTTTTGATGTACATTATCTTTCCATCTTGGTACCATACATCTCTCCTTCTTTTTAACTATAAATATCAAGTATCCTACGGTGTCTGTGCACTCATCAGGGACTGGAATAGGTGCAGCAGGTCCTTTTCTTTTCTTCTCCTTATCCTAACCAGCAATGACCTCTCTTGTGCTTTGGACATTTTCCACTTTTGCAAAGGCCCTCAGCGATGTAGAATTTGAAAGTATATCACCTCATTAGTTTCTACTTTCTCATGCCAGTGCCGTCGCAGTTCTACAGAGCTGCTCTTCTATAGAGCAGCCAGTCACAAAGAAATATCCAGGAAGTGGAATACCCGTGCTTGGTATTACTTCTTTGATCTCGCAAATTGCAATCAGAAGTGAAGTAGCTTCACCCCACCCATACTCTTCTTATATTATTTCACCACAGTAGAGGTGTTTGTCATCCTACTTGGCAATGTGGGTGACTAAGGGCGATTTTACACTAGGGCTCCAGGATTGTTTTCAAACACAAACACTTGAGCCTGAGTCAGATTCATTTTGATTCGCTCAATCACTCACTGGAAAAGGTGATCCGGGGAACGCTAAAGCATACCCGGGTGAAAAAAGCTAATCAAATGTGGAAGCAATCATACCTGTTTAGGCGCAACGTCATCACTTTCGTCAGTCTCCACTGAAATCTGTGCATGTATCATACACAGATCTTATCCTCTGACCTACACAGCCATAGCCAATACACTACAAAGGCACACAAGAGGTTCTTCGAAATATCAATAAAAACAGGCATGAAAAAAAGTTTACTTCCTTGTTCTCTTCTTCTCTTGTGTTTAATGGTGTCTCATAGACCAAGTAGGTGCATACTGTCACCTGCTGCATCAGAGGATGTAAATACGCAAGCGTGCTCGAGAACAGAGACCCAAGAACAATTTCTTCCTGAGGACGGTACAAATCACTCGTTCCCAAAGTGAGACCACCATACTGTAAGTGTGCCCCAGTGTAATAAATCAGAAGAGTGTGTTTAAAACATACATTTCTGAAGGCCTTTGTAAAAGTGGAGAGAGTTCAGACTGCAGAAGAGTTCATCACATTTTCAAAATTGTTGGTAAGCAGAGGTGGGAGGTATCTGAGTACTTCGTTACTTTTAGGTATCTGTACTTTAGTTGAGTAGTTTTATTAGAGGATATTATTTACTTTTACTCCATGCAAAAGTATAGCAACAATATGTACTTCTACTTGAGTAAATTTCTGCATGCAATGTCCTGAGCAATTGCATGGGCCTTTCCTTCGGGGCAGGCCTAATAATATACTGTATCAGGTGTTTGAAATCATAACCGGGATGGTTGCAGACAGCGATGAAAACAACAAATTCATAGTCAGACAGGAGAGAGCTATGTAATACAAGCCCTGTACTTTTGCTACTTGAAGGTGAGTACCTTTGTACTTTTACTAAAGTACACAAGTAAATGGAGGACTTCTACTTATACTTGAGTAATATTTGACCTTAGGTATGTCTACTTTTACTCAAGTACAGGATTTGTGTCAACACTGATTGAATACCCAAGAAACACAGAAACACACACATGCACATAAGCTATTGCTAAATACACACATACAGAACAATCAGTTAGTCATTTAGCTGCTGGTTTAAATGTTTGTATGAAATATGAAAATGTGTTTATTTCATTATTGAACATTAAGCTTTATACTGTGATTGATAAATCATTTTGTCTAGTGCATACTGTATATTGCTTCTTTTTTTCTTCTTCTACCTATTACATGTACAAAGGTTGTGTCTCTGTAATTGATATTACAGTCTTTTCTAACACTTTAATGTAAACCACTGGGGAAGTAAATTTTTAACCATATTTTGACAATTAGAGAAATATAGACTTAACATTTTGATTTGAACATTATTAATTCCTGCGCCCTGCGTGTAAAGCAGGTTTTTAGTAGACATGATCAACATGATAATTCACTTCTGTTCAAAGGAATAAAAATCGACTGGTCTTTATTTTTATTTTGTTTATTTTCAGTCTAATTCTTCCTTGGATTATGCACTACAACAATCATTTATGCAACCATTATAACCTGATGACTGTCTTTTTTATATTATTGTGTGGTGTTTACTGTGTGATATTCATAATGATGAATCACACTGTGTCTGTATTTCCCAACTGTCCAAGTTCTTAAGGTAGAAGTTAAAGCTTAACATCTCGGTGGATGCATTGCTTCTGTGTACAGTGGCCTGATTTTCATTTTTTGAAAAAAAAAAAAGTGAAAAATTTTTTGGATATGTGCCTAGTTTTTCCATCATAAACTAAATCAACATCAGTGTTATTTCTTTCCACTGGAAGTACAATTTATTGGTCTGGCAACAGAGTTTACTTTTTACACTGGTCCAAAAGAGGTTCATAACCTTGGGTTTAAATGGGGCCAATGTTTTCTAAATGTACTGTGTACACCAGAGGCAACGAAATGCATCAAAGCTCCTCTCCTCAAGCTTAATGGGTATTGCACTGAATAGCTTAATGCTTGACCAAAGTTTTGTGACTCATAAGTGTAAGTCATTGTTTAACTTTCATTCTAAAAGAAAAGAAAAAAAAAACATTCATTTGAAATGTTGGGTGAATGGAATAAATTTGCTGTCTAAGCAAAAGAATGCCCCATTAAGTCACTGTCATGGTATTGTGAGACGGAGATGGAGTGATCCCAGAGCTATAGTCCATACAACTATTTTATTCTCCCTCATTGGTTAAAAATAGCTTCAGACCATTTCCTCTCTCTGCTTAAATCTCCTTAAAGCTGACTTGGCTGATACTTATATGGCCATTTGCTTTGAAGCATTTCAATAGGCTGACATCAGAGTGGCACCTCTGCCAAAAGAACCCAAATTTAATCCATTTTCCATATGTGGCATGCCAAGCTTCTCACACTCTCCAGGGAGTGGGAGTGAAAGGTTGGGGTTTAGAGACTAATTTGGCTCCTTGCACCTTTGTTTCCCTTCTTTAGTCCTCATTGGCAATCCACAAAATGGCCATGTAATACACAAGCCAATGCAGAAGAACCCTACGTTTTTGGTGCAGTACTCATTAGCTGAAAGAAACTTGTGCTGAATTCTTTCGCCTGTCTATTTAAATAGCGATCTCTCTAAATAAGAGAGAGGATGAGGGGATATTTGTGTGCATGATTTGCCAGAATAAAATAAGAGAGGGAGAGCTTCTCATCAAAGATGACAAGAGGAAGGCAGAGCAGCAGTGAGATCATATGGAAGCCGACCACTTCAAAAGCAGCCAGGTGCACCTGTTAGCAGAAAAGCACCCCTGCCAAGAGATGCCATGCCCTGGTTCTGAACTGTCTCAGTAATCGAGCACCTTAGAATTGGAGCAGTCTGCCCTGCTTTGCTTGTCCCCCTGGATTTTAAAGTGCAACAATCACAAAGGCATGGTATGCCGTGAGGTCTGTTCTATGAAAAGTAGGGAAAAGTTTCAACCATGCTGGGCCATTTAGTTTGGAATTGTGAAAATCTAAAGTCAGCACATTTGAAAACATGAGAAACATGGCTCTAGTTAGGAAATATATAAGCCAGAGCCCATATTTTGACCCTGTGTTCATTATGCACAGTACTGATCTAGATAGTATCCTGTTCCAAGCCCTCATGCCACAGGGAATGTGTAGTCTTCAAATGTTTGCAAAATGGCAGACAGTTGAAGCTCTTTAGTAAACACACAGAAAGACATTAACACATTTTTTGTGACATGGAGGCTGTACTCTGCTACCAGTATGCTTTCATGCAGAGGCGGCTCCAATGCAGGGAACCACAGCAAGATCCACTGTCAGTCTCATAAATCCACATGGGGTATTAATCTCCAGACATTGATGTACAGTATGTGTTTATTTAAAAAAAAATGTTTGTCTATGTATTATTGTCCCAGCAAGGACTATTATCTTCTAAATTTGCTCCAGATTACCCTCACTCAGAAAATATCAAATCCAGCAGGGAGCAGCCATACAGCTAAATGAATACTGTTGATGTTGCAGTATTTACTGTAACAAAAGCAGGACCATGCAACACCTGTTCTTGCAATTGGGCACATAGAGCCAGAGTTTTAGGGACAGTCTACATACAGTAGTGGGCTGACAGGAGAATGGGAAGCACAGATGCTGCCAGGAGCCCTGTCTGTGTTCTGGATTAATCTGCTCCCAGATCCATGCTACTCTGCCAGACCTGTATGCCTTTTCACCTCTCCCTTGTTTTGTCCCATGCCATCCTCATATTAAAAGATCCAAAAAAGTAGAACCTGGTTGATGTTAAATAATATGGGATTTTACTAAAAGTCTTGAAAAGTCACAGAGCAACATTGTGCTGCTTTCAAAACCTTTTCAAAAACCAATTCAATTATTTGGGATCTGAACCCTGCATGTGTTCTAGAGCTGGAGTGACTACAGTATGAATGACAGGAACTCTCTCCTGTCCTGGACTCTAATCATGAGGATTGTAGGGGGACATTGTTTTCTGTTTCATTTTTCAGACTTCAATCTTCTCCTTTTATTATTTTCCTTCTATCTCTTTCTCATGGGTATATGTGTCTTCTTCTTCACAAGTGCCTCTGTAAGTAACCTAATCTCATGCTTGCCCCCTCGGTCCTGATGGTTCTTCATCACAGAGGCTCAGTGTAAGCCTTACTACTCTGACTACTCTCCTACCCGTCGCCTCATCCACAAGATGTGCACAAGCCACTACCTGGATCTTTTCATCACCATCGTTATAGGTCTCAACGTCATCACTATGTCCATGGAGCACTACCAGCAGCCCAAGGTAGGCCCATGGAGTCAAGCATTCCTGCTGTCTTGATTTTTTTAATTGATATTTTATCCAATGTTTTAGGATTCATAGTTACTGTATGTAGTAATCTTCTATCATATTTTTATTACTGTTGTTCACTTACGGTCGCTTTTTACAGGATGGTTATAGATGCTCTTTTTTCAAGGAAAGAACAACTTTGCAATGATAAAATTAGTGAGATAGTTTATTATAATTCCAGTTATTCAGATTGGAATCAGACAGAAGCAAAGATAGTCTCCATCACATATACCTATTTTTCTTTAGTAATAACTTAATGCTTGTTTAATGGTTATGCAGATGACTGAGCCTCTAATACAATGGCAGAGCTGTAGTATCTGTCTGAAAGTTTTACGCAGCAAGCTGGTATTTACTTCCCCCATTACTGCTCTTCACTGCCAGAGGGTTTCCCAGGCTTTGACCCTGTTGGTAATAGAGTTCGCCCATGCTAACCTGTGGTTATAAATAGATGGCTGTTTTTATTAGCAGTTTAGTGTGGGAAGGGGGAGAGTTAGTTTTTGTTCTGGGTACAGTATAATTAGTTGGTGGTAACCTAGTAGGGCATGATATAGAACATTTCCTGTTTTCAGTGGTAGCCTGTTTACATCTGATCTTGTCTCTGGCTGTAGTGTCAACTCCAGAACACTAGCACTCTGTATGAAAGTGAACAAAATGCTAAAAAATAAATTGTGCATATAAAATTAATTATGCATACAGTAAGGGTTATTTTAGGGACTCTGTAATTGTATTATAATATAATCTAAATAATGGGGTGAAATTATTTTTCAATTTTATCTGCAGTAGATGCTCTTCCTTTATGACCCCCTGCTCCATTCAAACATCTACTTAAAATTATTTAATATGATAAATATTTCCCACTTAAATACATTCTATGTTTGACAGAAAGCAACTTTGAACAGATCAGATGAAAGTTATTATTTAAAGAACCTTCAGTGGTAGTTTGCTGTTACATTACACAAAATTCCAGGACAGCAGACATGCATGGAGTTTGCATGTTCTCCTATGATTAGCAGGTTTCCTCTGGGTACTTTGTTTCCTCCCACAGTCTAAAGTGGTCTAGTTTGTTTGGGCTTTTCAAATTGCCCATAGTATGAGATTGAGTGTGAAGATGTGTTGGCACCCCATCCAGGGTTTACCCCACATTGTGCCCCCTGGCATAGGCATCAGGCCCTAAGTGATCCTGCACAGGCTAAGTAATATAGATAGAGGATGGATGGACAGATATGTCTTGTTTGTGTGTGTGTGTGTGTGTGTGTGTGTGTGTGTGTGTGTGTGTGTGTGTGTGTGTGTCTGTAGTGAGACATTTAACTTCGACACAGCACGCAGAGCACCATTTTATTAGTGTTTTTTTTAAAGAACTACTGGACGATCAGTTTCAGACTTTTGGGGATAAAACATTCCATCATGAGCCGGCAAAACTTGGGGCAAAAATAAATATTTAGACGCATTGACGCACCTCACAATGGTTGACATATAAACGTAATTGTTTATAAATATTTTTCAATGATAATTCCATAAAGACTTTTTTAGACTTTTACCCTCTCTTACATCATTTGTCTTAGTGATAGTTAATGGTGCATGTTATAAAGTGATAAAAGAAAATCCGTTCTCATTTTGAAGTAAAAAAATTGTAGATAATCTGATATGTTTTTGAAATCTTAATGTTTTGCAGATTCTCGATGAAGCACTGAAAATCTGCAACTACATTTTTACCGTTATCTTTGTGCTGGAGTGTGTCTTCAAACTTGTAGCATTTGGATTCAGACGGTTCTTCAAAGACAGGTATGAGATACAGAGTGAGGTCTGTAAAAAAAAAAAAAAAGAGGAATGCACCAGGATATCTGGAAGAAGAGTACTGGAATTTTAGTAAAATTTTACTCCATTTGTTCTGAAATTGGGTTTTTTCAAGGATGGCCAGGGGGTCTATAATTTTTATTTACAATCCACTATTATGTAAGTTATTATATTTATTGCGGTTTGATGCTCATTTGCCTAATTGATGGATGTATTAAATTATGTTGGTTTAATACAGACCTTGATAACTGAAAAAGAAGCAGGCCTTTAAAGAGCATCAACATTAACTTAATGTGTTCTGTCTTAAAAAAATATAGAAATAAAATTGATTAAAAGGAATACCTTAACGGTTTCAATAAATAACCAGAATATTATTGTACACATTTGAATAATGAATGAATATTTTATGATATTCACATAGCTTATAAAATACGTCTGTGCTGTGGAGGTTTATACAGTGTTTTATTGTTAAACATATTCCTGACTGAGGAATCCTGACACCATGGTAATCACTATCATCATTAATCAGTGTCAAATTACAGGTACAAGACGAGTTGTATTAATAAAAAGCTAATTATTGGTTAGGGAACCAATTTTCTGTTTTAATCCATTTGCTTTAAATGAGGAGGGCAATAATTTACAAATGCAATTTAGTTGATTTATAGAATGAATATCTGGACATATTAAGCCCAGGGAAAGCACTGGGTTGGTCTCAATGCACCAAACTAACTACTATACAGTATACACAGATACCGTCATGTGACTTCAGGGTTTTGTAACTGAAGGACTTTTAACCAAATCAGCGTTTCTCATAGTGTGTAAGTGAAGTGAACTTGTGTGCCCTGCCCATAGTGTCTGTAATGTGAAGGAGTGTGTGCTTGTGTGCCCTGCGATGGATTGGCACCCCATCCAGGTCCTTGGGGTAAGCTCCAGGTTTTCCGTGACCCTGAACAGGATAAGTGTTATATAGTGAGTGAGTGAGTGAGTGAGTGAGAGCACTGTAATGCTTAAACATCTGCTTCTCTGCAAGCGGTTGGCTGGCCATCTCATTGCAGTATTAAGGAGGATAATTTAAAAACAAAACAATAGTCATAATTTATTTTGAGCTGTTCTTGTCATGTTATTTCTGCAAAATGTTTTGTATATACACGAAGATTGTACAGGTCACTTTGATCAGAGTACTCCTGGTAATCAAGCCAGACTGAAATGTAGAAAGGATTTGTGTTATCAATTTTGCTTCAGATATTTCTCCTATCTGATAAGACCCCTTCACGTGTCTACAGGCCTCTGGGAATTGGCTTGCCTTAAAAAGACTTCATATGTGACAGTTCTGAAATTCATGACCTCAGAGGAAGTGATTTATACTTTGGCAAGTAGTTTGTAGTCTCACTGAGATACACCAAATATCTTTAAACTGCTAAATATCAGGGTAAATCTGAGGTCAGATTAGAGGTTTGACATCATGCTTTGGTTAAAAAGTCTTAAATAATGCTTTATTAAATTCTGAAAATTGGATTCTCATCATCTTTTTGAAATTTTCATTTGATGTGCCGTGCTGAATAATATGCGCCTGTGTTCTGCAGGTGGAACCAGTTGGATCTGGCTATCGTACTGCTGTCCATTATGGGGATAACTCTGGAGGAGATCGAGGTCAACGCCTCACTACCCATCAACCCTACCATCATACGGATCATGAGGGTGCTACGCATTGCCCGAGGTGATTACGCTTCTTTAGTGCTTTTGTTGCCAAAAATTAGCATTTAATCACTTGTACCACCCTGCTGATTCGTTTAGCTGTCAGCATCTGTGTGGCAACTGGAATGAGAAAGCCATTCAGAATCTCTCACACACGCACGCTCGCACGCACGCACGCACACACGTACATGAGTATGGACCACTCATTTGTGTGTGTGTGTATGCGAGTGTGTGAGAGAGAGAGTGAGAATATGTATACATGTGCACTCTGCCTCTCTATTCCAATGCCTGGTGATGCTCTCTTAACGCACCAGCCATCCTCAACGCATGCATCAACAGGGGCATCTGGCCCTCTGCAACCCACTTACAGACTGTCATTATCACAACCCTAATATTAATACAACCTTGCTACCTATTTACATAAAATTTCAATATTAAAGAGTACCACCAAAATGACAGGGAATTTAATTCCAAGCAGGAGAATCTAGGGTTGCTTCTTTTTATAGTTCTCTAATTTGTTCTTTCTCTTAAGCATCACATTAATATTCTCACGTCTAACCTCAGCATCTCAGACTAGCTCAGGAAAAAACCAATAAAGCACAGACTTTCATTTTGTTCACTACTCAGTAGCATTATTTCACAATTATTTATTTTTTTACACACTTTATTTAAAATGACCTTATCAAACTTCTGTATTTCTTTTAAGTGTTAAAGCTCTTGAAGATGGCTGTGGGAATGCGAGCTCTGCTGGACACTGTGATCCAAGCCCTGCCTCAGGTGATACCCTCACTCAGTTGTGTGTTCTTCAGCCGAGCCCATGTTAGATCATTCGCTTTCTCCAAGCCTACAGTAGCTCCTGTTTCTTTTCCACTTGGCCTTATTTCCATAGTCAGTGAAGTAGCGACGCTACAAATGGACCGATGGCACGATAGCAAATACAGCAGGAGGCAAAGGGGGAAAAAAAAAACTCAGCAGCTCAGCATGCTGTCTTTAATGCTGTTGGGCGCTGTGGTTCCCCAATGAAGCCCTTTTGATTTGGGTACATGCTGCACCACAGGACACTGTCATAATTTCAATAAATAATGTAGCAATTCCGAATGAGTAATGTGAATAAATAATTCGCAAGTACTCGATGTTCCTGTTTGGGTTACTTCACGCTGTAAAAATAGATCTTTACCTAGTAGAACTGCACTGTGAGGATAATTTATCATAACCTTAGATCTCTGCATCTTTTATATGTGTCTGGAAGCCACTAGTTTAAACATTATATCCCAGATAGGGAGATAGAAGTGATTTATAACAATCCTGTGAAATGTACTGTACGCAGGAACCGTGTGCTTCATTAAAGCGGGGAAAAAAGCCAGCTATAGTCAAGGAAAATATATTCTTTTTTTAAACCTCTTTGATGGGAATAATGAATTTTCTAGTTTATTTGCCGTGCTCATTTCCCTCAATTGCTTTTCTGATATTATCCATGTGATGTACATGGTTATGCTTTGTATGTTTAGCCCATTCAAAAACCAATGTGAACCTTTAAACTTTTAGTTCTGATCACTTGGAGTGGACTTGAAGTTTTCTCACTTCATAGCTCTCTTGTTACTTGGCTCTCAGGAGGTGGTGTTTCTGGATCTGTTCTTTCTGTCCTTTTATGCTTCAGAAACACTGATCTGGCTCTCTGATTCTGTCTGCTCTTCTCTCTCATTCTCTCTCTCTCTCTCTCTCTCTACAGGTGGGGAATCTGGGTCTTCTCTTCATGCTTCTCTTCTTTATCTTCGCAGCATTGGGAGTAGAGCTATTTGGTGATCTGAGTAAGCACAAACCATCAATAGTCATTAACTGATTCTAGCACTTATCATAGAGAGCTTATGATGCACCATCTGTGTTTTTATTTCATCAAACATCCAAACGGCTCTCTTGTTGAATCTTTATTTCAATTCATTTTATGTCAATGGTAACTATTAGTTAGATGGTTTTCTTTCAATGTGTTTCAAAAGCTCTTACAAAATGTGTGTGGATACAGTATGTATGAGAAATGTCATATTAGGATTTACTCAATATGAAGCATATAGTCTTATTAAAAAAAATAGTAAGGGTTCTCATATTCCTAAGGGCATTCTACTTTGAACTGTTTCTGATAGCATAATCTTTGGCTTCAAATTTGCAAAACCTTTAAGGGCTTTCCAGAGAGAAACTCCAGAGACCTATTTAGGATTCAAGTTTTTATGAACCTTTTTAAGACTGTATGCACTTCGTAACGGCACAGAATGTAAACATATTTGTAATTCATGCTGTTTGAATTGTAGTATGTGATGATTTGCATCCCTGTGAGGGCCTTGGGCGATACGCCACGTTCAAGAACTTTGGCATGGCCTTTCTCCTGCTGTTCCGCGTGTCCACTGGGGACAACTGGAACGGCATTATGAAGGTACATTTATTATGTCTGTTTAACCATTTTGTACATTGTCTGAAGTTCCAGGTTCACAGTCATTTTCACAAGCTCTTTATGGGTCTCACTGGGGAGACATAAAAGTCATTGTTATCTTCATCAAGGACCTGATTTACTAAGATTCCCAATAAAGACTTTATTCTTACTGGCGCGTTCTGATAAATTGTGATTTCCCAGAAGACACATGAATGCAAAATCTCATCAAGTATGATAATGAATTAGAGAAGGGAAAGCATCAAAAGTCTAAATTCAGTTTAAAAGCTTACAGACATACTTTGTGTCCGTGGATATACAGTAAGTGTGCATTCTGTTATACCGTGTGCAATACAAATCAGTAAATTAAAACTTCTTACAGGCAAAACTTGTCATCAAAGTGTTCAATGTGTGGACAAAATAAAATGTAAAATCAACTCTATGCCAGGAATGCTAGTCATACTTTTGATTAGCTGTCCCATTATTTTGAAATACTGACTCATAACTGAGAATATTTTGCATTTATTGAGATTTAAATGGTTTCCTTGAAATGGCCTTACACATATGTAATACCTTCTATTATATTTATTTGCCCATGTACTCAGTGTACTCCTCATCACGTTCAGGCTAATAAATCGCACAGGTTTTTGACCTTTTTTTTTGTTCAAATCCTGTACTTATTAAAGCATATTGGCAAAAGGAACAGCGTGTGCTATTTCACAAATGTAAAAGACAGAAGGCTTGTAATGAATCATCTTGGATTTACAGTATTTATGCTGGTGTTGTCAAGTTTGCAAGCAAGTCCGTGTGTCTATGTGTACATTCCAGGATACACTGAGAGACTGTGCTCATGACAACGGCACATGCTACAACACAGTGGTGTCTCCCATCTACTTTGTGTCCTTTGTGCTGACGGCTCAATTTGTGTTGGTCAACGTTGTAATCGCTGTCCTCATGAAGCACCTGGAAGAGAGCAACAAAGAGGCTAAGGAAGAGGCAGAGCTCGAGGCAGAGATGGAGCTAGAGGCAGTAGGGGGAGATGGGGGTATGACTGGGGGGCACATTTCCCCTCTGGCCCTGCGTGATATTGGTGGGCCTGCAGGATCTCGCTGGATCTCCAGAGACTTACAGGACAGAGGTTATCCAGAGAGCCCATCGGCAGTCATACGCAGAGACTCAACAGCACACAAGATAGACCAGTCTCAAGGTCTGGGACCTCCTTTGCAGGTGAGTGAAACTATCACTGTGTTATGTGTGGGTGGATTTGTATCACTTTGTAGGCAGCACACTGATAGTAATATGATTTGGCAGATACTAAGGGAGCTTTGCTTGCTCAGTATGTCCTAGCAGCTGTGCATGTTTGCACAGGGCCATTACCCAGTCAGACCCAACCTGTGAATCACATGGCCATAGAACAAAGTCTGGTCTGCTGATAAACCTTGGCCAGGTTTGGAATGCTGAGCTGAGCATCAAGCCGGGCACCGTGTGAGATGAGACAGCTATAGAGAATGAGCAAGCTGACCATTGACTCTCATCATCTGTCCGGTGTACATCACAGTGCCAGACGGAGAAGGAGACAGCAGCTCTCTCCCCATGTGCTAAGCCCTGCTTAAGAGGCAAAAACTTATTGTCCTTTATTAGTAACAGTAATGACGGTGCATATGAGATTGTATGGCAGTCCATAATCAGATGAACTGAAATAAAAGAAACCATTTAAAGGCCATTTAAAAATAGTAGCATTTACAGTATATCACTGTATGTATATAAAAGTGTACTGTATAATAATACAGTATAGAGTATAGAATGGCATAAGCAAACTAAATAAGCCAATTTCAGGTAGATTTTATTAAATGTTTCAGCATTGCGCTGTGGTATATCTTTCATCATTGCATAACAGCAAAATCATTGGATGCAACATTTCACACTAATTTTTATGTGTCATGGTATCCTGCCACGCTTTATCCCTTTTGAATTTGCCAACCAGCTGCAGTTCTTGGTTTCTTGCTGTCATTTAGATATGGCCGTGCTGTTTCCCTTTTTAAATGCAAAGCAGCCAGAGGTCATGTTGGTGCCATGGGAAAGCACTGATACATCAGTTTGTTTTTGTTGTGCCTGGCTATTCCTAGAATACCGTTTTTTTTTAAAAGTATAAATGGTGACCTTCATATCATCATTTTACTATCCCTCATCTAATGTTAAGTTTAATCAGTGAAGCATTCTCCTGCTGAGACCTATTTGTCTTGCCTGCAGCTGTAGACAGTCTCAGTAGAGTTATTGTGCTCTCCAGTGGAGATCTTTGGTAGTACAGGATAAATGAAAATGTCTAGGATCAGGCTGGGTAAACGCAATAAACAAGCTGTCTTTATTGCTTGAATTAATAAATACACTTGGTCAGGGGCCACT
>JAOVVA010000054.1:14614013-14627411 GCA_028565275.1 Leiocassis micropogon | reverse complement strand
TATATGTAGCTTAGAGTTATATTGCACTATATATATATTGCTTAGAGTTATATTGCACTATGCACAAACCCTTAAATAAAAACAGAGTATTTAAAAACACTTAATATAGTTATTAAGAAACATTATGTAATATTGTGTATATATACAGTATTGTGCATATATACAACTGTTATTATATATGTCTAGCATTACTGTAATGTAAAAACACCTTAAAAATAAATGAATAAATAAATAAATAAATACGATTTTATACAGAAGAACATTTGCATGCCTATAAAAGCGGCATTATATGACAGACCAGTTTTCAGAAAAAAACCTAACGTAGCCTTCTGAGTTTTGCATGAAAATAGAAATGGGCAGGTGTGATTAAGTTAACAGAAGAACTCATTCTCCAGCATGCTCAGTAAAACCTCCCACCAGTACCTTACTTACAGTACTGTGCGAATGTCTTGGAACATGCAGTACAAACAAAATGCCCTGAGAAACAATGCTTTGGAAAACATTTTGGCATAAAGGTTCTATGAATAACACTAAAGAGTAATAAAATAAGCTGTCAATATTTGGTACAAAAACAACTGCTTGAAAAAAATCAGTAGTGTTTCATACAGATTAAGTAAAACAGCTGGATTTTTGATGAGCATAATGGAGAACATGCCAGAGATCTTCTGGTAACTATTTTCATGCAAGCCCAGGAGCCTACATTTTTTTTGTTGTTGTTTTGTTTCTGTCTAAAAAACTGCCCTGTCATAATTTATGTTGCTTTTCTTTCACACATACTTACCTGCCACTTCTATAGGTACACCGGTTTAGCACAAACATCTAATCAGCCAATCACATTTCAGCAAAGCAAAGCATTTCGTCAAGTAGACATGATCAAGTTTAAGCATCAAGCATCAGAATGGGGAAGAAATTTGATGTAAGTAAATTTGAACTTGGCATGGTTGTTGGTGCCAGACAGGCTGATCTGAGTATTTCCACACTCCTGAGCTACTGGGATTCAGACAACCATCTCTAGGGTTTACATAGAATAGTCTAAAAAGAAACAAATATCCAGTGGCAGTTCTCAGGAAAAAATGCCTTGTTGATGTCAGTGGAGGTCAGAGGACATTGGCCAGACTGGATTAAGAAGATACGTAGAAAAGCAACACGAACACAAATAAAATCTCGCTACTCGCACAAATAAAACTAAGGAATGCTAAAGAGAGCAGATGGGCTACAACGGCAGAAGACCACACTGGGTGCCAGTCTTGTCAGTTACGAACAGGAAATTGAGTCTTTAAATTCACATGAGCTCACCAAGATTGGACAATAGAAGATTGGAAAAAAGGGGTTACCTTGTCTGAGGAGTCTCTGATTTCGATGAGTCTGACATTTCTGCTGTAACATTTGGATGGCATGGTCAGAATTTTGCATAAATGTCATGCAAGCATGGAAACATCCTGCCTTGTATCAACAGATCAGGCTGTTGGTGGTGTAATAGTGTGGGGAATATTTTCTTGTAACATTTTGTGCCCCTAGGTATTGTTGCTGACCATGTCCATCCCTTTATGATCACAGGATAACGCATCATGTCAAAGAGATAAAATGAAACATGCATGAACATGCCAATGAGTTCACAGTACTCAAATGGCCTCCACAGTCACCAGATCTCAAACAGAGCACCTTTTGGATGTGGTGGTACGGGAGATTTACATCATGAGTGTGAAGCCAAAGCACCTTGTTGAATCTATGAAAAAAAGAGTTAAGGCAGTTTTGAAGGCAAAAGGCGGTCGAACCCATTACTTCACAAATATTCACACCCTTTGCCATGACACTCAAAATTGAGCTCAGGTGCATCATCTTTCCACTGATCATCCTTAAAATGTTTCTACAATTCAATTGGAGTCCACCTGTGGGAAATTCAGTTAATGGGACATGATTTGGAAAGAAACACGCCTGTCTACAGTATATAAGGTTACACAGTTAACAGTGCATGTCAGAGCACAAACCAAGCTATGTCCAAGGAATTGTCTATAGACCTCTGAGACAGGACTGTATCGAGGCACGGGTCTGGGGAAGGGTACGGAAAAATTTCTGCAGCATTGAAGGTGAGCACTGTGGCCCAGACAGTATCCACCCCTCAGTAAAAGGCACATGACAGGTGCTTGGAGTTTGCCAAAAGGCACCTGAAGGACTCTCAGACCATGAGATTTTTTTTTTTTACAAAAAAACGGATCAATTCCTTGGACTTATGGCTTGGTTTGTGCTTTGACTTGCACTGTTACCTGTGGAACCTTATATAGACAGGTGTGTTTCTTTTGAAAGAATGTTCAGTTAACTGAATCTACCACAGGTGGACTCCAATCGAGTTGTAGAAACATTCTCAGTTGTTCACAGATATTGTTTGTAGAATAAAAAAAAAATACTAATGATGAATTTAAACCATTTTGAAATAAGGCTGTAACACAGCGAAATGTAGAAAAAGTGAAACGCTGTGAATACTTTCTGAAACACTGTACTTTATGAAGTGGCTAGTGAGTGTGTGTGTATATACGCACATATATCTATACACATAGTGCGTGTTATAAGTTATGTGCAAATGTTTTTTGTTTTTTTTTATGTACAAACCAGGCTAAAAACTGTATTTGATCTGTATTGCTAACCGAGCTTAGCAGGGCATCTCTTAGTTTTCTCCTTTGCTCTTTAGCCACTTCCAGAGCTGTTTTCTGTGACAATAGTGGCAAAAGTCAGTTAGAAATACAACACTTTAATTCATTTGGTAAACACAAATGGGCAACCGTGTTAGAAACCTATAATGGTCGATTATAATTCACGCACACATGCATTCATATGTACACAGATTTGAATTTAAACTTGTGTAATGTCACTCCAGTACTTTCAAAATTGCCCAAAATGCTTCAAAAGCTTGCAGAATAATATACAGTATGGCTTTTCCACTAAGCACATTTGCGTCTAATAAAATATTTAATGTAATAAAATAATTTTTTAAAATTTTCTTTTATATCTGTAAAGCTGCTTTGTGACAATGACCATTGTTAAAAGTGCTGCTATATACATGAAATCAAATTTAATTTAATAGATTTTTCCTTACCCTAAAAAGAAAAAAAAGAACTTTAAGTGGATTAAGTATGTGTGTGATTTTGAAAATCTGTTTATAATGTGCTCTGGGACAACGCCAGGTTCTGGTATCAGTACTTGGTTTTATTGGCAAGTACGCATCTGAAAGTACTTGTACTGACAAAAAAACAGTTTGGGAACTCTTTGTTGTGGTAGTCCAGATGTGGTATAGTTTGTAGCACCAGCAAGCTTACTACTTGCTGAACTTTATATGTTTTAGGAGCTTTATTATCAGCGTTCACTTTACTTTAGTCCTTTAATTATGTTGCATAATTTACTTTTAGTGCAGATGTGAAATCTGCACCAGGTTTCACATCTGCACTACTTCCATGAGCCTGAAGTTCTTACAATTAATTTCTTACAAATTGTTCATGCATAATCATTAAACTGTTCTAAAATCTGTAGCTATTAAGTATTTGATCTCACAAAATAAGGTAAGTAGGTGATCATTATTAGAGTAAACTTACATGATTCTGCTTTCTTGGTTTTCTTTACATATTTCTCTAACCTCCATGTGGCCTCTTGAACTGTTGTCTATGAACTTCTTTCCTTCCTTGCTTCTACTTGTCTGTGTGCTTCTGCTTTCACACTACCTATCCTTTCCTCTGCCTGTCTGTGTATCTGTCTGCTCTCTCTTTCTCTCTTACTCTGCTTTTTTTTCTGTCTGCAAACTCCTGGGTCTGTAGCGGAGGCCCATGTTTGACTCGGTATCCCTGGTGATCCAGGGCTCACTGGAAGGAGAGCTCAGCCTAATGGACAACCTTTCTGGCTCCATCTGCCACTACTACGCTCTGCCCCCTCTCCCCAGCAAGTACTGCAATGAGAAACAGGTCAATGGCTTCCCTGTGCACCCTCCTGCCTAACACCATGCGCTCTCTCTCTCTCTCTCTCTCTCTCTCTTTTTGGTCTTTCTGTCTTTCTGTGTGAAATACTGGGGTTTGTGCCCAAGTTATTAAAATAAAATAAAAAACTAATTACAAAAAACAGCTATACGGTAACTTTCACAATTTTTTAAATATAATTCAATAACAAAATATGTACTTTGAGAATTTACATTTCATTTTTAATGTAACAAACACAAAAGTCTTCTGTAAGCTTGTTTTCTGAAAACTTTACTGCCTGAGCCTGAATTTCATCAAGTGAAGTTCAATAAATTGGAGTGCTGTAGAAATTGGCCCTGTTTTCAGATTGCTCTGTTAGCTTTGCAGAAAGTTTTGTTAAGTTTGCAAAATATGTAATCATAAAAGCTTTTTGATGTAATTGCACATTATTTTATGTCTCTAGACTGCGTCTTTTACGATTTGTTTCAGTAAATCAGCTAAAACTCGTGCACTGAATCTGCCTGATACAGCATTTTTCCGCATTTTGGAAACCTGGAAAGGATGAAAAATGCCAGTAACAGAAATCATTGGAATAGACATTGGAAAATTTGATAATTTTTTTTTTTTTACTTTAGAATTACTTTTTGTATTTAATTATAATCCTCAGAAATCATATTGATTGCTCAATTTCTGCAGGTGCAATCATTGTGCAAAAAAGTGTCTGACACATGCTATATTATATATAGCTATATAGTGTCTGACACATGCTATACAGTATATTATACTTCATGTGCATAAATAGCAAACATTGAATAAAAAGAAAATTGAGCTTTTTTTTTTTTTTTTTTTAAGGATTTTTTTATTCTGGCACAAGACATTCCTGTGTGAATGTGTGACGATGTGTTTCTCTAATTGCATGTGGCCAGATGGACTCTGTTCTCACCCTGGCCTCATCTCTTCCTCTTTAGATACCCCTAGCTGAGATGGAAGCTCTGTCTCTGGCATCGGAGAAATCCTGGTCCTTAGCTCTGACGGATGACTCTGTCCCTGATGATTTTAATCCCCTCTTACTTACCAGTCTGGAGTGCAATGTACTTACCAGTAGAAAATCGTTCATGCATTTTTGCGGGTTCTAGGTTTTTCCTTATAGAGCTTCCAGTAATTTGTCTCCTCCATTGTAATTGTTTTGTGCATATTCTCCTAGTGCATGAGGGGAAATGGGTATTCAGACAATATTGTTTTCATTAGTGTTAAATATACTCAGTGCATATATCCCCACATATATGTACACACATAGTGTCTTGTGGCTTCGTACTTATAATTATGAACAAAGAATGTATTTTATAATCATAAAAGAGATATGTTTGAAATTAATGATGGTAGTAGAAATAATAGTAAAAAATATTAGCTTTTTACTGCATTGTGCTTAATTTTTTGCCCATAATCTTCATTCACCAAATTTGCAAGTTTATTTTGGTTGAATGTTTAACATATTTTTTTTCTTTTTCAAGGTTAATTTTTCATTAAGAGATTAAACTCTTCTCTAATATGCCATAGTACATCATTGGTGTTTGTGGCAATACCCATGCCCATGCTCTTTAATGAGCAAATTTCTTTGACATGTGCGTTTCTGTCCTCCTTTTTTTTTTTCGTCAGAGGTTTGTGTAAGGTGTAGAAACAGAGAAAACTGTGGTACAGTTCATCGTTTATTCATTTCAAAGTAACTCTTTTTTCTACTGTTTTCTGCTGTGTCCTTTTAACGCCGGCTAACGTAATAACAGCCACAAACATAATAAACCAAACATAATACAAATCTGCAGCTTTTAATATAATAATCTGTCAAATTCTTACAAACATAGTCTATATAAATAAATGTATATTGGTCAGAACATACTCTTTTAATGATATCTTTATGTTTTATACATTGAAGGACCCAAAACAGGAGAATTTGTCACAGCATTACACAAAACTGGCTGGACAGAATTTAATGAAACTTTGCCAGTCCTTAGGTATTTGTCTGAAGTTTAACGTCCAAGTTAAATGTCCAATATTAAAAATTTACTATGTTTGTGGGATTATTATATTAAAAGCTGTAGATTTGTATTCTGTTTGTTGTTTATTACATTTGTGCGCTGTTATACATTGACTAGTGTTAGATTTTCCTGCACCTATTTTTGCTGGCTTTTCAGTTCTTTCATCATCATTAGTCTGAGGGTACTGTATGTTGTAAAATCTTGCATGACACACCTGTCCAGAATTTATTAATTGCAGTCCCAATAATTGCCCAACTGCATACTATATTATTGAATATTACAATTTTACAAATTTTATAGATGTTTAACGTGTTTGCTACGTTTCTATAGCTTTTTTTTCATTTTGACTGTTGTTTAATCATTTTATTGTTAAGTTTCTTCACCTTCACCAACATTGCTTTTTGTTGTGTGAAATTTCCCTTGTTAATTATATATTTAAACATACCTTTGTTTAAATATATAAAGAAAAATTATATAAAGAAAACTTTCTATGTACAAACTCACAAGACACAGGTTTGTATTTGCAGAGGCTATCATGGGTGAAGACTCACCCAGACTGGGGAGATGAAGACTGAAATGAGATTAGTCTTGACTTTAAATGTCCAGTTCGGGTGAGTCTGTATCCAGGATAACCTCAGGTTCATGTCTTTGGTTGACCAGAGTGAAACCTGATATGATCTTCTGCTGTTGTAACTCACCCACCTCGAGTTCAATGCTTAGCCCATACCGAGATGCTTTTCTGCTCATCAGGTGCAAAGAGTGATTATTTAAGTTTTAATAGACTTTGTGTCGGCGCCGACCAGTCCTATCATTTTCCACACCATTCTGTGTACACTTTAGAGAGTGTTGGGTGTGAAAATCTCAGGAACTCAGCATTTCCCAAAACTATTCGAACCAGCGATCTGGTACCAACAGCCATGCCACAGTTATGTATAATCACAGAGATCAAACTATTTCCCCATTTTGATGTTTGATATAAACATTATAAACTTACATGCTTTACCTGTATCTGCATGATTTTATACATTGCGCTGCTGCCACATCATTGGCTGATTGAATAACTGCATAAATGAGCAGGTTAACAGGTGTTCTATAAAATTCCAGCATATGTGCTGGAAGTATACTAAATAATAAAAACAATAGTGTTTGGATATTTATTTCCCACCTCTGTATATACTTACCGTGAAACTTTTTTTCAGATTCAATAAGTCAGTAAATTATTATTATTATAATTTTTTTTAACATATGTCAATATGTACACTGGGACAGGGACAGTTTTTCGAATTTAAACATTCAGACTTTCTGCAGGTGTTTAATTTCTGTTCAGAGCATTAAATTTATGCATGTGTAGATCCCTCAGGAAGAGAGTTTTTCGGTTGTGTCTAGACCGCTGCTGTTAAAAACTTAATCCTGGAAATAATTGGAGGACAGAAAATGTAAAATGATATTTTTTACCTTTTCATAGCAAGTAAAATATGATTTAATGAAAAGATAAAAATAAAGCACAAATAAAACAATAAAAGCAATTTAGACAAATACAATAATAAGTATTTATAACACAGTGATTAAAATAACAACCTAATAAATGTTTAATAATAGTCAAAAAAGTAAAAAATTGTTCTCAAAGTAGGGTCTGATGCTTGGGAAACATAGCTGTGGGGATATGATTTAAAAATTTTAGTACATTAAATACCAAATTGCAAAACCAGTTGCTATTTATAGTATTGTACAAATCAATGGAGAAAACATAATTAGGTCTTTTAAACAAGTAATCAAATGCAATGTCATCGTAATGTCTTTTCTGACCCCCAAATGAACAAAAGAAAGGGGAAAAATAATTAGTCCAATTATCTATCATGTTTATAATCCCTCTCAAAGAGTATTTTTTAACATTATGAGCATAGTGCATGAGCAGTTCAAATCACATTTCAGGGTAAGAGGTCGAGGTAACATATTAGGACATCGGTAGTCGTTGCCACAAGCAGTGCGATTACTTTTGCCTTGGTTTAGTCTGAAGGACAAGTTTGACTGGAAGCTCTTGATTTTCTTAAACATTGGCTTAGCTCTCTCTTTCTTCTTTGCCCATGTACCCCAGCCTGGTCTTTGTCCAGTCCAGTAGAATAGCTCTCCCTGCTACTTTCCTGTCTGGGTTCCTTACCTCCCCCTGTTCCTTTCCACATGTGGACATCTCTACCCTGTCGTACTCTGGGTGGTTCTGTCCTTATCATTTTTATGTGTCAGTATATGTGTGTAGTCATATTCAAGCTTCATGGTATTATCATACTGTAGCTCTGTCTCCATCTTGACTTGTATTTTGTAATCAATCACAGCACCATGTCCCTGACTTATTTTTTTTTAAAGCATACGGGTTGGCTTCTCATGTCTGCTAGCTACAGTAGTAAAGACTCTAGATGTGGCTTTGGAAGGGAGGAGCCTGGCAGACGTTTTTATCCAATAATACATTTTCTGCTTAAAGCTTAAAGCAGCATAAAGCTAATGTTGACCACACCAGGTTAATAAAGCTCAGTCTCCTCCCTATAGCCAGTGTGCCTTTCATTTCAGTGTGCTAACCTGTCCTGTAGGTACTGTGTATATGTTTGTAAGGGAGATGCACCGGTTCTCATATCCCTAGTTCAAGCTCGCCTTACTGCTCTGCTTATGATGCTTGTCTTTGCCTCTCAGAATGAAGATCCTTCAGAACCCTCAACAGAGTCTGTGCGGCCGCATGAATATCTGGAAGAGCACCTGCTGTGTGTGAAGAAGACTTCAGTGGGGCGTGCACACTCCTTACCCAATGACAGCTACATGTTTCTGCCTCACCAACCAATCCCGTTCTCAACAACCCTCATGACCTCAGCTCAACAGACTCAGTCAGGTGCAGCACAAGCACAGCCAACCCAGCCACTATCTAGATCACTACCGTGTGTGTGTTTATATTACAGTATACAGTATATCTACATATGTTAGTCAAAAATTTGGACACACCATTGTAAAAGAATGCTGGAAGGATGCTAAATATGCAATACTGTCCTTTGAACTGTCGATATTGAGATGTGCCGGCTACTTATGCTTCGTAAAGCCTTCATAATCTGATCTTCTAATCCGAGGTGCTGTTAATTAGTTATTTTCGAGGCGGGTAACTCCAAATGAACTTTTCCATTTCAGCATAGATAAGTCTTTGTCTTTTTTTTTTCCTGGGATGGTCTTCATGAAAGCCAGTTTCATTATGGTTCTCGATAGATTTTGCAAATACACTTGACAGTACTGTTCTTGCAAAAACTATTCCAGAACAGCTGACCTTCATGTGTTAAAATACCAACTGACTGTTGTTGTTGTTGTTGTTGTTACTTAATTACCTTATATGTTATTCACAGTTCAGTAAAAAAAAAAATCCAGTATTGCTTTAGAATGTAGAAAATAAATCCAAACATGTGTCCAAACTTTTGAATGGTACAGATATATTAGTGTTGTCAATCGATTAATAAATCTAAACACAGGCAGTCATAGACTGTAAATAATTTCGATTAATTACCATTTTAAAATAAAGTCGCCTACATACATTTGAGTTACTAACTTTCGAAGATACAAACATCAAATTTCATTACTGTTTTCTCTCCAATCACAGGCTCTGTTGGCTCTGTACACTCTCAGACAGAGGAGCCTGCACAGCACCTGACTGTACCTACAGATCTCTTCCGGCCCATCAGCCCTCACAGTCTGTCTGACTCGGAGTGTATTCCCCGAATTCCTCCCCCTTGCCGGGGACACACACTCTCCCGCACCTTGCGCAGACAGGTACGCTCACATCACACATTTACAACGTTCTCTCGAAAGATTCATTGACTCTAGCTTTAATACTTCAGCATCTTTGTAAATCTCTTTGCTACACCTGCTACTTTGTTGTTGCCTGTCCTTCTTTGTATTCTCTGTATCTTTTTTGTCCGTTTTATGAACTGTATTTTGAGACTTGATTAAGGCTGGCACCTATGCATGACAGACCTGGTCTTCTGGTCTAGTCTACTGCCGCTCATAATTCTTCCTGAATTTTCTTCTTCCTTTTCTTTTCTTTTTTTTATCCCTTTTCTTCTTGTCCCCTTTGTATCCACTAATGTGACTAATCCTGATCAGATCAGCATGGTACAACACACACCGGACCCCAACCTGCTCCTGAGACACAGATACTCCTGCTGCTGAGAGAGCTGGAGTGGTAGCCTCCAGCATATTTCACATTCGTTTCAGAACCCCTCTATCCTAACTCTTTCCCAAACACCTTTTCCCTTTCTTAAATCTTACCATAATCTCCATTCCCCACTGCATTTCACCAGTGCCGCTTTAAGGGACAATTAGAAGGGTTAAGATCAGGTACAATGTTGGTTATAAATGGCAGTGCACAGAATGTTGGCTTTTTCTTCTTTTTTTTTTATTAATTCTCTGTCCAACAAGAAAGAGAGTGTCTCATAGTCTAGTATCTATTTTGTATGAATTATTGATGTTCAACCTTGCCAATTAATTCAGTCTTACAGCTTTTCCCAGTCCTGAGTTCAATCCTGAGCTCTGGCTTCCATATGTTCTCCTTGTGTCCATATGGAGCTCCTCCAGGTTTTCCAATTTCCTTCTACCTCTCTGAAATTGGAGGACTAACTATTAGTGGATTGGCAAGGTTAAATTCCCCATAGATTACTGTACTGTGTGTGTGAAGCTGGGTGTAGATTGAACCCTGTGATGGAGTGGCATCCTACTGTATACAGGGTATGTTTACTCCTGCCTCACACCCAGTGTTCCCAGGGTATGCTCCAGATCCTCTCTAACAGTGGCCAGGACAAAGAGCACTTCGGAAAGATGAATGAGTACGTTTCATCATGAATAGACGCAGTTCATATTACTTGTTCAATTAACATCTTTGTGCACTTGCCATTTCAAAAGGTGTCTACAGACATGAATGTAAGACATATCTAGTTACCACTAGATGGCAGTGATGTCTAATTTCTGAGGAGCTGTTTCGGTAACCATGAAGGCTGTGGTACACAGACTATTTAATTCATTTCATCATTTCTGTCTTTCAGCTCTCCAAATTAGTACATGAATCTACTTGATCTTTAGCCCTTCTTTGCAGTTCACTACCTCAACATTTCTCCTGTGGGTTTTATGAGCAGGAGGTAACCTTATAGACATTGGATTCAGAGGGTGACCTCTGGCACACAGTCCTTTCTGGACAAAAGGGGTTGTTTTGTTGTCATTACTGTATGGCCCAGTGGCTCAGAGTGCAGTCTGTCAATCAGGACACATAGAATTGGCTTAGAGTAAAAGGTCTTCTGTTCTAGGTCAGAAGTGCTATACATATTATTCAGTTTTTGCCTTAACTGACAGCAGAAGCTTATGGATTTTATGGAAAGAATGAAATCACCAGAAGTGTAATGAATTAAAAGAGAGATAGACAGAGAGAGAGAGAGCAAAATAAGAGAAGAGAACAAATACTCATGTGGCAATCTCTGCCTTGCTTTGAACAACATTATGATATAGTTAAAAGTGCAACATCAGTCCCAGACATTATTTCTTATATTGTAAGAAATATAATTATATTGCAATATCAATTCAAGACATTATGTCTAAAAAAAAAAAAAAAAAAAAAAAGCAGACTCAAAAACTACCAATATTTCAAATTTTGTCTGACTTCTTCTCTACTTGCCAGGGCACAAAATGTCTGCTTGACATACAAATGGCTCTAAACTCTACTCTAAACCCACTGCTCATCTTTCCCAGCTCATTTTAACAATCTATTTTCTCATCTTATCATGCCTTAAACACTTTTCCCCGTTCTGTTCCTTCTCACTTCCACCTCTCCCAACCCTGCTTTCCTCAGGTGGCAGTGAGCACTGACTCTCAGGAGGCCTTGTACACAAAAGGAGGGGAGAATGAGGGCCCCCAGGGGCTTGGTGAACTCTCCGCTCCTCCTGCTACATTCCCAGCACTGCAGCAGTTTCCCCAACCGTCACTTTTCCTCGTTCCAGCAACACCAGGTGCCTCTCCCAAACCAGTGCGTGGCAGTGTGCATACGCAGCACAACCCCCATGATCAATACAACATCTGCTCCAGGCACCAGTGCACCCCCCCTTCCCATGATAAACCTGCTGAGGAGAACTCAGTGGATCAGGAGGTGTCTCAAATAATCCAATCAGGATTGGAAGATCATAGAAATCAAGACTGTGTTAAGGGGGGTGGAATTGGGGGAGGACTGTGTGAGGGCAACATTCCTTCTCTGAGGCAGTTGAAGAAGTACCACAGTGCGGACGTGCAAAGTAAAAGGGCACCACTACTACTCCCTCGACCCTCTTCCTGGGTTGATGACCCACGGCGTCACTCTATCGAGGTGTGTCCGTCAGTGGAGAACAGCCCCCAGAGGAGCTCCGTGTCCTCTGGTTTTGTGTCACGTGCAGATAGCTTACAACAGCCCTCACCCCGGACCCACAAGAAGAAGAAAATGAGCCCTCCTTGCATCTCTGTGGACCCTCCAGAGGGGCTGGTGCTTTCAAGGGACTTCCAGATAGTGATGGACACTGGGATGAGCACAATGTCACCCTCTCTGCCCAGCAGGGACACCTGCCTGAGAAGGAGGGCTCCCTCTAGTGAATCCAAGGACTCGTTTGAGCTGGGTTTAGGAGGAGATGGGTTGTCTCAAGAGGGAGTTCCTAACCCCAAGCTATTAACTCTGCCCAACTTCTCTTTTGAGAAAACAAGCTCTGAGCACTGAACATGTACACACAAATGCACTAAAGTGCATACAAAAAGCATATATGCACATTCATAGAGAAGACGATGCGCTATGTGTGTCCATGACAGTGATGATAGTAATAATAGCATAGAGAGTAATAGTGTTAAACACAGCAGTGGTGAATAACCAATGATCATAATGAAATAGTGACCATTTCTTTGTCTTTGTTATTTACTGCCAAAAAAAAAAAGAAAACAAAACTACACTGTAATGAAGACAAACCAAGCTAATAAAAAGAACTGTCTTTCTTCCATCATGCCAGCAGGTGTTTGCTGGCAATCCTATGACCTCCTATTGAACGTTGTTCTCGGTGCCCACACAGGGCTTCTTCTGGCTGTTTTGGAGACTTTTTAGCACAGCTCTTCTACCCCAAGAGCAGTGGTGAAGGTACAAAGCAATATGAACGTTTTAGAGACACTATTTTCTTAAATTATTGGGCCATAGTATTTGTACAGGATGTAGATTTTTTTAATTTCAATATATTTTTATTTTTGTCCCTTTGTGACTTTACAATGTTAAAATTGTTTGTTGTTTTGTTTTATTTTTACACTATAGGATATTTTTAGCTTTAGGGAGGATTAAAAAAAGAAAAGAAAAAAGAAACCTTTTTTTCATTCAATCTCCAAGATCCATGTATTTGTAGTAATAATTTTATATC
>JAOVVA010000054.1:14601678-14613913 GCA_028565275.1 Leiocassis micropogon | reverse complement strand
CAGTAAAGTATAGATACCCAAAATTTCTACTTAAGTAAGGTAACAAAGTATTTGTACTTCGTTACTTGACACCTCTGGGGCCCAAGCATGCATGCACACAGTTATTTACATGCTCCAGGCAATTTGGAGACACCAATTAGGCTTATCTGCTTGTCTTCGCATGGTGGGAGGAAACTGGAGCACTCAGAGGAAACCCATCAAGCACAGGGATAACATTCAAACTCCACACACAGGCCCAAATGAAGGACTCAAACCCTCATTGCTGGAGTTGCGAGGCCACATTTCTAACCATTATGCTAATGAGGTGCCCATCTAATTTCATGGTAATTACATTTTATTTCATCTTACTTGTCCACTTTCTTCAGGAACTTTGTGTAGGTGAAACAAAACTTCATAGGGGTCCCAAGAAAACTTTTTAGACCAACTTTATAGGAATTTCCTTTACTGTTCCACTTCATGGCTTTGCAGCACTGTGTTTTCAAAGGAAGTTTATTTCCATTTATGATCTGTTTTGTCAGGAACTTGGCCAGGTTAAGGGGATTGAAGAAACATTTTAAGGAACTGCCACACAGTACGAAATGCAGCAGCTGACGGGTAAACGGACCTAAACCATTGGCTAGGGGACACTAACACCTTTAACAGTAGACAACAGAAAAAAGATACAAATGTTTAATGTACAATTTTTCCAACTGCCTGATCATACACCTGAATAAGACTTTCCACTTTACTGGGCAAGCGAGTGTTCTCCTCAACTTTTTGGAAGAGCAAATTTCTCTTAAACTGTTTTGTGCTTAACCTGACTGATCAATCTCTACTACATCTTACTTTTTTTTCAACAGTATGTGTTTCATTGCACATGAGAAAGATTGTTATTATAGTACCAAAGGAAAAATGCAAAGAATAAAATCTTTACATTTTATTATTTTAATATCTGAGAATATTATTGGGTTAATGCCAATCAGAGCTTATGGGTGTAATATAGCCTTGAGAATCTCTGCTCATTATCGCTCAGCGCTCAGCTCAGATTGCATCCTGCTTGACTCATTTCGCCAGTCTGCCATTTTGACTGTATAATGTTGGGTGACTGTGTAAGACACACATGCACGCTGGGTCAGGCTTGGGCATGCTTCAGGGCCATGGTGTTACCAGTACTAGAGGTAATTTGGTGCAGGACACATGGTGACATTCCCTCCTTAAAAAAAAAGGCGCTCTGTGCTCTGTTCAAAATCTGCTCACACTCCACTCACATGCACTAATGTTAACCACTGTGTGAGGATAGGTTGCTACAACTGATTTGACCAGAGAGCCTGGGGAGCTACTGGTGTGATGTCATGCTAATGCCTCTGGGAAGGTTCTGGCTAAGATAAATGTCATTCAAAGTACTGAGCTCAAACTGTTAACATGGGCTTTTCTGAAGTGCAAGGTTATATATCTGAAGATATATAACCTTGGGTGAAAATATTTTAATATAAAAATTTTATCTTCTCCCTATCTTCGATTCAGTAGAAATAGGGCTACAACATTTTTTTTTTATTTTGGGGAGAACCTCAAAAACATTACCTACCTCTACCTGTGCTTTAATTTCTTATTGATCAGTTTTATAAAGTTTAACATCAATTGTTCTGTGTTCAAACTTTACAGAAAGCCCATATCACCTACAACAATAAGATCTCACTTCATGCACAAGTGTGTTTTAGTATAATAATGCTACAACTCAAGTGAAAAGTTGTAATTATCCATACAGTATAACAGTTTTCTTTATTTCTGTCTGAATGATTCCTGTGCAAAAAAAGAAAGAAAGAAAGAAAAAATAAAACAGAATACTTCCTAAATTTTCCGAATTTTGGAACTAGCTGTTTTGTAGGAATTCATACATTTCTGGGCCAAATCTTTTGCTTGTCAGTATCCAGCTGTTTACAATAATTTAATATAATAATATGCAAAAGTGCAAAGTATTCAAAATGAATAAAAATTAACTTAATTTATCAAGCAGTGGGAGAAGTACAAGGTGAAAAGTATGTTATTTCAAACACTAGCCTCTGGCTGGTAAATAAACACTTCCACACCTGTATTTTAAATTGATTTTCATCTAATTACCATCGCATATCAGTCACTGAAATCTGAGCTTTCTGGAAAGTCACCTGGGACGGTTCTAAAGATGGGAGAACTTATGGGAGACTGACTACAATAAGGAAATCATTAAAAAATGACACACAGATATGTTTAATTTTATCATGCCAAAATAAACTTCAGTTAAACAATTTCTGTGCTATTCTCATGAAATTATTTGAACTAGACCATGCGGTTCTTTAAAATAAACATTAGACCTACTGTAGATATGACACTTACAATTTATTTGTATAAGCTTTGATCTGTAGCTCATCATGAATTATAAATCATGCAATCAGCGAAAACAGACTAGCAGTCTAAAAAAGACTTGGAATGAACTATTAACAGCATTCAGGCTTAAGAGACTATAGGAGACAATAATAAAATGACTACTATGTAACACAAACTTGAAGATATATCAGGGTAAGAGTGCATGGCTTGCATGTGGCTTCTAAATAAACTTCACTGGATATTGTGACAATGTAATTTCATGTAAAGATTTATTCATTATGTTGCACAAGACTAAACTGTAATGTCCTTTTATACCTTTTTTTTTTTTTACCTTTTAATAGATAAAATGATAAAAGTGCAACATCCTGCCTTCTTGAGTAGCAAATATGCAAGTGCTTTGGAGGCACTCCCTTGGCATTGGCCAATTATAATCCAAAAGTGCTTTAAAATATTTTCTTTTCTTTCTTGTCTGGTAAGACAATGTATTTAATGATTCAGTTAAAATATGATGTGTGATATGAAGCGTGTGTCAGCTTATGTTTATCAGTAATTGCACAGAGATCATGCTTTCTGACCTGTTCTTTCTCTAAACCTGTTCAATGTAGCAAATAATCAGCTGTCTCATATCCCTGGCTGTAATGAGTTTTTTCCTGACATTTAGAGTCATGACCCCTTGCTAAACTAATGCAACCCTGCAAAACTAATATTTATTATTATTCTGTTCAGACTTTCTCAGCTTGGTGAAATCCTCCTGTGAATGCTCACTGTGTGCCAAGTCAAACACTCAGTTGCACTCTGGGTCACTTCACATGAGTGTTTGCAACTGGGTGTTGACTGTTGGACTAGTACTGTATCTGCGAGTTGGCCTGGGGCCTGGCACATGGAGTGCTGGGACGCTTTGACCAGCATTGGGAAAGGTTGCTGCCAAGGTTGCTGTTGTATATTTGTTTAACCCTCTTCATAATAACCCTAAAATAGACACCCTGTACAATACGAGAAAGTACACTTGGTGTAGCATCCCTCTGGGATCTGTAGTGTCATGCTGAGTGAGTCCTTTTGTTGATGGATTTTTTCTTCTTCTTTTTTTTTTAGAAATGGGATTTTTTTTTTGGACCTGGGTGATGCATTGTTTACTGAACACAGTGGCGGCACAGTGGTGTAGTGGTTAGCACTCACACCTCCAGGATCCGGGTTTGATTCCCGGGTCTTTATGCATGGAGTTTGCATGTTCTCCCCGTGCTTGGTGGGTTTCCTATGGGTACTCCGGTTTCCTCCCACAGTACAAAGACCTGCACATTAACTGCCGTTCCCAAATTGCCCATAGTGTGTGAATGAGTGTATGTGTGTGTGTTCCCTGTGATGGATTGGGACCCTGTCCAGGGTGTACCCCGCCTTGTGCCCTAAGCCTCCTGAGATAGGCTCCAGGCCCCTCGCGACCCTGTATACAGGATAAAGTGTTATAGACGATGAGTGAGTGAGTGAGTGAGTGTACAGACCTAGAGTGACAAATGTCATTCTCTACTCTCCCAGAACTCTTAAAATGGAAAAAATAGGACATGATTTTTTTGTTTTTTGTTTGTTTTTCATTTTTGGTTTGTGTGTTGCTGTTTTTTTTCTATATTCTGATTCTCACTGATTCACAGTGTTGTTGGTGGGCCTATATATACACTTTAATGCTATATTAAGTAAAGGACAGAGTGATGATTTACTTTACTTGCACCGCTCTTGCCAAATGCTAGAGGGCAGCATGGGGTTGTATCATGCATTCCACGTTCTCTATTAACTCCAAATCAGGATATGTAAAAGCCATAGTTGTTTTATCATTATAAAAATGTTTAGCATGGCATGTTTTGTTTTTTTTTTTTGAGAAGTGACTCAATATCAGTCATTATGAACAGGTATATAGACCACTTGTAGGGCCATTTTAGGAAATTTTAACACTGAAGTGCCAGTCCTAAACAGCAGAGCAGCAGATGAAAGCTGGAACATGATACCATGGCTCAAAGCAATTAGCATAAATACTGCACAAAGGGAGGAATGTTGTGGAATGTTGTGCCATAACCAAACTCATCAGTGGTGAGGACCTGGAGAGGGCTATATAGGCATATAGGTGAATGGAACTCTCCTTGGCATTCCATGCACATCAAAAGATTGTGTTCAGGAAGCACATCCCTGTTGTCACTCAATGTCATGGATTTCATTCAGTTTGACTGGAGTGTAGATGCTATCAGATGATTCTCTACAAGAATAATTGTTGGATGGTTGTGAAGGTCCTTCTTGGAAGTGATCTTTGAAAAGAACATTTTGTCCAAATAAGGTGGTTTGGCACATAAGCTATATGGTATATTTTTTTTTGTTTTTTTTTCCTTTCTGAAAATATATCAGGTTGTAGTTGGCTTGTCGGCTTCAATTACAATAATAACATATATGTGTGTCACTTTCCCCATGTGAGAAATAGAGAGTGAGAGAAAAAGGAATGTAAATTATCTTTAATAAGGCTGTCAGAATTCATTTGGTCTCACAGTAGCATTGACATCATCACATTATAGGCAAAAGTGCATGAATGAGTGCCAGCTTATTGAGGAACATCATCACATTTTGGTGCAATACTGTATACCTTACATGTGCCAACATTGCTCTTTATGTCTTTACTGCTTTTAAAATGTTGATAAATGTGCTTATCAGAAACTAACATAACATCTATGTTTCTCTTGTAATGACATTATTCAGTCTTTGTTATTCGAATTTGTATTTGTATCTGTATGTTAGCCTGTGATGAACTGGTGCTCTGTCTAAATAGTGTCTGTCAATCTTCTTGGAATATCCTCTGGCTCCCCTACAACCATGACAGAGAAAAAAAAAATCAGTGTTATGGATGATTAATTTCATATAATAAAAGAATGCATGCATTTGCATTTTGAATGTTTTGGGGTGACCTATCTGTCGGTTATAGCAAGCATTAAGGTTATAGCAAGCATTAAGGAACCAGCCCACAGTCCGTGCCCTCTCTTTCCCTGATCCTGTCATTTTTTTCTCTCCCTCTGCTCCTCCAACCTTTGATTCCCTAGCCCCTCCCACTCTGCATTAGTGTGTGAATGGCTATCTCTCTCTCTCTCTCTCTCTCTCTCGCCTTTTCTCTCTACTCCACACAGACATGCATTCTGTCAGCAGAAAATCCAGCTGTACCTCAAAGTGTTCGCTTCCCTTGGAATACTCAAGACTAACTTGGCTTTTTTTGTTAGCGTTATAATTTGTCAGCCTCTGTGAGATCTGCCATCAAGACAATTGAGAAAGTATGTGAAGTGATAAAGAAGAGCAGAAGTTCTTCCACAGAGATGAAGCACCTGCCTATGACTCATTTGAACATAGGCATTCAGATTATGCAATATACCATGAT
Organism: Leiocassis micropogon; assembly: GCA_028565275.1. Lineage (NCBI taxonomy): Eukaryota > Metazoa > Chordata > Actinopteri > Siluriformes > Bagridae > Leiocassis > Leiocassis micropogon. The sequence goes on along the minus strand of JAOVVA010000054.1, from coordinate 14,608,176 downwards.
GACAGCTACGCTGTAGTCTAGTTTCTGTGTGTATAGTGGACGTAAACTTGAATCAGATATTCTGGAGATATGTTAAAGAGAGTGTCACCATGTTCTCTGAGTAAATCCATTGGACGTATCATGTGTTAAACAAGTGTGTGCTATGCTCATTATAAATTCTAAACCACTCTCTGCTGTGAGGCAAACAGTCTTTGGGATTTAAACAAGGTAAGTTCATCATTCTATTAAAATTACATCTCAATCTTTTTTTCTGTCACAACTCTCAGGGCTGAGCTGCCTGATAAAATGCTTTTCTAATGGAATTGCAAAGAGTGTGGCACATGCATTCTGTAAATTAGTTTTAAATTGGATTTACAGCATGATTATTATTATTATTATTATTATTATTATGATGACTGGATAGAATCTATCCGAATTTAAAAACCTGTTGATTTCTGTCCTGATTAACAAAATAAACATTTTCTGTTCATTTAATTTTTTTTTACATTCCAAGTTTTCAACTTTTACCCATTTCTTCACTGTCTGTGTCTTTTTACCTAGTTGTTATGTAGACATGACAACTGCGTCAGTGGAGTCCCTGGTGGTGATGGTCGATAAAATACCAAATGTAACTGAGACTCCAGTGGCATCATCTACTGAAGATGTGGCTGCAAACTTCACTATTGGCACAATCCTGTCCCTCATGTGTCTTGTTGGTGTGTCAGGAAACATCTACACCCTGGTGGTCATGTGCCACTCAATGCGCTCTGCTGCCTCCATGTACGTATACATTGTCAACTTGGCCATGGCTGATCTCCTCTACTTGCTCACTATTCCTTTTGTGGTGTGCACACACTTTTTAAAGGGTTGGTACTTTGGTGATGTGGGATGCCGGACTCTCATCAGTATGGACTTCCTCACCATGCATGCAAGCATTTTTACACTGACTGTCATGAGTACCGAGCGCTATTTTGCTGTTCTCAAGCCACTGGACACAGTCAAACGTTCTAAGAGCTACCGTAAGGCCATTGCTATTCTGGTGTGGACAGCTTCATTGATTCTAACCCTTCCCATGATCATTGATGTGGAGCTAAAGACAGAAAATTCAAAATCCATGTGTCAGACCACATTAAGTCCTCGTTCTTACAAGATTTATATTACCTCCCTTTTCTGCACCAGCATTGTGGCTCCGGGTGTCATAATTGGCTACCTTTACATCTGCCTGGCCCGTACTTACTGGATCTCACAGACAGAGAATTTTAAGCAGACTCAGAAGTTGCCAAACCACAAAGTGCTATATCTTATTTTTACAATTGTGCTTCTCTTTTGGGCCTGTTTCCTTCCTTTCTGGATCTGGCAGCTACTTGGCCAGTTCAAACCAGAAATGGTTCTTTCAACCAAGGCCAGGCGCAACATCAACTATCTTACCACCTGCCTGACCTACAGCAACAGCTGCATTAATCCTTTTCTCTACACCCTTCTGACCAAGAATTACAAAGAGTATCTTCGTAAAAGGCAAAGAACCTGGACTTCTGGGAACTACTTCAACAGGAGGAACCGCTTTCAGCGTTCCCCTCGCCGTTCCCTGTCATCCAGCAGCCAGCAGTGTACAGAGAGTTTTGTGCTTACACACATATCACGAACCAACAACAGCAGTCTGTGAGGTACATCCTTGTTTATCACTAAAGTACTTTCCATCAGGTGTTTTTTTTTTTTTTTAGGTCTAAGCAGCTGAGACCTAACAACCTTGTGTGGCTGCACAGTTTTTCTTTCCTGAAAATTATCCAATATCAGCACCAGTCTCAGAAATATAAAATTCTTAACACCTTAATGTCACAAGAAAACTTCTCAAACTATTAATTTCATATAATCGATCATTTACAGTAATCTGTAAATATGGGAAACAGGCTATTTGGTTGTGCATTTGTGTAAACAAATACATTATGAAATTTGTTTAATATATTTTTCATTTATCTATTTTCTTACTTTCACTATGTAACAGAATCTATGTATCAATCTGCTCTTTACAAACTTTATTGAATCATATCCCATCCTGACAAAATGCCACCTTGTCTATATAAAAACAAAAAAGGTTTAATAACCAAAATTCCAGATTTTTGAAACATGTTATGGTCATAGAGATATTATCTCTAATATGGTTGAGAAATAAAGGACTATGAAAGAAGTGCGTTCACAAAAAAAAAGAATTAAGTTCCCTTTCTTTGTAAAACATACATTTTATTTTAACTTGAATTTTCTTTTAGCATTTTAAATGATTAACCACAATAAGTATTTGTTATACATTTGGCCTGTGTAGATAAATCAAACAATTGCTGGATGGAAGGCATTTCTCTTCCACTGTCAATAAGAGTGACACTATCTAATCATGGCTGTCTTTTAGCACATGAGAACATGGAAAAAGGCGGTTATCACTTCCATTCAAATGTGTTCGGCGTTCATATAAAATGTTCACACTCAAACAAGTCAATGTGATTGAAGTTTAGCCTACAAAGAACTGAACTGTGACTTGAATTAAATATATAAATATATTCAATATAACTTCTATTCATTAAATATATCTATATAGAAAAAGAACTGATACAATTGTGCAGAGCTGTATCCATTATTGAGTGACAGTAAGATAACCAAAGGGCCATTGTCTCTGCTAATCTAAATCTAATTGGCCTTAAAAAACAGGGATTCCTACATACATTTTTTAAAAATCCCATAAAATAAAATGACAAAAATAAAACAATTTTGAAGCATGCAATTTATACATTTTTGATGTAAGATTTAGCCTACTTGTAATCAAGGACAACATGATTATATACTATAACAGGAATTTGTTCTTTGTTTTTTCTTCCACATGTGTATGCATTTTTGTTTGGTAACTGATATGTCCTTATATTGACTGATGTGATTAAGTGCAATAAGGAGGAAAAACATGTGGTGACTCGAGCAGTTAAGAGTCTGTGTTACTGATCGGAAGATTGGGGGCTCAAGTCCTAGCGTAACTCAAAGTGCTAACTCTATTCCTGGGGTGTGATTAGATCAGTAATATATTACTACTCATTAATCAGTAGTATCCAGCCACTTAAAAATGTTAATCTAAATCATAAAATCCTCATTCATAACTCTATACATATTCTGACATTTCATTTAAATACTAATTACCTCTTTTGAGCAACCATTTAAATGTTTTTTCCTTTCATTTGCTAATCCTTCTAGATGTTGTGCAACCATGTGGCAGAGTCCTCCCTGTCCCTGTTAGCATTCTACTGAATTCTACTCACTCTCGTTGGCCAAAGATAACAACTGCAACAAACGCTGTATAATTTTAGATCTTTTGTGTGTTGATGAAACCTGACAACCCTGGTTATTGTGACATAAAATAACCTGCTCTATTAAACACAGGTGAACTAAGGTACATCTAAATATAGATAGTTGCTTATAGCATTGACCAAGTGTGATAATGTTTAAAATGTTTTTTGTTTTTTTATTAATGTCATCCTGTCTCACCAAAATCTATGGTTACGAGCTGTTGCTGCTCTTAACTGATGAAAAAAAAATCAAGATTAACATATAATGTTTAATGTTTACAAACTCAAGTGGAAAAATTACTGTATCCTAATTTGCATAGATATTAGCCCTTATCTTTGGGAAAACACCTTTATTTCCTCGTTACGGTATTTTCCTGCAAATTGTTTCGAGTCAGAAAAAGGGTTGAAAAAACAACATTCTTCTCTAAAAAAAAAAAAATTACATTTGAACCTGCAACAGTGCCTGTTAATTATGTTACTTCTAGATATTTTGCAATAATAACATTTTAAGCTGAGTGTTAGGACAGCCTGTTTGTCGGTTTAAGTCCAACATCCTTCCTCTCCTTGGTTAATTCCCAGGATTAGACATCTGTTAGAGCATTACACTGTGTTGCTTGATGGCCCTCAATGAGCCAAGTTACGTTTTAGTTCTCTAATGGCAATTTACTCACCAGGAGAGTTAAATTACAAACACACTTCTCCAGGTTTGGATAAGTAAACAAAATTTAAAGAACAGGAATTTCGAAATATTTTCTTCTTTCTCATTAGTTGTGAAAGCTAAGCTCCTTGAAACCTTCTATAAAATCCTTATTGATCACAGATTACTTTTATTAGATAATAGTCCCACATTTCTCAGAGGATTTGTCATTGATCACACAGTTTGATGTCTTTCATACACTGCCATGGATTTTTTTAAAGATCTAGATCAATAAGACATATAGCCTCCCTGATCTTTCCCAGCTGGCCTCTAGCCCAATTTGTGAAACCCTTGTCAGTGCAATCAAAGGATGACTTACTGTGGTGATTTTTTTCTTTTCTTTCTTTCTTTATTTATTTTGCAATCCTAAAGTATAATAAAACCATGTGGTGCATATTGCTATTACATTTCCAGATGCACGGGCATGATATAACAGCCTTTGTAATTAATGCTTAGTGGAAGGTTGCTTTAGATCTCTAATTTAGAAAGATAATGAAAATCTGAGACAGATTTATCCAAAACATTATGCAATGTTAATGAAATAGCATAATTATTGTGTAACTGGTAAAATAGGTTGTGTTGTAAAATGGAAATTGAGAGCGGGGATTAGCATGAATATTGTGAATCAGGTGTCAGACAACCCCGGAAGAAGGATATGGAAACGTGAGACTCAAAAGCTGACACTGCAAATATGCTTACTTGTTAATTACTAAGTGCCAAAGGCATTATGCATGATTCATACAAAGCATTGCATATATCTGTATGAAGAATGGTGATATTTAAAGCTACAGTAATTAATATATTGTACAGGAAACAGCAAACTATTTTGGTACTTTAAACTTTTTACATACAGTAAAGTACTGTGTGCTACTGTATCTGCTGGCTGGTTAAGGCTTTGTGGAAATGAAGCACAGGAAACTTGTTAACCGGAGATGACCAATAAGTAACCTAGGTTGTCCTTCTTTGTTTATAGGTCTCTGTTCTTACTTGTGTAATCAATTTCCAGTCAACTTAATCAGATGTGTCCAGTCCCCTTATCTTGCCTCTTGCCCCTCAGGACCTCAGAGGGTGTGCTATGGTGTCTAGCACCAGAACATTAGCAGTGGTTTCTTTGGGTGCTGTGGGTTGTGGGGTGGCGCCTCAGTGGTTCAGAAACTGTTTAGAAAGGGGTGCATTGGGGAATTTGAAGGTCCAATTTGGATCAACAACTATGAACTCTTTTCCTGCTGAGCCCAATGCAGGGCAGGATGCGTTGAGTGTTCTGGTACCTTTCTGTCATGGTGAGCATTGACTTTCTTTCAACAATTTAAGATCCCTACAGGCTTGGGTGAGCCTTAGGTTCGCATGATCCTGTCACTAGTTTGCTGCTCTATAATTGATAATCATCCATCCATCCATCTTCAACTGCTTATCCAAAGTCGGGTCGCGGGGGTAGCAGTTCCAGCAGGCAACCCCAAACTTTCCTTTCCCCAGCCTCAGCTAACTCTGACTGGGGAATCCCGAGGCGTTCCCAGGCCAGTGTGGAGATATAATCTCTCCATCTAGTCCTTGGGGAAAACCCATTTCGGCCGCTTGTATTCACGATCTTGTCCTTTCGGTCATGACCCAACACTCATGACCATAGGTGAGGGTTGAAACAAATGTCGTCTGGTAGATTGAGAGCTTTGCCTTTTGGCTCAAGTCTCTTTTCGTCACAACAGTGCGGTAAAGCGACTGCAATACCTCCCCCGCTGCTCCGATTCTCCGGCCAACCTCACGTTACAATATTCCATCACTCGTAAACAAAACCCTGAGATACTTAAACTCCTTCACTTGTTAGAAAATAAATTTAACTAGTAGAATATACTGTACAAATAAGGACATAATATAGCAAAATATAAGAAAAAAATTTTACTCAGGCCTTGAACCCAGATCTCCGGTGTGATGGCTGAGGAGTTTACCACTTTGGACCCAACTGAAAGCACTCAAAGCAAAAGTCTCAGTTAGAGTAGATTTATTTTAAAAATGGCAAAAATATAAACAGGCAGTTAATAATCAACAAAGATTCTTCTTACTTAGAGGAATTAATGAAAATAAACAAAACAAACTCTTAAACAAAAGCTTCCACAAGGGAAGAAAACAGCCAGGGAATGAACAATCAAAAATAAAAGGACTGAGGAACTTACAACAGGGAAGTCTGAATCGTTACCGGAGGTTCAGCAGGAGACACAGAGCAGGGACTCAAAAACCGAGTGAATAAGAGGGGAGAAAATGAACAGCTTAAATACACTGGGGGGAAACAAGACACAGGTGATCTGAAAAACTAATGAGGAAACACACGGAAGAACTAAAGATAAGGGGAACACAAATGACCTCTAGAGGCTTGGGGACAAACTACAGGAGGAACGAAAGGCTGACACTGGGGGTGTGCAAATATGCATAAAACGTGACTTATTAAAGTGTCTTATTAAAGTGTCTTGTGCAATGGTCCAGAAATGAAAATATAAATATGTAGTGCAAGTG
>JAOVVA010000054.1:14560773-14579114 GCA_028565275.1 Leiocassis micropogon | reverse complement strand
AAAAATTTTTTTTTTAAGCAAAGATGAGCGGGCCCAAGCACCCTGTGCCATCGCCGGCCGGGTGCACCGCACAACTTGTACAGTGTGTGTGTACATGTCTGTGCGTGTGTGTGTGTGTGTGTGTGTGTGTTTGTGTTTATGAGTGTGTGTGTGAGTGTTAACATTTGTGATGTGTATGTGTGTAGAATAGGCCGCAGATGCTGGAAAAAAAGCATCACATCAACTATGATGTTACTCAATGTGATGTCACTGAACGTGTCACTGAATATAATGTCACTCAATATAATACCGCACAAAGTTATTAACCACTTTTCAGCATAAGTTTAAGGCATTAAAAGTTTAAGGCATCAAAAATCCCTCTACAATTTTGCATCCTCAGTGTCTTTAGAGAGTCAACAAAGATGGAAAACAGATACTATTTTTGCGGCTATTTTATAAGCCATTATATCCCAACACTGAAAAGGTAGAGTTTGATGGAACATTGTGGGATCTCATCTGTGCACTTATAACATTACATTAAGGCTTAATTTTTGTTACTTATTTGACTGATTGCCTGACAATGATTCACTTGTACTATTAGAGAAGGGAAAAAAACAAAAAACACACTCAAAACTTTATCCTACTTGCAAATGAAATGTAGAATTCTTATTTCGGGCAAGCTGGTTGATAATGAATGTGACTCTCCAACTCCACGGACGTTGCAGAGGTTGGAGTAAAAAGATTACAAATAAAATAAAAACAGATGACAGAAGACACAGATGCAAGGTCATAAGGAAACTGCACAGGAAAACGCTCGAGTCTGTACACGCACACTCGCTCACATGCATATACTTCACAAAGAGCACATGTACTGCCCTCATTCTAAGCTATTGTGCATAGACAACATGTGAACATCATTCTCAGTCGATTTCTCCTTTGCAGCTCAAGGGTATGTACTGTATTGTCATGAAGGCACTCGAGGCACGTGTACGTGTGTATACATTCAAGTGTCTTCCTGGTGAATCTCCTAGTGGCTTTACATCCACTGTCTTCGCCTTTCCATTAATGGCTAGTTGCTAGTAATTGGCCCTCATGACGGCCTTCATGTACAGTATGCCATAAAGAAAAAAAATCTAGTTTTAAATGGTTAAGCACAGAGAAACATTCACTCTCTGTCACTCATTATCTATACCGCTTATCCTGTACAGGGTCATAGGAGGCCTTGAGCCTATACCTGTGGACTGAGGGAACTGGGCAGGGTTCAACATGGATGGGGTGCCAGTCCATCGCACGGCACACACACACACACTGTACGGTCAATTTCGAAAGCCAATTAGCTTAATCTGTATGTCATTGGACTGCGGGAGAAAGACAGAATATTTGTAGGTAACCTACCAAGCACAGGTAGAACATGAAAACTCCACACACACACACACACACACACACACAGACCCAAAGGCAGGACTCAAACCCTCGTGTTACTGTGTTGTTGCTACATCAATGAAATTCAATTCAATTTTATTTGTATAGCGTTTTTAACAATTGTCATTGTTGCAAAGCAGCTTCACGCAATTATAAGAATTACGGAAGTTTGTATAAAATGTGAATTCTCTCAATGACCTCTTCAGACTTGTTCTATGACCATGATAGGTTCATGCTACACTGTCGAAAACCACATGAAGTTCATATTATGTTCGTTTAGTACTTACAATGTTTTAGGCGAGCACACAGCAGGCTATAAGTGTGTCTATGTCACATCCAGAGTATTTACAATATATATTGGATCCAATTCGTCACAGCATCACTTCCTGATGAAATCACTGCACGTGTCGCAGGTACTTATTCCAATCAACCAGACACAATGACAACGAAGTAAGAGGATGTTGCAATCTGATCAGACATAGTAATAATGCGGTTTGATCTCATTGGATCTGGTGAGCACATGATTACTGCCTGATGGGAAATTAGTGACAGAATATTAGACACATTGAGAACCAGACTAGGACGGGGCTTGGAAGTAGTATTCTATGTTCATAAATGTAAATTTTTCCATTTTAACCCGTTCAAATTGCGTTCTTTGATTCTTTTAGGGTGCAGTGGGAACATAATGTTCTTCGTCACACTGTGACTATGAGACAGTGTAAATAAAAGATATGTCAAAGTATTCCAAAAAAGACAGAACTTTTTTAGCTTTTGATGCAAACCATATGAAATAAACAATGATTTGTTTATGATGACCTCCCTTGTTTACCTTTTCCCATTGAATTATGATGTTGAATCTTAACCCAGCACTACAACACACTAATGAGAGTGTTCTGCATGTTATACCAGGGTCTAATCTCCACAGTGTTTGTTTTAATGCTATTATAAGCAGGGCCTCTCTGGGAACAAACCCTCAGTTGACGTTCTAAATATAAACATCTATTATAGAAATAAGAGCTATGTGCCCACATGGGGAACTTTGAGTTTTACAGCAGAATTGATTTTTATTTCAAGCAAGCCACAATGAAAAATAATAAATAACACCCGAAAACTATAATAACATTGAGATGCATAATAGAATAATAATCAGGCATATGTAAATGTCTGTCTTGACTGTAAGTCAAAGTAATTTGAAAATGCTATCTTTACATTGATGCTTTTGTGTTTTTCCCTAGGGAGGCAAGATCCACAAGATACAAATAATATTAATCAGACTGATTTCCTACATTTTCTGCAATAATGTGCATGATGGAAAAAACTGTGGCAATTGTTCCGTCTTTGCAAATGACAGAAAGGGTCTTTTAAACAGTGGAAAACCCTGGAAAGACCGCTTTATTTAGTTTTTTTTTTAATCCCACAGGTAGTCATCAGGCTATTCAGTGACATTAAACAAGTCAAACCTATGTCACATTAAAGGTTCTCAGTATGCAGTACACACTCACACTGATCAACAACTCCTTAAGGTTGTTAAATTAACTTTGGCCTACGTAATTGTTTTTGATCCGAGTTCATGAGCACTTTTAGATGAATTCAACTTGAACAATTACGCAAAAGCATTCACGTCCTTGTAATTCAAGAGCTTTAGTCTCTGAGGATTCTTCTCAATTATATTTGAATATTGTCTCTTGCTGCCATTCCATTTGCTGGCTTTACACTAATGGAATATTAAAAACATGCAGTCTATGAAAAAAAAGTAACAAAAAAAAAAAAGCTTAAATACAGCAGCTTTCAGTGAAATTCAAATATTATTCTATCCTATATAAAGTCTACAGGGTTACAAAAGTTGATGTATGTGGCTACCAAACACAACCACAAAAGAATATAATATTATTGAATATTACTTTACCTGTTGAACTCGAACATTCACTAAGAATTTCAATGTACCACTAAGAGAAATAAACCAATTCCCTGACCAGCATAAAAGGCTTGGAGCCCTATTTATATTCCACATAACTGTGCCAACATAGCTATATTATTAACAAACAGAAAAGCAGCAAAATATGATCTAACATACAGTAAGAGAGCACAGATGCAGTAAAAACCAGATAAATATGAAATCATTTCCATAAAGATGATAATTCACAAGTAGAATAAGCATGGAAATCTTGCCATACTGTATGCTGTACAGTAGCTTAAAATCAGGTGTATGAGAGGAGACATACCCGATACCGTGTGTTATTAAATTGTGTCTTTGACAACCAATGGTTTAGAATTGTTGAAGGTATAAACTCTTACAAATCACAGTGTTAAACAACACGCATCTACTGTAATTAAGCAATATCACATGAGTGGGAGTGTCGTTATGCTGGTTATCAGCACGGATGTAATGGGGTCATTGGGACGAGGGTGTTAAATCACTTGTTCAACACACAAAGAAGCGCTCCTCATTAGGGGTTACAATGGGATTTTAAATTCAGCCTTATGTCAAAAGCTAGATAGCTCTCTGGCTCAGCTTAGAAGTTAATGAAACAACAGTCAATTCAGGACAACTTAGAAGCAATTAGACAAAGTGTTGTTTAAAATAACATAACGTCATCAGAAGGATTTTCTCACTAAAATGCATCGCTAGCTCGTCTCCAATTTGCATTTTAGCACGTATAACTGTGTTCTCCTAAGTACGGAGTTCCATATTGACCTACTTTCATCCATTCTGTGACCGACATTTAGTGTAATTAATGATTGTAGAACACCTGTGAAGAGATATAGTTAAACATTCCAGTGGCGTTACCATCTACTGTATTTTTACCATTTATGGAATCTCACACTTATGGAGCCTCACCTGCCAATGAAAATGTGATTTCAATTCCCAATTCACAACTCCCTATTCCTTTAGTATCCTTTTACATTTTCTTTACTGTTTCTATAAAAGCCTCTAAAAGAGTTAGGTTGAGGCAGGATGCAAGTGCAGACTTATCTTTAATTAAGTGACAAAGACAACAGGCAAAACACCTACCGACAGGCTGACAGAAACCCAAACAGAAAAACTAAGCGGACACAAGGCAAAGAACCAACTGAAACCTGGACTATAAATAGGCAGACTGTTTCGACAGGACAAGAAGCAGGTGAATATCATCAAAGTCATGTGACTGTGGTAAAGGGCAAGGAATATTGGGAATCAAAGTCTGAAACAAATGTCAACACAAAAAGTTAATTTTATTGATAAATATTTTGATTTAAATGACAGGCGATATTGGAACATTGAAACTTTATTACTAAAGTACTGCTGATGAATGTTACAGGATTATACACTGTTATGAATACTATCATTAATAATTAACTTTATTATGCTTATAGTGCTTTATTATTTTATATAATGCAATACAATAAAATAACTTACAATTTAACTAACATTAGCATAGCGTATATTTATCGCCAACTAATGAGCTAACAGTACAGCTGATTTAGTTACTAATGAGTATTTTGTGAAAGTTTTACAGTTTGCATTTTACAAACCTCAAATTTCCTTTATAAAACCACATTTATACTGATAATAATATACATGTCTTTTCATACTTACACATTTATATCATGCTATGCCAACCAACAATACAGTTCCCTTCAAATGTATTGGAACAGTCAGGTCATATTCTTTTGTTTTTTTCTGGTCACTCAAGATATTTTGGTTTGAGATCATAAGAAGAATATGAACTGATAGATCAGAATTTCAGCTTTAGTTTCCTGATATATGAAAAATAAAAAAATCAGCTCATGGTACCTTTGGTTGCAGACCACTTAACTTTTGGTGAGCAAAAGTCTTGGAACACGTAGACTTAAAGTATATTCAAATTAACCACACTTAAAATGCTAGCATGCTCTTCCAGATTTGTAACACAACCTTTTTCACTTGTTTGTTTTGTGCATGTTTCTCACTTAAGTTTTAGGAAGTGAAATGTGTGCTTGATGGTCTGGTCATTGACTTGGCCAGTCTAAAACCTAAAATTCCTTCAAGTTTGAATGCATTTTACTGTAAATTGGCAGGCAGAATATTTAAGTAGACTTCTGAAGTAATTCTACTGCCACTGTCATGGATTACAACTGATTATGGATTCATTAATCAATTCAAGAGTTATATCATCAATAAAGATTACTGAGCAGATTCCAGACACAACCATGCTAGCCCTTACTACCATCTAGCTTGAATGTTTTGGATTATGATCATATACTTTCTTTCACTACACTTTGGTATAGGCTCGATTCCCGTCTCTATGTGCATCAAGTTTGCATGCATTCCCGTCTCTATGTGCATCAAGTTTGCATGTTTTCCCCGTGCTTGGTGGGTTTCCTCCAGGTACTCCGGTTTCCTTCCACAGTCCAAAGATATGGAGGTTGGGCTAATTGGCATTCCCAAATTGCCCGTAGTGTGTGAGTGTGTGTATGTGTGTGCTCTGAGTGAATCTGGCCTTTTTTTTTTTTCTTTTTTTTTTTTTTTAACTGCTGATGAATGGACTGCATCTTCTGGTTTGGCTTCTACTTTTTTTTTGGGCTATGCCCAATACTTGTAAAACAGCTCTAATCAAATATCTTAACACAGCATTAAAATGGCTTGAAGAGACAATAAATTTAACAGGGTGCATTAAAACACATGTCAGTCGCATTTTCCAATATTTTTGATCCTTTGAAATGGGTGGGTTCAAAGTTGTTCTTATTTTGATTATTCAGGTATTGACTTTAAATCATGTGAAAACCTTATCCTTACAGCCTATTGCACGTAAAACACTAACTGGCTTTGCTCTTGACAACTAACCAACTTTGCTCTGGTGCAGGATTAATATTTCAGGAATAGGTGTTTGATTTTGATTTAACTTTTTGTGCGAGAAAACTCACACAGCGATTGCCCTGCTCCCGGATTACTAATATCAGCAGCTGTAAGGTTTCAGAGAACGCTGCTGTGTAATCAATACGATTATTTAATTACACCAGTGTCGCGGAATCACTTATTTCCTGCGTAATGCATTTCTTTTGACAGTCGCGGGTTTGCTTATAATATAATTACCTAATTATTACCGCTGATATTAAACTTTTACTACTAATTTAATTTATTTGTAATTACTTTAAATATCAAAGCACTGAAATGAGAAGAAAGGTATGAGGAAATGCAAAATTCTAGATAGATAGATAGATAGATAGATAGATAGATAGATAGATAGATAGATAGAATCTGTTGAAGACTGTTCTCAGAGTCACTGAGTGATCCAGAATACCTCGGTATGGCACTGCTGCAGGAGCTTCATGATGTCCGTGCGTAAAAGACGCGCCACAGCCACGCCAGCTGTTCTCGGTTTCGGGGCGAGCTGCAGATGCCAATTCTCTAAATAAAACGAACGTTGTTTCCGATGTTTAAAGACAATTTCAGTACGTACAGTATGGTTCATGTTCAGATTATGCGTGTTTTGTTTTAGCGCACTACTTCTTGCGCACCCAGTACGCGACACACTTAGGATCAGAGCTGATGATTTCGATGAAATTCAGACGCAAAGTCCGAACTTCCAGTGTATACTTCCAGTAATCAGGCAACGGTAAACGCAGCGAGCAGCGAGACGTGCCGGGTGACGTCAGGAGGTGCGGTGCGGTGCGGGGCGCTTGCGGGGACGCGCATTTCTCAATCCCAGTCTGTGTCACGCACCTGTCAAACTCACCTCGGCGTAACGGCGCCTTCACGCACAGGCGTGATGAATTTCAGCAGGTCTCTCTCTTTCGCAGGCACACCGAGGAACAGCAACGCGGGCTTCAGCGACGAGCTGGTGATCACCTCCACGTTTGGGACGCTGCTCTCGCTCGTGTACGTGGTTGGCGTCTCGGGAAACGTGTACACTCTGGTCGTGATGTGCCACTCGATTCGCTTCGCTACCTCCATGTACATCTCGATCATTAACTTGGCGCTCGCGGACTTGCTGTACCTCTCCACGATCCCTTTCGTGGTGTGCACGTACTTCCTCAAAGACTGGTACTTCGGGGACGTGGGGTGTCGCATCCTGCTCAGTCTCGATCTCCTCACCATGCACGCGAGCATCTTCACCCTGACAGTGATGTGCTTGGAGCGCTACTTGGCCGTGACGAAGCCTCTGGACAACGTGAAGCGCTCCAAAAGCTATCGCAAAGCCATGGCATGGGGGGTGTGGATACTTTCTCTGCTCTTAACTCTGCCTATGATCATCATGGTGAACCAGACGAGTAGAAAGGCCGCGGACGGAGGCGTGAAACGCATGTGCGCTCCGACTTGGGCACCCCAAGCGTACAAGATTTATTTAACTGTCCTGTTTTGCACCAGTATTATGGCGCCTGGTCTTATCATTGGCTACCTGTACACCAAATTAGCCAGGACGTACCTCGAGTCACAGAGAAGCTCTGTTTTAAATAAGGGCAATAAGAGATCACCTAAGCAGAAAGTGCTGATAATGATATTTACGATCGTGCTTGTGTTCTGGGCCTGCTTCTTGCCCTTTTGGATATGGCAGCTTCTGCCCCTCTACCACGAACCCCTGGCCCTGGCTCCTCATATACGCACGTGTATTAACTACCTGGTGGCGTGTCTGACCTACAGCAACAGCTGCATCAACCCGTTTCTGTACACACTGCTCACCAAGAACTACCGAGAGTATCTGAAAAACCGCCACAAGAGCTTCTACCGCTACACGTCGTCGTTTAAGAAGCGGCCGCCGAGCTTGTACTCGTGGGGAAAGTCCGCGTCGTCGAGCAATCAGTTCGAGTTCAACTCCGAGATGCTGGTCATGGCACAGCTGAAGGTGCAGTGAAGGGGTGAGGAAGAGGAAGACGACCACGAGACATGTGAGGAACTACATGGCCATGACCAGGTAAATATTTTAACGTGATTATTAATCTGAAACACCTCCTCTTATCTTTCTCCCTCATTCAGCAGCATACAGAGGAAGAACAAGTTCTGTAATAAATCTTCAACACATCCACGAAAAAGTAGGCTACCTAATACAAATGTAATATTGGTTATTTATATAAATGTGCCATATATTTCTTGTTGCATAGGCATACAGTAGAGATTTGTTAAAATTTCTGGACTCGCTGCATTAGCACCTTGAATGATCTTGTTCCATCTATTTTGCTTTTTTTTTCTTTCTATTATGACAGGTTGTCATGCATGTATTTTGTGAGATTTTTATCATCGTGATCAGTGTGTCATTAAAATATGATTTCACACTCCATTTCCTGGACACAACTGAAGAATTCCAGTTTTAACTCCCAGTGCGACAGATGTGATCTCATTAGTGGAAATGCAGAGTGACACAAATGTGATGCTTTTCCCTAGAACTATTAGACATTGTTAATGTGGAATAATTGAGGTGTTAAGGTCTATAGCAATTTCCTCCTCCTAGGCTAACTTGTATTAATTAAATATAAGGTGAACTTGCCTCTTTTAACAAAGCATTATCAAACATTTCACTGGATTGTGTGGGAACATCTGTAACTGTCACGTTTACAACTCAGATTTCGCTTAAGCATGTATTAAAGCACTAGTACTAGTTTTCCATACAACACCAACATGAATGGATCAACATCTACTGAGCTTAGGTCTTTTAAAAATGCATAGACCAGAAGGGAAAAAACTGCATAAACAAGCTTGGCAGCATCATAAAACTCTGAATCAGAAAAACAAATCAAAATAATATCAAACATTTTGGGAGCTCAGTTAGAGTTGGCAAAATTACATCAATAAAACAGCGAACCACATCTGGCCATAAATGAACAGCTTTTGTGCACTTCAGTCTTGAAGCACATTTCTCTCAGCACTATGGAGAAAATAAATCTACTCTTCATTCTACAATGTTCTTTTCTCACAGATGATAAAAAGAATAGAGGGGGGAAAAAGATTTCATCAGTTTCCAAGTCTCTTGAGATGGCAAAAGAACAAAAGCTTACAGCTAAAACCTGAAAGCAGCCATTAAAATTAAAATAGGATAAAACCTAGTCTAGGGTCAAAGTAATGATTTGGATTTAAAGCAGTCCTTGGTGCTTGGCCTGTCACTTGCAGAGAGTTTAAGCATCATTTATTAATGTCAGGCTGGAAAGAAAGTGGAACATCTGAGTCAGACGTACATGCTGAAAGTCAGCTTTTACAAAATCGCTCACTTGGGAAGACTTATTAACTGCAGGTACATTTAATAATATATTAAATGGGCTGTAAAGGGGAGTGTGTTGTGGAAATTGTTACTTTATTAATTTATATATTATTTCACTCTTACAGTAACAGCCTCTTGGATATTCCTGGAATCCATTTTCTATTTTTATTACTATTTCGAGCAGTAAGCACTTATAAAATAGCTCCTCCATGATTTCAGCATAAACATGCCAGTGGGAAGCTTTGGTTACCTACTACCTCAGTGCAACCATATAACTACCAAGACAGCCATTAAGTTGGATTGCTGTTCAAGAAATACTGAATTTGTTTTCAATATTGGATTACGTAACTCGTATTTCTGAGTAACATAAATGATGTAAATGTTTGATCTTGGCATTACTGACACTGTTCTCTTTCTGCACTGTTTTGCTATTAATACAACACTGAATCAAATCTGGATATATGCATGAAAACCATGTATTTCAACTTAAACCCATACTCCAACAAACAACCTAGCAGTTAGCTATAGTGAGAGGAATTGTGATCCTATCTACTGATGTCAATCCTAAATTACTACAGGGATGTACAGAGATTATTGGAAATCTGAATTAGAGTTTTTACTACCCAACAAGAGACAATGCTTGGAAATGCTTTATTATGAAAGACAGTTGAAATAAACCCTACAAATAAATAATCTTTAACATCAGATATATTCTTTTCTTAAATGGTGTACCCTAGGCCTGAATTGTGAGGTTAGGACAATTTTTTTTTTTTTACTCTTATCTTTTGACCAGTTCTCCAGGCTGTGTCAGTATTTAAGTTCATAAATATCTGCATCTCCATTCTTCTGTGACAGGATGCAGGAGCTGAAACTTTAGCTTTTTAAAGATGAATGGTTTCATAATGGAAATAAAGGACCATGTTTTAACACTTGTCCTCAAGTAAAGACCATAGCTGTTTCCCCCACCATATCATGTACATCCACATAAAGAACATCTAGACAAGATTCCACCATAATTGTCACTACTTATCATCAACGTACAGTAAAGAGTTATTTAAGCAACCGTAAACATGCATATTAATTCTTAATTCATTAATTATTTACTGAATTATGGGACTGTTTATTAAGTAATATTACCGAACAGTGGGAACAGAACACCCTGGAGCTCAGTCCAACAAATAAATATAATAAAACCCAAGCAAAATGTACCTGCTTGCTACATTTTACATGGTTTGGTACAAATTGGTTTCATAAATAAAGTATGAATAATAAAGTACTGTAGTAAATTGTAAAGTAGAAACAGAACAAGAAACACATATGTCACCTGAAAAAAAACACTATGATATTTGATGATGATAAACGCAAATAACACACAGTACAATACAGTCATGCATAATCAATAGCTTCATTCGATCCACAGTTAAGTAGTAACAGTGCCATGTCATAACAACAGACTGTTTCCATTTTCAAAATCTCACTAAATTATATTTAGCAGATATTAATTACTGGTTACATATTTGCTCTTGAAATTTAAAAAGGAAGTAATTATTTTACAGCGTACCAGATGTAGCAGCATAACACTGTCATCCTATAACACATCATGCTAAAAGAACTAACTTATATAATTCACTGTATATCTACAGATGCTTTTCGCATTGATTTAAAAGATAGGGATATGAAGCGGATACTAAGAATCAACTTTGGACAGATATGCTGCTATAGATATGAGAGAAACCTTTGGATAATCCTCTATAAATAATTCAGATGTTTCCAGGGATAACCTTACAGTATATCAATTCAATCTAGTTGATGTATTTCTCACAGAACACTTTCCTCTCCGAATCTGACAGGCACAGCTCCGCTCCATCAATAGTAGAGAAAGCAAAGGCCTTGAGATCACTTCAGTTTTTTGAGTTTCCCTAACATTTCAATCATTCACTCAGCATGCTTTATCTCCATCAGCAAGGCCTGGGCTATAGTACTGGATTTATATAATTCTAACTGAAATCTACTGCTCGGTAATGGTGGAAAAGATGTTACTGTCAAAATATTCCCATCAATCCAACAAAGAAAACAACTGAAGATTGCCTAAATTACTCGAATGGAGTTAAGAACTTTCTAATGCATTAATAAAACCTGAAGGGATACTGTTAAACGGCCAAAATAAATCATGACACCTGGTGAAGTTGCATTGTAATATATTTACAGAAGAAATCACAGCTATGGTGAAAATAAGAGCATTTCCATATACTCAATGTGATTAGAACTCAGGATTAGGTGAGTCACAAACATCTGTGTGGCCATAGAAATCCACTTGTAAGTGAGGGTAATGTGAAAAAGACTTCATTTTTGCTAGGAAGCATAAAGATTGGACTTTGGAGAAATGGACTTTCATGTTGTCTGATGAATCCAGATTGACCTCGTTCCAGACGAATGGGTGTGTCAGGTTAAAACAAAAATTTCATTTTCAAAATTTCGAAGTGATGCACCAGTCATCCATAGTCCCCACTCTACGCACCTCTACAAGCAGTGTTATGGTCTATGGTTTCTTTGGTCAGGTATAGTATCATCAATAAAATATGGAAATAAAATAAAGTCAACTATTGAATGTACTGAATGGCCAAATTATCACATATATGCTTTTTTTCCCCGATTGCCCATGCATATTACAGAACAAACAATGGCAAGAGTCACTGAGTTCTAATTGTGAATGAGGGGTTCTGGGAGTATGAAGACTTTTTGGAGTGGTTCTCCCACCATTAATACAAGGTCTTGGCTAAAAATCTAATGATGTTGCATAACAATGTTAAAAGAACAATGCTGTGGCAAATGTGTGCATAAATTCATCCAGAATAAAGCAGACAGAAATAGAGATAGATCCTTTATTGATCCCGAAGGAAATTCCAGAAATCTCACACACTATCAAATTATGCATTGACCTCAACCAAATGATCCTGAGTTACACATGATGAAACCTGACTTACGTACTGTAGTTTGTGATATATATGGGGATGACAGTTTAGCAAAACTGTCATTGAGTATCTGTGTTTTAAACCCTGATGTGTGCCATGGTTCCCCTGATCCTATGTAGGGTTTTAAACGTTTTATATGAAGGCCATTCAAGTCAAACTGGGACTTGTGAGAAATCTTTCTTCCCTGATGGTGTCCAAGCACTAGTGAAATGCTGGGATAAGTGCATTAGTGTAGCAGAGATTATGTAGAGAAATATATATTCTTTACTCTCATAACTGTTCTGTTATTCTGCACAATAAAAAATCCCAATTTGACTTGAAATTTGAACACCCCTAGTATTTATGAATATAAATCTGGGGGCTACATCTTAATCCTTTGGAGCAGATCTAAAAGGTTAGGAATAAATGTTGCACACAGTACCATAGAATAATCTAGAAAGATGATAATTTCCAAAAAAGGCTAATATCTGGGCAGCTTTTGCAATTTTCTGCCTTTTTTGTGGCCTAAGCATAGAGAATTACACAGTAGAGACTGTGTTTCTGTGTAAAGTCAAGCAATGGAAGAAATGTATTTTGTACAAAGAATCCTGTTGAAGTCTTGAACCTGGTGTTTAATATTCTAAACTGATGACGGCAATATACCAGTGTATTAAGGCATATCTCTGCTCAATTAAGCCTCAACTACTGAGTTCAATAAATGACATTTATTGCAAAGACTATTTAGACATTATTTGAATTGACAGAATTAATTCAGGATCAAGATGTAGTTTTTAAGGAGGAAGCAAATTTATGTTTTTCCTTGCATGTCATTGACATTTAAAGGTTTGGTTGGAATATTTTGCATTAATACAACTTTCTAGCTTGTTTAGCCCTTATGCTTTTGCTTTCGTAAAGTGACTGTGATTGACAGTCAGATGCCGCAGTTCTACTCTAAGACAACTTTCTCAATTATTTAGATATGACATACTGTGGTGCCACTATTCAGGCATTTTCACTCTAACAGACACAGTGCAATCTGGGAAAGGTATTGAAAGCTAAACCCTTTCAAGTGCATTTGAAAAGCTCCCTCAGTAGGCCATGAGTGATTTGATCTTTATGAGGAATTTCATTTATGCCACCTGCTGAGAATTTCTACTTGTGCTGTTTGGCCAATCTGTGATAACTGATCCAACTGTGACGAAAAGGGATACAGCCAAAAGACGCTTACATGCAAGAAAAAATGCAAGCAGAGATAGTTAATTGTCAGAAACACAGGAGATGAATGTATGTCCACATGAAATAATATTTTGAAAGTGTGAAATTTTCTTTTCAACAAAATAAAGAACTCATGCAGGTCACCACGTCTGTTATATCTTTCCCCAATTAATAAAAAAAGGAATGTCAAACTCTTGATCTTCAATCAAACACTAAAAAGTTCTTCTCATCTTGTCACTTTCTCATGTGTTTTTTTTTTCTTTTTCTTTTGTCCCAGGGCTCCAGGCATTATCTCAGGAGGACCCTATGGTAAGCTGGGATCAGCTATAGCATAATCGGGGTCACAAGTGAAGGACACAGTGATGGCGTAACGCGTGCCCCATGCCACCTTCTCCACACGGTGGAGGTTCTCTGAGCCTGAGGAAAAGAAAGAGACTCGACCTGCAAAGAGAAAAAAGAGTGTGGAGTTTTAGATAATTCCAATATTCAACAGGGAGAAATGAATCATACCTTGTTTTAAGTTTGTATTTAAACATACTGTATGTGGTGTGTTTATCTTTAGTAGGCAACCAATCAGAAACTGTGCTTGTCATGACTCTATTTTGAAGAGCAATGATAGAAATCCCCAGTGTGTCTCAGGACTGTATTCACACATTAAAATGCTGCTTGCTTACTGGCCACACTCGAGCATCCTCAAAACCAATTAGACAAGTGTGTGCCTGTTCAGGGAGAACTGTTCTATTTAAATAACATGATCTCTGGCACAAAAATGAGGCACTTACTGTACAAAAGTAACAATATATTTATGTAAATGACCTCTGCTATATCTGCATGCCTTTAACCTTTGCACACCGCTGTTCAGCATGGAAATTATTTTGAACCTTGTTTAAAAAAATTTAATGGAAAATGGAAAAAGTGGTTGTGCATTTACTGATTAACTGAGGAAACAATTTTGTCTTTAATACTACAAAAAAATTTTTTTACAAATTGAGAGAAAATTTGGAGTCGAAATTGCATAAATTATTAACCTAGATTGGATTTTATGTGAGTAGCAGCAAAAAGCAACAACAAAACCCAATAGCCATTTCAGTACAGAGAGGTTCTTGCTTAATGTTTAAAACCATTATCACTTAGGACAGAACCTGTTATACGGTGGAAAAACAAAAGATTTGTAATGCATTAATAGTCACATGCTTGATCTACACTGTGTTATGACTTTCATATGACTACATTATGAAGGAAATCAAATCGTATACTGAAAGTAAGGGCATTTCCCTTACTTTCAATGAGTGTAGATTTACCCTGGTCCAGAGTGATGGGTGCATCAGAGTAAGAGGAGCATTAATCATGCCTACGTGGCCACCATACAAGGCTGTGCTGTTGCTTCTGTCGGTCAGGTCTAGGTTCAGCAATCTTACATGCACCAAAAAATGAGGTCAGTTGTCTACCTGAATATACTAAATAAAATACTAAATACCTAGGTTTTACCATCAATGGATTTTTTTCTTCTCTGATGGCATGGACATATTTCAAGATGCCCGATGCCAGGATTCATTGGGCTCAAATTATAAAAGTGTGGTTCAGGTAGCACAAGACGTTTTCACAAATGGATTGGCTACAACAGAATTCAGACCTTAACCCCATTGAGATTTTTTGAGATGTGCCAGAGAAGACTTTATGCAGCTGTCAGACTCTCCCATCATCACTACCAAATTTTGGACAGAAAAAACATGACTCTGGATGTAAATAAATGTTTTGACATTGCATAAACGTATAAAATGATGCCCTTTCAAATGTGTGCTGCAATCAAAGGAAAAAGCGGTCCAAAGAAATAGTAGTGTGTCACCTTTTTTTTTTGGCTAGTCTGTGTGTGTGTGTGTGTGTGTGTGTGTGTGTGTGTGTGTGTGTGTGTGTGTGTGTGTAAGCCATTCCATCATATCCAAAATGGACATAATATTTTCATGACCTCCTCTCTGCTTCCATGTAACAGGCAGGAACACACTTTTCACTTCCTATAAACATAGTGAGTGATGAAAGAACGAGGTTTTCCATCAGAACGATGCCAGGTCGTCCCCTGCGGCGTCGGCTGTGATTCACCAATCTGCGAAAACAGCTGTTCTTCCGCCTGCATGCCTCCAGCACAATGTCCCAGTTTCCTTGCTGTGATGGGCAGATGTGGCCTTTCATTTAACACTTTTAGTGGTTCCACTCCTGTTAGGCCTTTTATTTCACCTTCACATGACTTATATCTACTTCCTTGACCTATCACCCCTGAAGCACATATCTGTACCATCCTCCACCCACGTCGCCCTTTTCACTCGGTTTCTCAGCTGTCTCTAACGCCTGTCTTTTTTTTCCTCCTCCCCCTCAGAGGGAGGCTGATTACCAGTCACACCATTGCTGAGTTTACTGCCAGTGTTGTAATTACCTTAGTGAAGTTCATAGGTTCATCATCTTCCCATGATTGCTAATTAACACAAAATGACTGTCTCAGCATAGCTGTGCACAAAACGGTGGCTCTTTCAAACCAACACTTTAACCCTGTTGTACAGCAAATTATACCTGACAGGGCGTACAATAACCTGAATATAAGTGAACAGATAATGTCCAAAGTTCTTTCAAAACTGAACTGTTTGAAAAATATTACAGCATTTTAATTTGCAAGTTTATCTGTTTTTCTGCGCCAAAATAACACACATTGAAGAACGCTTTGTGTGATTGCGAGAAAGGGTTAAGGAAAAACACCACCTAACCTGCATTCATCCATCTCCTACCTGCAACTTTCCATGCACTCATTAAACACTGAGTGACATAATACGTCTCCTTAGTTCTCTCCTGTGTAGTATGTGCAGAGCGAGATGCAGATTTTCTGCCAAAAGACACCTTGGTCTTTAAACATGTAGTTTCCATAAATAGAGCAGCTTTAGCACTCTAGCGAGTGAATGGCAGTCATTATCAGTACAGATTACATCAATGTTTGAAAAATAAAAAACAATTTTCCTAAAAGCATGCCTTTCTACAGTACATGGTCAGAATAATCAGCTGGCTATTTGTGGATCATGTCAACATGCTGGTTTAGTGAAAGCTTACATACAAGAAAAGGTACAACCAATGAGTCATTCACATGGATTTGTTTCCACAACAATCAGCACTCCAAAGAATTATAAATGGCTCACAATAAAGCAGGCTTACTAGTAAGTATGAGTAATACTCTTGTACAGTGCATCCGGAAAGTATTCACAGCGCTTCACATTTTCCACATTTTTGCTATGTTACAGCCTTATTCCAAAATAGATTAAATTCTTTATTTTACTCTAAATTCTACAAAGAATACCCCATAATGACAATGTGAAAGAAGTTTGCTTGAAATCTTTGTAATAAAAAAAAAAAAATTATAGTATGTAAATAAGTATTCACAGCCTTTGCCATGACACTCAAAATTGAGCTCAGGTGCATCCTGTTTCCACTGATCATCCAGGACATTTTCTAGAGCCAGCCGTCTAGAAGAAGGGCCTTAGTCAGGGAGGTGACCAAGAACCCAATGGCCATTTTGAAAGAGGTTCAGCGTTTCTCTGTGGAGAGAGAGGGAGCCTCCAGAAGAGCAACCATCTTGTAGCATCATACTCAAAAATACTTGAGGCTATAATTGGTGCCAAAGGTGCTTCAACAAAGACACCATGACACCTGTCATGAGCTTTTTACTGAGGAGTGGCTTTAGACTGGCCACTCTACCATGCAGGCCTGATTGGTGGAGTGCTGCAGAGATGGTTGTTCTTCTGAAAGGTTCTCCTCTCTCCACAGAGAAACACTGGAGCTCTTTCAGAGAGACCATCGGGTTCTTTGTCACCTCCCTGACTAAGGCCCTTCTCCCCCAGTCGCTCACTTTGGCCAGGCGGCCCGCTCTAGGAAGTGTCCTGGTGGTTCCGAACTTTAAAAAACTAATTAATTTGCAAAGTCATACTACAATTTTTTAAACAAACTTCTTCCATGTTGTCTATATGGTGTATTTTTTGTAGAAAATAATGAATTTAATCCATTTTGGAATAAGGCTGTAACATAGCACGCTGTATGATACTTTCCGGATGCACTGTATATTAATGTGTAAAAATACAAGAGCAAGATGACAACTTTATGTTAGTGGTTCCCAAATGATATTTTAATCCAGAATATTTTCATGATTAGTCTAAGGGTTCATTTAAAGCTAATTATAAATATGTTGTTCCATATACACAAAAGAATAAATTCGTTAAATTCGCTCGAAACAATCTAATAACCAGAAAACCAGAAAAAGGCCTAATAAGTAATCGAAATCTACCTCTAAAGTTTGCGCTTCTCAACATCAGATCCCTTGCGTCTAAAGCACTTATTGTTAATTAAATGATCTCAGATTGTTGCTCTGATGCACTCTGCCTCACCGGAACCTGGCTTAGACCAAATGAATATATACTCCGTCAGGATATTTCTATAAGCACGAGCCCCGTCAAACTGGTCGTGGAGTTGGTGTCGCAACTATTTACAATGGTGTACTCACTGTTACTCAGAAAACAAGGCCCAGGTTTAACTCATTTGAAGTGCTTATCATTAATGTTGCACTCAGTGAAATACATAATAAACCCATGCTATA
>JAOVVA010000054.1:14533886-14549104 GCA_028565275.1 Leiocassis micropogon | reverse complement strand
ATTTGTTTTTTTATCATGTTTATCATTTTTATCATGTTACTGAGACCATCTATCTATCTATCTATCTATCTATCTATACAGAGTCAACCAAAAATGTATACATATTTCATGAAAAGAAAAATAGAATGATGTATATTATATTAATACAATATGAACAATATTACTATAATATCATCATAATATTATCATATAGATTTCAATAAATAACATAGTAATATATTTAGTAATAGGATTATATATATATATATATATATATATACATATATATATATATATATATTAGATGTAGATACACAAGATCAATATTAAGTTTTGAGTTGGTCTATAAATTATGACAATGTAAATCTCATAAAATTATCTCTTTATCACTTATCTATCACAGGCCTATTTAGGTTTAGATTACACCAACTCAACACTTAATATCGATCTTGTGTATCTTCACCTGTATAACTAGCAAAGATGTCCTCATTTTATGCATTTGAGTATTTTTAAGGAGATCTTTAGCTTCATATAAATATGTGATGTGACAGAAAAACTGTGACACAAAAAACATATCCCACTTCAGCAGCATTCACCCTGTAACTCTCTGTACATGACATATAAATGACTGAATTAATTAGTATTGATAACAGTGAATTTTTCCAGTGCAACAAAATAAAAATAAAAAAATCTCACTTGAGAACTATAGACGTATAGGTATATTTGTTTACTTAAAAACCAGTCTTGGAGGGGAAAAAAGTAGAACATGGTGAAACCCATTAAAGTTATTTATAGTGTCACTATAATGGACTTTCAGGGAACTACTTAAGAAAAAGGTTTGTATTGTTATAACCCTTAAGAAAGCCATAATAAATTCCTCATCTGATTTTTAAGTATGTACACAGTCTCTGAACTTATGTTTAATCTCAACTGGAATGTTACACTTCCAATGTTGTAGGAGAAACAACAGGTCCCAAATTACATTTTAGAATCATATAGGCTTCACACGATTAATGTGTTGTTGTTTTTTTTGTTTTTTTTTTAGATATGATTGCTTTCAAATGAATAATTTATTTTCACATTTGATTTTGTGATTTAAATTATGTGATTTTTCACATTTTTTTACATGTAAATTCCTCACACAAATACTTTATTTTATTTTTTTATTTTATGTGACTGCACAATTTGTTCATTTACACCTGTTTTTGTTTATTTGTTACATAATTTAATTTATTTAAACATGTGATTCTTTCATATAATTTTTAAAATCCACCCACCCAACAACAAACATAAATTCCATTTCCCATGTCATTTGTTTACATATGAGGAGCATTTTATTTACCACATTTATTCACACGCTGTCACGTGTTTGATTGAGATCACGTGAGTTTGCTTGAGCTCAGAACCTGTGCTACACTATGTTGAAATTCACCTTCACGGGTTTTTCACATGATCACATACTAATCACAGGTCCAATCCCTATATATAGGCTAAGATATGATATTTTTTCCATTATGGAGCAAACTGTTGAAATGCAAAATACAGCACGCATTGCATGGGGTCAGATAAGAATGTTATATGGTTTTGTTAAAGCTCTTTGTGCTGTGTGTGTGTGTGTGTGTGTGTATGAGAGAGTGTGTGTGTGTGGGTGGGTGGAGCTGTGTGGAAGCAGGAGCAGGGACAGAGCACAGAGAGGCGCTCCATCACTGCAGTAAAGCACAAAGCTGAGGTGAAACTCGGACCAATAGCACTGCTTCATCCCTCCATCTCAGCATCTCTGATCGAAAGAGAGAGAGAAAGAGAAAGAGAGAGAGAGAGACCAGTATAAGCACCCGAGCACATCACTGACTGCATGCCCACACCTCTGGGAAGACTGTACGGATTCTCCTTGTTTTTATTTTTTTGTTGTTGTTAACGCCATTTTCTTTTTGGATTCGTTTTTTATTACATTATCCGTGTTTTTATTTATTTATTTATTTATTTAATAACGCATTCCTTGATATGGTTGTTCGAGTGTTACCTTGATGCGCAGCATATTAAAGGATATACAGAAGCAGCCATTACTGCAGTTCTTGTTTTTCTCACATTGTGGGGGGCAACATCGGGCGGTAAGTACTGAATATTCTTATAGATTACAGCTATACACAGATAGCAAAGATCAGCCATATGTCGAATGAACTGTAAAATGGTAGATCACAGTCTATTAGACTAATAGCCCGATTTATTTGAATGTGCCTCAGTTTGACTTCATTGCATTCACTGTAAACATTGGCTGCTAGAAATATTACTGAATACAGATGGTTGATGAGCTGTGAAGAAAAACATATAGCCTAGAAGGAAAGGGAATATCCGCAGGCCTACACCCATCACAGGGTTTTATGAGCGCGGCACATTTTCAGAACCTTGGACAGCCGCAGCACATCCCTCATCGCCCTTCCGCAGGTCATCAGTTACTAATAAACATCACAAACCCGAATGTTTAGTGTAATGCAACGGATTAGCTCACACAATAGGATAAAGCCCGAGCTGCCTATTCCCGACAGCAGACATAGATGATGCAGAACTGTTCGATTTATCACTTTTCCTCAGCTTAAACCCTTCCTCCAACATTAATATCAAATTATATATTCTTATATTTCAGATTGTTTAGATCATTGCAGATTGTTTAGATGTCAACAGCTGACATAAGAAGCAACAAAGTCTTTGTTCTTTAAAAAAGAATTTTTTTTTACAGTTATAAAACCGTACAATTGCAAAATGGAAGTTAAGGTGTTGTATCGTATATAGTAACTTATATTGAAAGCGTACAGTTATTATTGGTGGATTTTATAGTATGGCACAGGACATTAATTTTCTCTTAGACATAGCAATAACATATCTTTATAGGTTTATTTTAAAACCCCAGTGTTGAGGTACAGGGATTTGTTTCTTGGTGCAGATTTCAATTTGATTTCAAAGATTGCAATTTGCTGTACAATAATATAAATCTATAATATTTCAAAAGCCATATATACGTAGTCAGCAGTGAGTCAGCAATTATTAGATCCACTGTACTATTTAATGCCTTTTTATTCCGAGCATGATATCTTAGATTCGGTATCTCTTACATATTAGGCCCAGTATTCTCAAAGACAAAAACAACTCAGTGATACCCTATACTTGCATTTTGCTTATATGTTAAGTGGTTGTTCATATAATATCTTACCTTAGATCAATACCATTAATGACTAAAAATAGCTGTGGGTTTGGATATCACTACACAAAAAAAAATCTGTAAGAATGATGTTCTTCCATTGAAAATGTAAACACTTAATAAATTTTAAATGTAATTTCACTTCCTACAGGGAGTGGAGTAAAAGAATCCTGGAGGAGGAAAAGAGCTCCTTCAGTCATTCTCCACCCAGACACCATTGTTGTCTAGGCTGAAAACGAGATCATATTTTGATGCCGATCTTACACTAAGCCTGGTGTCTGGGTCCCCAATTTTGGAAGCAGCGAGCTGAGATCCTCAGCTCCAGTCCCAGGCATATTCTGTGCATTTTCTGTGTGGACTTTGCACATTTATCTTTGGCATCATGGGAACCGTCCTGTCGCTGTCTCCCAGCTATCGGAAGGCTGCCCTGTTTGAGGATGGCCCGGCTACAGTTGGCCCATACACTGCGGTTCAAAACAGCAAGAATGCCAAAGACAAGAATTTGAAGCGTCACTCACTCATAAATGTGTTACCATGGAAGCGGATAGTAGCTGTTTCAACCAAGAAAAAGGGTTCTAAGAAGGTGCAACCCAACACAACATACCAGAACAATGTCACCCATCTGAACAATGAGAACCTGAAGAAGTCACAATCCTGTGCCAACCTTTCCACATTTACTCAGGAGCAGTCAAGCCCATCCAACCAAGGCTCTAAAAGCTCAAACAATGTGGCCTCATCTCTCAAGAAAGCACCTGTGTCCAACTCTAGTGTGGCTCCTGGTACACCCAAGAGGGTGATCGTTCAGGCCTCGACCAGCGAGCTGCTGCGCTGCCTTGGTGAATTTCTTTGTCGAAGATGCTACCGCCTCAAGCACCTTTCTCCTACTGACCCAGTGTTATGGCTGCGCAGTGTGGACCGTTCCCTGCTGCTGCAAGGCTGGCAGGACCAAGGTTTCATCACCCCAGCTAATGTTGTCTTTGTTTACATGCTCTGTCGAGATGTGGTCTCTTCAGAACTAGCCACAGAACACGAGCTGCAGGCAGTGCTTCTTACCTGTCTTTACTTGTCCTACTCCTACATGGGCAATGAAATCTCTTATCCTCTCAAGCCATTTCTGGTGGAAAGCTCAAAGGAGACCTTCTGGGACCGCTGCCTGTCCATAATCAACCTGATGAGTGCCAAGATGCTGCAGATCAACTCAGACCCACACTACTTCACCCAGGTGTTTGCAGACCTCAAGAACGAAAGCCAGAAGGAAGAGGAGAGGAGCCGTTTACTCATTGGGCTTGACCGGTGAGGGAATGCTGAAGAGTATAAAGTGGGCTTGCACCCTAGTCTGGCATTTTCACACAGGATTCCAAAAGTTTTAGTAGTCAGCAGTCTCTGTATTACAAGAATGCAGTTTAAATCAATACACATTTACCCTTAAGGAGGTATGAATGATCACTGGCATGATTTAGATGTTGACAAAGCTACTGAATTTTACCAATCTACTTTCAAAGTTTCACCAGGATCGTATTTGGTGACGGTTTAGGACAAATATGCCAGACTTGGGTGCATCCAAGTAGTCTTGTATGATTAATATTTAAATTCACCCACAAAAAAATCGAAAGACATCAAGAAGATCAAAATGGGAAAACACAGCAAGGAAAACAGTAGGAGTAGGAGCATCAATTTACAAGTATGAATGTGTATGAAGGCCTGTGTGGCCACAGACTACTGAAGATGTGCACTGCCTTTTGTGTAATGGTGTCTTACCATACTGGTTTGCTGCGGAATGTGAGGACTAAGACCATGACTACAAGGCAGAGGACATCACACCTACACTGCAGCCACTCTATTGGATGCTCATTAAATAATACACACTTTGGCTTTAGTAGCATTACATATAAATATGTCTTGTAATGACAGTAGGGAGAAGAGGAGCTCCAGTGATACATATATTTTATTGATGAATTTTGATAATGTGGCAGCACTGCACAGCAGGGTTTCAAAGACAACATAAGGTGAAAGGTGTTAGGCACACTGCTGTAAAAGGCCTCCTTTATTTTCATCAATATGGAATTAAGTTACTCTGCAGTGCAACTCTGGGACTCTATTCATTAATTTACTTGTTTCTTTTTTACTCAGAAATGTAACCGAATGCATGTTAGCCATGCAATTTTGTATGGTTTTTGAAAGCAAAAACATTTTATTTATTTACTTCCATTCAATCTTCAGCACCAACTGCATCTGCAATTAGGGAATGCTTTTTTTTTTCCTTTTTTTTTCCAACAAAGTGTACGTTTATTTAGCTATGCTTGCTACAGTGAGCCATGATTGTACGAAGTATCTTTTGTTTTGTGTCACATTGTTTCCCTGTCTAGTTGGGCAAGGATCCATAAAGACAAAAAAAAAAAAAGAATCATAATGTAAATTTTGCATAACCAGTGCCATACCTTTGATGAAAATCATGTAGGTCTAAAAAATACACCAAAGGGGGCAATCTTTAAAATGGTTCATTAATTCTAAGTAAGAATATCTATTTAGTCTTAATTTATTGTTGTTTATTTATTCTCTTAGCACATCCATTGTATTTAAAAGTTTATTACTGTATCGTGTAAATGACTAGTACAATGGCTACTTTCACATGATGTAGCATTTAGATGTAGGAGATTTGTGGTAAACCTGGTTACCTTTGGTGGAAATGAAGATTGTGGTTGATAAATTTTGAAGGATTTACCTAGGGATATTCCATCTAAGAGCTTCATTTATAACTAATGACAAATCTGAGGATCACCAAGGGTATTCATAAGTGCAACTAAGAGGCACTGTTGGTTTCAGTCTAAGGTATAAATATAGTACCTGAAACCTTTCTTCCTCTGCTGAGATGTTCCACATTTTTAGTCAAATAAAAGAAAGGTAGTAGAGATAATCATTCACAGGCAGTTTAGTTCTGGTATTTTATGTCATGTAAAATTACTGGAGATAATGAAAGCCAGAGAGGGAAATTGCATCATGCACACATAAACCAAATATGAAGGAAATGATTAAAGCGTGAATGAGTTTTAATCCTCATCAAGAATTTTAGGAGAATTTTTGTTTTAAAAAATGGTTGATCAAGGGAGAGACTCTATTCAGAGTGAATACTGAAATAATGTGATACTATTAATAATAAATTATGTCATGAATTAGTTCTAAATATGGATAACTGACATTGTCATCCTGTCAGTTTTTTTATTAGAGCAGAAAAACTTTGCTGTAATTTTGAAACCTGCAATTGCATTATGAATATTAGACTGAAACCTCAAAGTTGATCTTTCTATACATCTCAGCAGTGATCAATTACGCATGCTTTCTTTCAGTAGAATATTTCTTTACAGACATAGGAAATGTGTTACTCATCATCTGTACAGTATGTTGTTCCATGTTGGCTATTTTCTCATGATATGATGGTTGAAGGCTTTCTCTAACCACTTAACCACTGAGAACTGAAGATGAATGGATGGAAGGGGAACTGTATGAATACTTGCCCTTGCTGCTGCATTGCTGTGTATGACAGAGGGCATGACGGAACCGAGAGGAGAATGTGACAAGTGGTTGTTAATGTGCAATGAGTTGACAGATTTTACAGTCAAATAAGGACCATAAGGCCATAAGAACTTGCACTTTTCTCCAGATACTACTACTTTGGGAAAAATTGAAGGGGCTTTCAAAACCTGGGGACTAAAACAGGAGCGTTCCCTTCACTGCCTGCTTGCCATCACTTACCACTGATCACAAGAACATGCCATTGCCCCCCAATTACATTAATGGCTTGTCATTTGTTACAACTCTAAAAGAAAGAAACGAGAACATTTAATTTTTTTCAGTATCTTGATATATTTCTTTGTAGAACAAAAAGAAACAGTGTTTCAAAACAAAAAAGGAAAGGCTCTCTCAATGACTGCATGTGTGCGTGAGAATGAGAGTTCATTTGTATAGAAGAGTGTGTACGGTATTTTTTCCTATGGGGGCTGGGGACAATGTAAGGCAATGCTTTTAAGATGAGAAACCAACATGGGCTGGTACTTGACACTTGGGTGGGCAGGGTATTAAACTGTTACAAATACAAAACAAGCTGTTGCTGTAATAGATTTTTTCAGTTTAGTTCGGCTTATTTTTATTTATTTTTGTACTGTGATGGAAAAACATGCACTGATCGTTAAAGATGAACAACTGTGTGGCTGTCATTTTTTCATCAAAGTGTAAACCCTGTATTTATTGCCTCCTGAGTGGCACAGTGGAGAAGAGGTCGCACAATGGTTGGGAGATCACACATTCAAATTCCATCAATGCCACAGCCTTCACTGGGTGGGAGAGACGGCATCATTATTAAATCCATTGTAAATCAGTCTGGCAGATGTTGTATGATAAGGGAGAGCTGGTGACTAAAATGAACCTTTGTATTTACAACCTATAGTTACAATTCGGAATAATAATTTGGGATTATATTGTAGCATCATTTATGTCTCAAAAAGATAAGAACAACTACAGTATACTAAACTATTTTTTTTCTTTCTTTTAGGAATGTAATGCATAAATAGCTCAGTTGAACTTAGTTTGCACTTCTAACTCAATAAATATATAATTTAATCAATATTAATTTTTATATTTAAACAAATATAATCTTGGTCTTAGTCGGTTATAAATCAGATCAGAACAAACAGAAACCTCAAAATGACTAAACTTTATAATATTTTGAAGAATGCAAATCAAATATAGTATAAGATTCATGCATCACAATTCACTGAACAGGTTGTTTTTCAAGCCAGGACATTACTGAAGCTTAGCCTGGAAGCATTGTTTCAGCACTGAAACTGATCTAGGGTGTTATACCAATTTCTCTGCATCCAGTATACGTAAATCCCAGACTGGTGAAATGGTTGTTAATGCTGTGTGAGACGGTTCAGAGTAGCAGTAGGAGAATAAGCTGCGTTTCCTAGTACAATGAGACTTAACTGATCAGCCACTGATAGTGCAGACATTCTGATTCATATTGTTTATAATATCCTGCAGCAGTTCCCCCATACAATTTTTTACACTGAGAACAAAAAACATCACCGTACATCACTGGAGGTTTATTGAGCAGTGAGATTTGGTATACAATATATCATATTCCCAATAGTTTACCATTATCAAAATAAGGCAACAAAATAGCGCAGATTACTCAGTTTTTTTAACCCATGTTGATTTTACAGTAACAAATTATAAACTGAAAAATAAAATCTCTTTTCTTTAGTGTTTGGATGACAAAACTGTCAGATACGTGAGCAAAAGATAACTAATATACAATTCAAAAAGCCCTAGTCAGTCCATTTACCAATAAAGCAGACATTGATAATATTCCCCTTTCATTTGGTTCAATTACGTATAGCAAAATTAAGCAAGTACAGTAATTAATTAAATAAATGAAATATAAAATTAGGCACATACATTTTCTGCTGAAAGAGCAAAATTATACAGATTTGAACAGGAAACTAACATTTTTGTCTATGCGGTATTTGAACCAAATCATAGACATTCACAACAAGGAAGACCCCGTAAAGATGACCTGAACAAAGAGAAGATGATGGCTATATTTAAAGACTAATAGTGTATATAACAAGATTTCAACAACTTTAAAAAGGGATTCGAAAGTGTTAAGCATGTGAAGTACAGTACTATTTTCTGAACACAGCCAAGAGTGATGAATATCAAATAAAACAAAGATTTCTTAATGGATATCCATGCGGGGTCTACACAAAATGATAAAAAAGAAAAATAATAATAATAATAATAAAATCAGGGGCAAAATATACCACATTTTATTTCAGAATGCAGAATGCACACTGGTGGGATGTTAAAATTAGTGTTAGGTTATAAAGCTCTGGCTTGGATTTTCACTCCTGAGCAGAGGAAGTTGCTGGTGATTAGCACCTGGCTGATAAAGAATCTGCATGCTAGCAGAATGCCGTCTTTATACCAGATAGTGTATGTGTGTGTGGGTGTCTGGGTTGACATTTATTAGGGATTCTCTGTGTGTATATCTCTGACAAGATTAGAAATTAAAACAGATGATGATTAGATTATATTTGGATACCAACAAAGCTCCTCTATATGCAAAGCTATCTAAGGAAAAGGAACCAATCAGATTGCATAGGCTGAAAAAAAAAACAAAGAGCCAATGATGAAAATACATTAAACGCTACATGTTTTTTCTGTCCAAGCCACAGCAACTCACTTATAGCTGACGTATAAATGTTAATAATGTTACTGATAGGCAGTAAAGTTAGTGCTGCTGAACACTATACACAATTAGACCATATTAATATCAGCATAGTGAATATTATACTATAGACATGTGCTGGCCCATCAATCCCCCAGGAACTAAATGGTAATTATAAAACTGATTTTTGCAGCTCTGCTTGAAATGACCAGCAGCACATTTCTTCACTTCTTTCCTTAGCCACTTCTCAATCGAGGCCAGACATCCTGGGATTTTCCACTAAAATACACGCTCTGGATGCAGTTATTATGAATAACCAAAGGCTTTACAATGAGTATTAAAAGTTTAACGGGAAAGAAAAAACAGCAACTTTCTCGTCTTTGAAACTGTCTCTTTCCTTGGAAATGTAAAAATGAGCTCTAAACATCTTTGCTATGAATTATTATTGCACAAGGAAGAAGTTATGATCATTGATATATTTTCAAGTATGAGCAGGTG
Source organism: Leiocassis micropogon (assembly GCA_028565275.1). Taxonomy (NCBI): domain Eukaryota; kingdom Metazoa; phylum Chordata; class Actinopteri; order Siluriformes; family Bagridae; genus Leiocassis; species Leiocassis micropogon. The sequence goes on along the minus strand of JAOVVA010000054.1, from coordinate 14,539,208 downwards.
CAGAACTGAAGAATGAACACTCTGGCTTCCTTTGATTTCCCCCCAGAGCAGAGCTACACTTTAAGCTATGTATATAGCAAACAAACAAAAAAAACTCTTAAAAAAAATTAAATAATAAATGCCAATCTTGGCAGAATGTTACAAGTTACTTGGAATTTATATATAAACAGTATTTAATTTATATTAACTGTGGTTCACTATCTCCTTCATTTGCATCCACATACAACATCTGCAAGTTTCATAAATGAAAATATGCAGGAAAAGTATTTAAGTTATGAGAGATTTTAATGCTCCTCTCTGAGCACTCAGTAAGTTTCTGGATATGCTCAACACATCCTTCTACAAAACTTATGCTGAATATGTCTAAATATTTTCTATATGGCCACTATAATCTGTAATATTCATAAAGCTATACTCTAGCGACACTGGATCCCAAATGAGTGCTATATCAAAACAGAAATATTCTCTTTCCCCAACAAAAAAAAAAAAAAAAAAAACCCACTTTCCAGCATATCAAAATATTCCTTCTGTATTCCTAAGGCTTGCATTTTATATCCTTTATAAATATGGCATGTAGTTTTCCCTTCATTTGGCTGAAAGTGCAAATAAATAAATCTACCATGGCATCACTGATCTTACTGATGCACTTTCCAAGCAGGTTTTCTGTAATCACATAGAATTATTATTATTATTTGTTAAATCGTTCATCCTGTGTTTCATGATTATACCAAGTGGAAATGTGAAATTCAGAGACATGGTGTTTACTCTCTAGATGTACAATTGTAGAGGAACTACTTTCTCTAACGAATTCAGTATGGCTTACATTCAGTCAATTAATTGCCTGGCACTGCAAGTATGTAGCCTGAATGGCTCTTGGTAAAGTCAGGTTGTGATTGGTTGATCTTGGTCTCCACCACGATGGAACACTTTCGACCATTCATGCTGCACTGAATGGGGCTCACAATATTCACCTGGAGCTTCCTCTTCTCACTAGAAAAAAAAAAAAAAAAGATTAGTGATTAGGCCCAAGAAAACAGAAAACGCATCAATAGACTTGGTCTTTCCAGTCAGTTGAGCCCACCAGTTAATTTAAGAAGATATTTTTACACCATTATGTCTCGCTCATCCTCTCAAGGCATGAAAAGAAAACATTTGGGTGTTTTTCAGAGTGACATCAGGGGTTAACACATAATTGGAAGTATGGAAAATCACAGTTACAAACCCTGCAGCTTCAAGCAATAATCTTTCATAGCAGTACATCTCAAGTGCTTATTAAAGAGGTAATCAGATTTAATTAAATCCCCTCAAGTATAAAGCCATTAAATTGTTACTTCTTTTTAGACAAATACTAATAATACCAATTTATTCCAGATCACGTTATATAGAAAGCATGCTAAAATGAAGAAACACAACAGGAATGATAATGATGACAAACACAATATTAGTAAATAAGACCAACAACTTGAAAAAAGGAGGCGGACTAGTAAAAAACACTTGAGCTTTATATACAGTACAAGATGATCGCTCAGGGCTGAGCTTCACAGCCAAGCATTCCTCTCATGGAAAAAGACCCCTCAACGATAAATCTGCCATTCCAGCTACATCTACCCAAGTTACAACACGAGCCAAGTTGCTGTTGCACTTATCTCTCTGGCAACCCAATAAACACCTACTTTGTGTTATACTCGCTGCTGATAGACAAGAAGATACTATCATCTGATAACCGTCTCCTCTTAAAACAAACCATTCTTGTGCCACTTGCCATCTCATCACTTCATTCGGAAATTCTGAAAGGAAACAATCATCTATTATAAAATACGCTAAAGCGAGCCTCTTTGATGCACACAAACACAATAAAAAGAAATGACAGACTTTACTGTTTAAAACATTTGCAACCCTTGTTAAAATAAGCCATTTTGTTTAACAGCCTGACTTGTCACTGTAATACAATAATTTTAATCCACAGTACTACAATAGTACCCACAAATTTTATTTCAATATGAGACCAAACAAAAGAAGACAGTGAATTATATTTTGTGCACAACCTGCAGAAATCAAAGTTATTCCAGTGGAAACTAAAAGAACATTAATGCTATATTTGAACCACCTGCCACATCTCATATATGTTATATATATATATATTTTTATATTTCACAACAAAGGCATGTGGATTGCTTGTTTGTCAGTAAAGAAGTCCTGCATTTTTTTTTTGTTCTTTCAACCCAAATGTTTCATTTCTCCAAACAACAATAAAATGTGGCATATAGTATTAGCTAGTTATTATGGATGCCAGTCCATCAGAGTACATCATACAGTAAGCACACAGACAAACGCATATTAAGGCAATTTAACGTAATCAAGCAACATGCAAGTTTGTGAGAGTTGGGAAGAAATCGGAGACAATTAAGGAAACCTAGTGCTGATTATTACCCAGTAAGGCCACCTGCTGGGCCACTGTGCTGCCTTTGGTCATCATAATACGTACATTTCTAAACAGTAATGGATATACAGTATAAGAAGGTCCACATACTCAAGTCTGTCTATGTTATATTCATGAATAAGTTAAAACATATACATTTCTAATTTCTAAATGCATAATATTCATAGTGTTAAACAGTCTGTAGCTGTAACCACCAACTACACATTATACAAATAAAGGTATACCCCAAGGGATTTTTGATTTGTTTCTCTATTAGATCATTAATGTTTTTGGTATAACAGAAGCTTTCAAATTCATACGAGCAGTGTTTTCCCACACACAGAGTATATTTGGGCTGGCCGCCGAGGTATATTGACAGCATATTTGCTGACCCTTTTAAAAAAATCAGTACAGAGAACGATGCCATCTGCGATCAATTAATCAGGAGCGGATAGTACTCAGCTCTCACACTAGAAAAATAAACAGGTACGAGTGGTAACGCAAGAGTGGTGTGAGAGTGTCCGCTACTAATGAATCGATTGCAGGTGGTAAAAAGAAGAAGAAGGTGTACTGATGGTCAGGCATGATCTGTAGAGACACACAGTTTTGCACAGTGAGCGGCTCCTCTTTATAAAACCCAGGAAGATTAATATTAGTTCATACTTGTAATTGTTTTACTTTTGTCTTACTCTTCACATATGGATAGATGGAGGGAAGGGTTTGGGAAGGGAAGATTCTGCTAAATCTTGTGTTAATGGTTTTAGTTGTTTGTTGTACGTAGTAGACCGCTTTTGTCCTAGCAGGCAATGCCAGCCCAGTCCTCCAGCTACCACCGAAGGTACTGTATATATCAGACGTGTAGAAAAGCTATGACCCATCTGGAGAACAAGAGCAGCTACAAACAGATTTTGTAAATTTACAATGAAGAATCGCTTACCAAAAGCACATGAATCATAGTCTGAATCCCTTTAAGCTTTGACCATGGTTTTTGATGGTCATTCAAGTAGTAGAACTGAATTCACAGGAACAGTTCAGTGTACACAGGTGATATTGTATCTCTTGGCTGTTGATACAAACTTAGTATTTAACATCGAATCTGACTTTTTCATGCTATTTTCACATGATTGCAGTAGGTGCAGAATAAAAGCCCAAACAGAAAAAAAAAAGCATCTCGATCAAAATGAAATTTCAACCGGAGGTGGTGTGAAAATTTGATCTATTCAATAGGTAAGCAATTACTATGTAAATACATAATATGATCGGTTTTCTCGTGTTGGAAAAACATTTTTTTGGAAATTTTTAACTTCTGATCGGTAAACCCATGAGAACAACTTCCAACTAGCCTTTACTTTCATCCACTTGGTCTTTGGCTGAGAGAGAGGAACTGATTGACTGGCATTTTACATGTAATAAAGCATCTAACAAATCATAGATAAGGCTGAATTCTTTTAACCAATCATAGCATCAAAGGAAGGATTTCTCAGAAAAAATAGGAAGAAAGATCTTCCACGTAAACGTAGCCAGTGGCACATCCATTACTATTTAAACTCGTTAACCCAAATTCCACAACTGATCAGCTGGACAGATAATTAGCAACAGGAACGTCTGCAAATCAAAGTGGAAGAAAGGCTGTGAACTGCCCACTCAAGAATCACTTCCTCTGTGCCAGACTTAGTCACTGATGAACAGGAGCACAGCACGCCACATGGCCCACTGCAAAATCAATTCTTTCCAGTTCTCTTTTTCTCCCAATGCCTGTGTCCTTCATTGGTTCAATAAGACCAAAAGTGGAAACAGTGGACAGAGAGAGAGAGAGAGAGAGAGAGAGAACAAAAGGGCATAGTATATCTTTTCATCAGCAGGGGGGTTATGGATGATGCTACTCCAGGACACTTTGGATGAAAGTCAAAGAAATAACCTCATACTGGCTCTTTGAGAAAGAGTCCTTAAAGCTGATTCCTATCCTTTCTGATTTCTATCTTTTACTAACACACCAGCATATGCTGCTGAGAATTAGACAGATCTAAAACACCACCCCCGTCTGATCAATACTTCCTGACTGTGCCTGTGGGTTATCGGCATCCAATCGGAGGGAGACCAGGTTTACTTTGGAAAAAGGGAGAAAATAGCGTAGACATGGGGAGAAGATAAATGCCCCCTCTCTGCTCCTTACTCTCCAAATATAGCAGATATGCTTCAGGCTAATTTGCCCCTCCACTTTAAAAAGAAAAGTATGGAGCTTCATGGGAGTTGGGGAGCAGCTACACAGCATCCTTTATTTTAAGTTCCTTCAGGAGAGAAACTCCTGGCACAGAACTCTCTCTTTGATGTGGTTTGGGTAGGGTATACTATATATTTTCCCCAATTAAGTCCCTGCATCAAAAGGTAATCAGAATTTTTTTTTATGGATTGATGTTTATGATATACTTTGTTGTGAGTTATATTTGTTTGTGGAATTTACAGCGATAGTATTTCGGATTTCATACTAAACACATCTGAACTAGAAAATATAGAAAACCTGATATACAGCAACTGATAGTCAATGGTTTGTGTTAATAAGTGATAGAAAGTAATTAGCACTATAGATGATGTCAAACACAAATATAGGGAAAAGGTGACCCAATTCTGTCCCATGGTTTCCTTTGTTTAAAGCATGAAAATCTTTTACTTTCTATAGGTCCTGAGGCATACAACTGTATTAGCAAAATGTCTCTTTCTCTGTCTCTCTTTCTGAGAAGCAAGAAGAGACATACTATAATTAAGAAGTAGGTCATTTAGAGACATGGAGAAAACAGCTTAACAGCAAAAAGAACAAACAAAAGAAGAAAGAATTTTGAGAGAATGACTGTTACTGAGAACTCTTTGCGATAAAGCAATGCACAGACCACCCCCCCCCATTTATT
>JAOVVA010000054.1:14501649-14519374 GCA_028565275.1 Leiocassis micropogon | reverse complement strand
AGTTGTAGTGCGGACTGGGTATTCCGCTGTGGCGACCCCTTGCCGGGAGCAGCCGAAAGACCAACAACAACATTATTATATATAATATAATAGTATATTATTATAAGGCATGAAGAGGATCAGTTGCCAGATAAGTTCTATAGAATGAATTCTTACAAATTCATTAATATAATTTTACAATTTATAGTTTAATTTAAACAAATACTTCTATTCTTTATATTGGTTATATATTGTATTAATTTATATATTTTTGTTTTTCCGCCTCCACCTTACTACTATTTATGTGACCTGCTGCTGTAACACAATAATTTCCCTCACAGTTTCAATAGTCTGTCTGTCTGTCTGTCTATACCAAACATAACCACCAAACATTGAAACTATATATAAATATTATAAATATACAGTATATATCCACCAAACATATCTACCATTTGTCAGCAGTCCTCTGTATATTGAAAAGCTATCACCAGAGTACCCTTGCCAGAGTTTTTAATCATGGTATGTACCTACTGCCAAGTAAATGTTGGGTAGGGTTTGTAAAGACAAAACAATGCTATGATTTTATGTAATCATAGATAGAAAAAAAAGAATGCTTGGAAAGAAAAAGTAATTTACAGCCCATGAATTTTCACAGGCTCACAAATTAGGTTAAAGAATCCTTCAGAATACTACCATCAACATTATCATCTTATTCTAAGTAGTCCTGAATATCCCTGAAATGATTCGTGAAATATAGCACTGAGCAAAAGTCATAGCTGGTGGAATAGTTCTCCAGGATTCCTGAAGGGACTTTTTTTTTGCCTCTTATTTTTGCCAAGTGTAACTTTTCTTGCATTTCAAGGATCCCAGCCCGATGCAGAGCAGTAAAAGCTAAAGGAAAAAGGTTCATTCAGAACAGTGTGTTCATATACTGTTCCATACATGAAGAAACAAACAAAAAAAAAAGCAAACGTCACACTCCTCACACTGCCTCAGCAGAATTTACTGTAATCACTAACTCGGTAAATCGGTGTGCACTGTAAGAATATGGGTGTAAAGAGGTCATGGCTGTGGGAAAAGGCTGACAGTCTGATATGTGTGCCAGTGTGCACTGGTTTTGACCGAACTGGTACCTTTTGAAATGGTTGAGGAGGGTTCCAACCAGCTCGCCAATGCGGCTGTCGCCCACTGGCACCATGCCCTGCAGGCACACGATCAGGTCCCGGTTGTCCTTGGTGTGGAAGACCACCAGCTGGTCCTTCCCTGGGGACACACTCACGCCCGTCACCTGGGAAAACAAGAGCAGCGGGAGAGGGAGGGTGAAAATGGAGCACAGTCTAATGAGCTCTGCTGTTGTTTTCTCTGAACATAGAAGTACAGGTCCAGAGTTGTGGAGTCACACTGAACAGAAGACCTAAGAAATAGTCCAGTCATTTTTCATTCTAATATCAAGCCACTGCATATGTAGCTTATGAGTGATTACTACAGGCAATCTGACATTATTGCCTTCAACTGAGAAAGAAAAGAAAACCTATTTGTTTAAAACTTGCTTACAGTGGGTGGGCAGTTTTTAAATATAAAATATATCAGAAAAAGTCACCACTTTATACTGTTTGTATGTACACAAATTAAATATGCCTTTTTCAGTACATGTCAGCATGTAAAAATTCTTGCTGAGTAATAGTTTATTACATACTGATACCTTTATTTTTTAAAACCTTCATTATTTTTTTTTGATAAATTATTTATCTTAAGGTACATTATTACACTGTAATTACAATAAAGTATTTAGTAATTATAAAGAACAGAGCAGTCATCTTATACATTATCGTGCATCATGGAACTTGAAAGTGTTGTGTAGAAAAATGTCATAAGGCTCAAATATAAATTCTGAGATGATGGGCAGTGAAGCTTGTAAAGAAGGGTTTGTGTTTGGTATCCCGTGAAGTGTTTAGCATAATTTATGTCATTCTTCTGACTATATCTCAAACTTATCTCAAAAAAGACCAGAGAACAGCTTAATGGACACTGCATTGGATCAAAATCATTATGACTCAGCAAGAAGGAACAAGACACCACACTCTGAACATCATTTATTCTCTCTTTCAACTGAGACCAAACCGTTAGATGATATCAAACAGAGCAGTCGATATGGACGGTTTGTTAGTCCATGTATTCAAATGCTCATGCAGTGTATGCGGATGCAAGATGGCTATTAAGGCCAAACTGCATTCATAAAAGGATGTACAGTAGTCAAGATCGGAGGTACCTTATCCTGGATGTCAAACAACTCAATTCCAATCGAATGTAACAGTATAGGGTAGTGAGGAGTGGGAAGACCTGCTGAGCAGCCTGGACTATTCCTGTCCAGTACTGCCAGTAATAACGGTTGCAGTAATGGCAGTAAAGATCAGTAACCTCAATCTCCCTCCCTCCCTTATCCATTCTTGAGAAAATGTGTTACATAACAATTGACTCTCTCTCTCTCTCTCTCTCACTCTCTTCCTCTGTGTTTTTATGTGCGAGAAAGAAAGCAGGAGGAAGCAAAAGATATTATACTATGATGCTAAGCCTATTCTAACATCCTATACTATTCATTTACATCTCACTTTCTCTACCAGTATTATTTCTAAAAACAGTAATAAAAATTTTTAATATACAGTTATCAGCCTCAGTTGATGTTTATGATCTTTCTAAATTAAACAAACAATAACGTGAAGAAGGAAAAAATTGAGAGGGAAATTTTAGCAGACACTATAATAAACTAATAAGTCAAACAATGAGAGAGAGAAAAGACAAAGAGACAGATCTAAGAAAGAGCAGAAGGAAAACACAGAGGAGGCAAATCTGTGCACATGCCTGAACGCTACCAGACGTCAGCTGATTTCTCTTCCCACTCCGTCGTCATGACAACCCCATCTCCTGGGATGTTGGCATGACAACAGCAGAGAGGGAAAATGGATAGTGAGGAACAGGGTGGAATGTTGGAGGGTGAGGGGCAAGAGATGAACTAAAATCAAGATAGTTTTTAAAATCATTTTACGTTTTATTTTTTTATGTTTCGTAATAGAATAAGAACTCTGTGACCCAGAATCCTTCTGCATCGCAAATCACCACAAATCATCCTAAATCACTGGTACCATGACAGTATCATTGCACAGAGCCATGCTCCTCAGTGGAGCAATAAATAAATATGGGGTCAGAAAGGGGTTAGTTAGTGCAGAAGCGTTTCCCTATTCAAGAGCCATTAAGTGATACACTTATTCGACTAATCTTTAATTTTTAAACATGCATATATCATCCTGCTAACTACATCGATTATTTTTTTCTTTACGGCAGGCAACTCAGATTTTTACCGTACTGATTATTTACTGATTCCTTGTTAAATTAATTTAATAATAAAAAACAAATACATGCACAATCTTGCCAATTTTTCCAAACAGGTCTGACGGATAATTTTGTAAGGATTTTCTACAGGATAGAAGGTCGAACACACAGCCTGTAGCCATACTTTGTGCTAAGAACAGGAGCCAACCCCCCTCCCTTACTGTTAGCCCAGTATTGTAGAGCTCTGCTAGAAATATGGCCTGAAGCCCACTGCAGCTCTGAGACAGCCACGCCACAGACTACAGATGGATTAGAACTGCAGGTTACAGCTATTCCTATATCTCATCGGCTATAACTCAGGGAGGCAGATTGTCTGTGGTTGAATAATTGCATTTTTTGATTTGAAGTAGTGGAAAATGCTGTAGTGTGTAGGTCAATCTTCCTGGTTTAAGCCTGTTTAGTGACAGCTAATCTTCGAGACAGGTGAAGGGCACAACCTGAGTGCTCCTCTAAGAATTTAATACTGCACGAAGATGCACAATGTTATGCTAAACCTGTTATGCATGGTATAAAAAAGGTTGTTTCAAAACTGTTCTTCCTTGCAAAATGAGATAAAAATAGATGTACTGCAGGTACTGTAGAGATGTAGAAAAAAAAGTCTTATCCAAAAATAAAAAAGAATATATCTATACAGCCACAAAGACTGGTTTGAATGAACAAGGAAAACAGTGTGCAGATCCAGATCCAGTTGGTTTATAAAATGGGTATGGAGGGATTTGTTTATTTTCATTTATAATGTCTAATGCCTACGGAAAGTTAAAACAGGAACTAACTAATGTTGTAACAACTACAAAATTATAAGACACAAAAAAGTTACTGATACACTTGAAAGAACAAAGTGATCAGCCCTAAAGACTTTCCTTAAGTTGAAAATTCAAATTGAAGTCAATTGATCCATTTTGGGCCTGAAATGAATTGCACTGAGGCTAAAATTAATCACATTGAGGTTGAAATTAATCATATTAGATTACTACCAACTTGAAGTGTATCGATTCATTGTTTAAATTGTTCAAATTATCTGAGGGAAGGATTAATCTCACATGTCGTATGTGAATGCATGTTCATACATATCAGGACTTTGTCAAGCAGTGTATGCAATAAAGTAAAAGAGGTTATGTTAGTAAACATGTACATTGTACAGTGGGGTGCTCCTCATGGGCTTGTACTGTTTCATTGGGTCCATCTTGTAGAGGTGACGATCAGTGATTAGCAATGCCCGGTTCTCTGCTTTATTGAAGTGGTTGATCTACAGAAGCAGAATTAACATTCATTATAAATTATACAAGAATGGAGAAAAGACATCAATTATGACAGACATTCAAACCAGGACTTCTGATTGTGCAAAATGACAAAACATAGTTATGAGAGTAAAAATACCTTTAATTCTCCCTTAAAGGGATATCCCCTGCTACACTAATGCACTTATCCCAGCATTTCACTAGTGCTCAGATACCACCAAGGTAGAACGTTTTCTCAGTATGTCTGAGCCATGATTGAACTGCCTGATGTCTGAAACACTGGCCTTCCAGATATCCCTTTAATGGCAAACATTAAAAAACATGTGGAAATCACCAGGACTGTAAAGGGGATGTGGCAGTAACTGTCATCCATGTTCATTTAATGTGCAAGTGGTGTTTGTGAATGATTGTATGTGCAGTTCCCACAGAAAGATGCGTCTCTTCTGCAAGTTGGAGACAAGTTATTTGCCGTTTTTTAAGGATCAGATTTTCCGCCCACTGAGTGTTCACGAGAATGACGGTGGGCTCCGAGCCACCTTAGCCAAGATTGCCATTCATTGACCTTCTTTACAATTTGCACCATTCAAATGTTTTACGGCAGCTAAGAGTCTCATCACTGTATTGTGCTTAAAGTCTTTTGTAAAATTCAATCAACTGTGTGACGCCATTCATTATCACAAGTCCTGATTTGACTTGAATGCTCCCCTACAAATACATGATGAAAAGTATGTTGTACCTTACGAACGTTGCAGGAGAAGAGGACCCTCATGAACTTATCTTTCCTCTGCAGCTCACTGGACACCAAGGTGAAGGAAGATGCTGTCTCTGGACTATCCCGCTTCTGAGCATCAATACACAGTGAAGAATAGTAAAGAACAAAATTAATTCACTATTTCAATACAAGTTTTGTCCTTTTTTTTATTATTAAATGCCTTCATCAATCCGACACTGACCAGGTAGTTGCCCTCCCAGGCTCTCTGCAGGCCAAGGTCTGCCCTTTGACCCTTCAGACACTCCAGCGTGGCCACTTTAGCCCTGACCTGTAGCATCTCCTCTGGGGACAGGTTTTTTATTAGGGTCCAGGCCCACCACCTTCATAACAAAGACACAAAAACATGGATGACAATGTCATTTTAATCTAAACAGACTTACAGGTCAGAATTACTCATGAAAGTCCATCATGAGAAAGGTTAAACACCAGTGTTTTCCATTAAAGCTGCTGGTGAGCATCCTTTTTCTTAAATAATTCACATGGAAACCTCTACTTCATATAATAGCATTTTTTCAAATTCAAATTCAAATGTCATCATAATTGACACCCTTAAAGAACAAATAAAATTAAAGCAAACAGACCGTCAAACTAGCTCAATTATTCATAAGCAAGCTTACAGAAACTCTATTGTTTGCTCTGACCAAATATAATGTTGTTCACTTATCAAATCCACACAAATTACAGGAAAACTAAAAAGCCCTCCAACAGAAAAATGAAAGCGTATGGCCAAAGATAATTCAATCTTGTAACACTTTACAGGAAGAAACATATTGCTGTTATCCAAGAGAAGCATTAACAAATCTCAACTGTGGAGGTGTAGCTAATTAGGCTTTCATTGTTATGTACAAAATATTGTACTAAAAAGGTAGAAAAGGTAGAAGAACTAAAGTTGAACGCGATGCCTCATCTGCAAATATGCTGCATCTTTTTCTGTAAAAAATGTATATGCCTCAAATACATTTAAACTATAAAAAGAAAGGAAGCTATTGAAGAAAAACTACTGTGGACATTTAACCTTGCTGTTATGTGGCATACACATAGGCTGAGCATAATATGGCTGCTTTTACCATGGTTTTTTTTTTTTTTTATATAAAATATGTAATCATGTACATATATATCTATCTATGTATCTGTCTATCTGTCTGTCTACCCGTCTGTCCGTCTGCAGAAACATAAGAGCTAATGGATGACAGTGCTGGGTAACATTTGACTCATAGAGCATGGCATGTGATGTCATGTTATTACGAGAGTAGAGTAGGATTTAACCATGAGCTAAAGTCATAATCAACTCCTACGGTACAGCAGAGCACTGACAGCAATTCAGCTCCTGAATTGTTGGCATCTGTGTGTTTATGAGGCAATGGGATACAGAGTAAAAGAGATCATGTGTTCTGGTGTGTCCTATGGCTCTGACCTGTTGTAGATGTTTCTCATGGCTTCCTCAAACCTGCGCAGTACTTTGGGAGGTGTGGGCCACTTCACGTGCTTGCCGTAGTCCTTCATGCTGCGTACGTTGTGGAAGCGCCGGTTTACCTCTCGGATATAGGACTTGACCTTGTAGCGCTGGTATGCACGCAGAATTATGAATGCAGCCCGCATGCGACGGTAACGCATCCTAGCAATAGTGCCCCGCCAAACCTTTAAGAAAATCATAGGAAAAAATTAAAAGAACAAGCAATTAAATTTATCAATCATAATAAAAGTTAAGATAATGAGAGTTGTGCAAGTAAAATAACATAAATGCTCACACACACATACACAAACAACAACAACAACAACACAAAAATAAAACAAATGCTGATCTGTGAAGGCCAAACTGTCTAGTCCTTAACTTTAACATTAACAGTGCATGGTAATGGATCTTCAGGGAGCTGTTCAGGCTGCTCAGCTCTCAGTACCACTTGGTCCATTCTATCCACAACCACTCACTCTCTTGCTCACTCGTGGCAGCTAACGTGTGCTTGCATGAATGTTTGTATAAAAAGAGACATATGATTACTTTATTTTATTTTTGGATATTATTTTTTGCACAGCATGAAAAAGCAAGGATAATTGGATAGACATATCTTGAAATTCTGCTAAAACTATTTTCTTGCAGTCCAGACTAGATTTTCTTTTCCTCTACTTTTTCAATAATGCAACCATTCATTCAAGCAGCTAAATGCATTTATCCTTGTTTGTATTGTGACCATGACAGAATTTAAGAGGTTAGGGAGTTCTTGCTAGGCCCAAAACTCATTTTCAAAAAGTATTTTAATACTAATGATATTTAAACAATACATGGAATGTAAGATACTAGAGTCCAAAATCACCCAATTACAAAAGTCTTTGCTTGATTTTGTTTTTAAAAGACATTAGTTATCCAAACTACTAATGTGGTCATTTTGCTGATTTCCTAAAGCACTATAGCCCATGCCAAGCTCTGAACTGGAATAGTATTTAAGAGACCATTATGAAATTGTCTTATTGGTGGTATATACAGTAAATATACTTGTTTAGTCTGATTTATGGGCAGTTACTACAAAAATATTACATGTTTAATCTGATTTATGTTAAATCTATTACTATACTGAAGAAAACCATTTGCGATTACGTAACCCGTAGCGTTCGTACAGTTACAAACCATTACGTAAATTAATGCAAGAATTATTTATAATGCATCTTCATATATTAATATAATGTCAATGTTGCTACAAAAAAGTTTGCAGGTATTAATATTTAATGATGTTTTTTTTTGGATGCTCCCCATAAGGAGTTAACAGAGCAGACCCTTAGAGCCGCACACTACTTGGCACAGGTTTTTACGACAGATGCCCTTCCTGACACAACCCTCCCATTTTATCTGGGCTTGGGACAGGCACTGCATCCAGTGGCTGGGGTTTGGGCACTGGCTGGGAATCGAATTCGGGCCTTCCACATGGCAGAAATGGCACCTATCTTTGAGCCTCCAATGCCCAGTATTTGTATTTTATTTTATACACAGTACTGTGCAAAAGTCTTATGCAGAAACATGTATACATATATAAACATATATAAAAAAATTGGTACAGCATATAATATGGTGCCTAAGACTTTTGCACAGAACTGTATTACGTGAGTTTTTATAAACTTGTCATTATTTCCTTATTTACGTTTTCCCACCTTTGGCAACAAAATGTGCTAAACACCATTTTCATACTTTTACTTGTTTTGTCAAATGATTTTCCTCTGACACACAAGGTTGTATCAAAACATTTAATTTGAAAAACTGTATAAAACCTTATTTTATAACTTATATATTTAAAAAAAAACATGTACATGGACACATTTTTAGGAAAAAAAAAAAAAACAAGCCAATCACATCGCTTCATTCGGTCAAATGATCAGCAAAGCAGATGCTATTCTGATTTCACAGAATAGTGGCTGCTGTGAGTAAGGTAAAGACAAATATTAAATATAGTTTTTTTTTATGTGAAACAAATCACTCAACTCTTATTTTTTTGCCTTGATCTAATTTCTTGCCAGTACTTTATATTTGACTCACTACAAAATCACAATCAAAGCATGGTTTGCTATATTTTGCAATTAAAACTCAATCAACATATTATGCATACCAAGTTGCATATGTAAACAACCACAAACACAACTGCAAGCTAATTTATCTATTGTGCAAAAACTGTGGGAGATGGAGTTAACTTTTTGCAAAATCATACAAAATGTACACTGATGTAACCCAAACAAAGTAGCAACATATTTTGCCATTTGGGCTTTTTAACACCCCTTTGACTCACAAAGAAATGTGCTCAACATATTCTCTATTAGATTGCAATACTTCTTGCTTCTATTGCAAAAATTTTTTTCTTAAAATTGCAAAAATATCTACTTCTCAGATTTACATATTTTGCTGTCTTTAATTCTGAATTCTGCCCTTAATTTAAACATGTTGATTCATTAAACATTTTGTTCAGTGTAACTGTATTAAATTTCAACGTTTTAAAGTGCTGCATAAAAATATACATAAATACATAAAGAATAATGATTTCGAATATGCAAAGGCATTAGTACTCATTACTGCAATAAAAATGATTTCACCTTCCAAATGAGTAGATTTGGAAGTCTCAGGTGAAGGGAAGTTTGCAATTAGCAAACTGTACGTGTCATGATTTCATTTAAAACTCATCTTTTGTTTGTCCTATTACACAGAATTAGCCTTTTGTTGTATAAACCAATTAGTACTCAAGTAATAACCCATTTGCATTGTTAAATTTTATTTAAAATAAAAGATCAAAACTGGTTGGTGGACTCGATCAATCATGCTTTGATTTCCAATATGTGGAACCATTTTTCCATGGGGAAAAAATAAAAACAGTACGGCACACAGTATGGCATGCATGCACACAGTACGGCATGCATGGGAAGCAAAAGTTTGTTACTGCTGTAAGGAACAATTAGTTTAATTATTAACCAACCAATCGCCATGTGCTAAAAATGTGATCTATTTGTCATGATGCAGGTCAATGAAACAGCTGGCTACTTCTGCCTGTGCACTTCAACATACAAAAATTATGTTCTGCTTTGACAGCCGAATGTAGTTCTAGATTTGCTTTTGACAAAAAAGAGAATAATTAAAAACGGCTAAATAACCCATTGCTGCCATTAAAACTTACTTACTGGTTATTCACTTCTGTTTAAAAGAGAATTGTAGGTTTTCTTAGCAGTTGGATTGCATATTGAAAATTATCCTCATCCTTTACAGTACATCTGCGTGCTAATCTCAGTCAGTGCTATTATAACATTCGTCTTTATGAGACTTCTATAAGGCCTATAATAAGATTAAATAGGCTAATAGAGATTGCAGAGAAAACTGCAATCTTTCTCTCTCTCTCTCTCTCTATGCCTCTCCTGTACGTGTGCCTCTCCCTCATCGGAGATCGGTGTGAGTCACTGCTCCACACAGTACAATCCAAACTGGTGACACAGTCACGCTACATCACATCTGTTCCTGACACTCCTGTCATAATATTTTCTGTTCAAATCTGATACACCGAGATACTCTTCTCATTTTAAATTGAAAGTTTCGAGCCGGATACTCGTTGCTTGAGCACCAAGTCTGTGTTGACGATCGAGGAGACATTTAAACAGGAGTGTATCCAGACGGGCTGTACCCAGGGGAATGTGGGTAAATTAGGCCAGGAGCAGCCCCGGTTCCCCCTCCCCTTCTATAAGCCAGTCAGACTGGTGTGTTAACTACTTGGACACACTGCTGCATTGCTTCTCCGTGCTTTTATGCTTCAAATTTACAGCAAGGCTGCAGAAGGCTCACAGCAATAAAGTGTGACAGATTGCTATGCTAACTAGCTCTGGTGTGCTTCTTAATTGACTTATTGGCTGAAAAGACATAATAATAGCAAGTTAGCCTGTTGTTAGACATCTGGTTGCATTCTTATGAATTAATATCATTTCACAAAATATTAGCATTACAAATAACCACTGTAAATTCTTCTTTCTTGATTCACAAAGGAACTGCGACTCTTAACATAAGCCATTATGCGATATGTGCTTTTTAAATTCAGGTGTCACCAGATAGTTACAGATGACTGAGAAAATGCATGCTGGCTTATCATTAATCAGCCGGACAGCCATGCAGTGCAGCAAAATCACCCCCACGATCAGGAGTCAAATTCAAGCACACAATTCCTACACGTGTGAAACCTCCTGGGGAATAGCTGTGGTTCTCCGCAAAACACTTGATGCAAGGGCTCAGGCCTGATAGCATCACAATCTGACAGTGTGACATGATTTAGTACAGTCACAACAGAATCCTAACCCTAATCACCAGAGACTCGGGAAAGGAAGGTGAAGAGAAGGAAAGAAAGCGTTCTGTTTTCATAAATCAATATTGCAGGGCTGAGCTGCATGCAACTGTGAAGGAGACCACTGTTTTTTTCTGTGACCTCTAAACAGACTGCTGGCGTGAGGTTTTGTGTGTGTGTTTGTGTGTGTGTGTGGGGGGGGGCCTGTCATTACTGCAACAGCATGGCCACTGACGTAACTGTCACTGCCTCCACAACCACCTAAACACTGTTCTCGCTCTTTCCTGACACAAGTACTAATTAGTCATATGCCCAATTGGAATCGGTGTACTTTTATTTTTGACAAATGTTAAAATCATAACCACTATTGGGTTTTTACTAAGAATTCTTTATTTGTATTGTGTCATAAGACAGACATGACATTCAACATCCTATGAACTATAAAAGTCAATGTTTGATGCTGTATGACAAAATATTTCACATAGAACTAAAATCAGAAAGTCACGAAGTGTTGATTAACTACAGACATTGAGCAACTGGCATTGAGCCTCAAGAGATCGCATTTAAAACTATTATTAAAAACTATTTTAATCTCTCAGTGGGTTATTTAGCAGACCTTGAGAGGAGCTCATTGAATGGGCTATTTCATTGATTGGGGTCAGCACCTTTTCTTTTTCGCTTATAGTCAGTCATGGCATAGACTGTGAAATTAGACACGGCATACAGATTCAAAAGTGAGGGGGGGGGGAGTGAAAAACAAATAAAAAAAGGGTAAATTATTTACTAGGGTAAATAAAATATAAATTATTCATCATGGTAAATAATTTTATCTTCATATATTTAACAGACCCAAGTATTTAAAGTATACAGTATGGGGATGGGGATACAGTATTTTTTATAAAATACACTTAAGCAGACTGCAAAATAAGCTGGGCTATTCATTATAAAATATAGCTTCTATTATTATTTGTGACTTAAATATTTTCCTCTGAAAAAGTAAGGACCAGTCACTGGGACAGGAACAGTATAAAGAAAAAATGAATACAAAATAAATAAATACAAATAAAATTGAGTGGGTCATCTTCATAATTTCTTGGTGTGGCAATTCATGTATCGCCACACTGACTGCAAAATTGACTTAATTATTATTATTATTATTATTTTTTACGTTTCCACTCCACATGTGGTAATATGTTGCAGTTGATCTATAATCCTACAGGTGGCGCACTCTCTATTGTTCAACCAATTGGCAAGCAGCATACAGTAGCTTCCTGTGTTCTACAAGCAAATTATTTTCCAAGTTTGGTTTAAACTGTAACTTCATCTTTGAAAAAGTTCTCAGTAGTGAAACACATCTAATTCTACAGAGACATAAATAAATGAATAATTAAAATGCCTGCACTTCAAACAGAGACTTAATCCTGTAGGGACATCAGTAAAATCTTGGGCAGAGAGCTTAATTAGTTGTGTTTAATTTTATTATTTGTTAACGTCTTGTGTTTTGTTTTATGCCGCTAAGAATTTAAATTCGATCGTGTCAACGCTAGCATTATCAAGTTCTAATTGTTGTCCTTTAACTGTAATGAATGATTCAAACAACTGAAAATGGAAAGCCAATGCAAACATATGTGCTTTAACAGAAATGTAAGATATCAAGCATGACATTGCATGGCATTTTAATGAATTTGCTTTATGTTCATTGAGACACCCCTATAGCGTAGCTACATAGATAGGAAGCTAATCTGTACACTTAGCAAACAATATTATCAGTAATGTGCTATAGACCTAGGGTTAACTTACCTGGGTTTTACTCTACTACTTGGCAACTTGACAAACTCTTTTGTGAGGATTTTAAATCAAATCCTAATCTTATCTGGCAATATCTGTTGAAGACCAATCCTATTTTAATTTAAAGCTATTAAAATCTGATTCTACAGCTGCAAGGCACCATTAACATGCATCACTATATACAGTATGTATATATATGGTATGCTACCCACTGCAATATTTTTCTATTAACTCTCCAAAAAGAAAATGTTTATTGAACACTTGTCCATCCAGGCTATAACTAAGCTATAAAAGTCATCTGACTTCATGTTATTGCAACATAATGCTGCTGAGCCCAGACCTGAGTGATCCAAACCTCCTGAGTGATCCTCCCAGGGGACTCAGGGCAATAGGAGGGGAACATCCTGGACACCTTGCCAATCTAGTGCAGAGCACACACACAAACACAAACACAAACACACACACACAAACACACACACACACACACACAAACACACACACACAAACACACACACACACACACACACACACGCAAACACACACGCACACACACACGCACACACACACGCAAACACACACGCAAACACACACACACTACTGGCAATTTGAAAATGCCAATTAGCCTAATTTGGACTTTGGACTCTAGGAGAAAACCAGCACACTTACACCCGAGATGGGATTCAAATCCTTAACCCTGCTAGTGCGACCCCACAGTGCTTACCACTAGCCTCCTGGATAATACCCAACATGAAATATATTTAATAGTAGTTTTACACAGAAATGCTTCTTTAAATAAAGTTCTACAGATAAATCCGATAAATCAGCTAAATCTTTGAAAAAAAAAAGAAAGAAAGCATTCATAGGTTTCTGAAAAAACAGAAAACAGATCAGGATAAGCCAGTTTCATCAGTCATGCTGCTTAGAGCTTTTACATTCGATATACATTGAGATATACCCATTTACCTTTAATTGTTGTATTGTAAATTTATGATATTCAACTACTGTATCTTGTATTTATGATCATTATTCATAAACCACTATGCATAAACCTGTCATTGAAACGATCATTGTAACACATAAGTTAATTAAAAGATTAGCACAAACAAACAAAGCTTTTACAAAACTACATGCTGACATTCCATGTGATGTGTACAGCCAGCATAAACATATAAATAAATAATTTAAAATAGAAAAGGAATAATGAATAATGCAGATGATGTTTGTATTTAGTAGCTGCTAATCAATTTAGCTTGACATGTTTTTATTTTTCAAAGCCATACGAGATGGGTATTAGTTTTGCGAGTCTTTGAGCATTGGGAGCAGAACAGAGAGGAACAGCTCAGGGACGATTGGAATGGCACAGTGAAATATGCGGTGAAGAAGCAGTGAATTGAGACAAACTGAAGGTCAGAGTGAGGAGGATGTTTATGCAAATCACATCTCTTTTAGCTCAGAGCTCTCTTGCTTGGTTGTAGGACTGAGAATAGATTCAAGATCTAAACATCCTTGGGGGCTCATTCTTAATCAGAAGAGAAAAATCGATTTTTAACAAATGACAGCTACTCCGTGAGCCTGTATATTTTTGTCATTGAGCTTGTTAGGCGGGATGTGAGCTGTGGCACAGATTCTGCCAAATCTCTCAACACTGGTACTCCTGACATGGAGCATTTTAGTCTGGTATGTGCTGATAAAAGGATAGATGATCTCACACTGACAACACACTGAACAAGATGTAGGAAGAAGCATAGCGAGACATCATGCAATGGCCTTTTGTGTAGTTGTGTGTGTTCAGCACCTCAGTGCCCATCACTCAGCTCAGGCACCGATATTACACTCTGTTGAGAGAGCTATTGCCTGGGGGTGAACAGCGTGCTTAATAAAGTGGCATTGTCCCTGAAGATGGGTCATTACCTCAGGGGAGAGGGTAAAACACAGCGATGTCAAGCCAATATCTTTTTTCGTGAGCATCAGCATTGTTGTGTCAATACAAAGGTCATACAATCAGTTTCAGATATTGGCAGAGGGCAGATTCAACATTTTGATGTCTACTACTACAGGATTATGGAAGACCATAATACACAGTCATATATATATATAAAATGATAACCAGGTGAAGATGCTCGGTTACAGGCTCTGCATCTCAGCTGGATAAAGCAGGATAACAATAGTAAAAGTGAAGTTAAGTGTACAATGTTTAATAATTATAGGGTGAAATTTGGAAAAGTGGGACACATTTTTGTCAAACAGCTTTTCTTTCACTTCACATGACACCTGCATAAAAAGCTTAAAAATTTCCCTTGCAAAGTTCAAATGCAAAAAAATAAGAAATCACTGATTAATATTCAAGTAAAAATACAGATTATTGATATTAAGTGCCCTACTTTTACCAATATTATCCCTGCAAGTTTTAAAATATCATAGAAAGACAATGTGCAGTATTGTCATACAATATTGTCATACAGTTACTATTGCTTCATGCTTCTGCTTACATTTTTGTTTAGGTCTCTGTTCACATTTTCACTAGGTTAGATTTATACTTATTTTTGACTACAATTATGCAAGCAGCAGCATGTATTCAACTTTTTCAACTATTCAAGCATCTACGTTAGGTTATGCTCTCACCTTCTGTAGAAAAAGGACAATCCTCTGCACCATCTGGGCTCTTCGCTCCTCCAGGCTAAAGATGGTGCGTGGTGTACGGATAAACACTTTGGTCTTGCCATAAGCCACATCATGCTCAAACCCACATCCTTGCAGCAAACGTCTCACTGCCTCCTGATCTGAGGCCAGGTCATGGTTCGGCCATGTGAACTCAGAGATCATCTTATACCTGAAAGAAAGGGATAGCAGTGAAAGGTTAACCAATCAAATTATAGGCATCAAATATACATCCACCTTCAGGTATCATGAATATGCAATCTTTTAAAAAAGAACTTGTGGGGGCTAAAGCAAATATCAGCTTTAGTGTTTTATTCAATTAAATCATTTGCAAGGGTGAAATGTCACTTAGAAGCTCAGTTTGGGATGGCGGTTCCAATATTCATACATGAACCAAAACACACAGTCAACACAATACAGGAGTGAATGTAAACATTCTTCAGAGGACCAGCGAGGGTCTAGACTTTAACCTCACTAAATGTCTTTTGAGAGACCAGAAAATTGTCATTTGATATTCCACTGACATTGACATTTCACATGCTATTCTAAAGAGAATGAGACATGTAAAGAGGAAAGGAATAGAATCCTTAAATCTGGTTGTACAAAGCTGGCAAAACTAAATAGGTCAAGGGTGCTTCTCAAATTGAGTTATAGGTCTAAACACTAAATTAACTTACCCTATCAAATTTATTCAGTTATTTATCCTTAACGTGCTGTATTTACAAAAATATTGAGAACTCATTTGGGGAAAAAAGCTACATAGTGGTGATTCATAGTAGAATAAAATCAGGACACAAAATCAGCTGTTTATGTTAAAAAAAAAGTTTTTGAAATACTCTGGCCATGCCTCACTAGGTAAGAGAGTGTATTTCTTCACCACAGCAAAAAAGCCTTCCCAAAAAGTTATAATGCTTTACTCAAAAATAAACAGACAGGACGCACAGCGGATGCTTACCTCTGTAAGAAGCGAGGGTACGTTTGACGGTTAGCAAAGCCAGCACGACGCACACGTACATTTTCCAGCAGGCCCAAATACTCTACTTGGTGCTTACAGCGTTCATACTCAAACAGCAGTGGGGACTTCATGTCATTAGGTTTGATGCATCGCACATAGTAGGGTTCCTGTAGACACCACCAAGTGGATGACAGACAATGCATTAGTGTTCATGCATTCACTTCCTTAACAACCAAGCAGGTACAACCACTCTCTAAAGTCTGACCTTAGAGGCCAAATTCTCCACCAGTGAGATCATTGAGTTTTTGAAGAGTGTGGCTGCGGTGAGAGGACGCTTGGTGACCTCCGTGATGCTCAACTTCCCTTCTGGCCACATGGCCTTCAGAACAGGGTTCGAGCTGCAGCACAAGTTATAACAGTTAAATGAAAGCAAAGCAGGCATGCTGGAAATGATTAACTGTGCAGACTGGTGAGGATATTGACCTGTTGTATAACAGCCTCTTGAAGTCCTGAAAAAGGGTGTCCTTGTTCTTGTCCATGAAGCCCACCACAGAGTAGCTGGCAAAGAAAGATTTAGAACACAGTGAGACATTAGTTTAAAAAGTCTATAAATAGACGCACAAAATGAGAGCTTTTAAACTTTCCTTTTAATGCAAAAACATTATAGACGTATCTGACGCCTAAGCTGAGAAAATAAAAGGAGCTGGGTGGCAGATTTATTTGTGTTTTAAGTGCTACACATTAAGTGTTTCAGACGCCTGAGAAGAGAACAGTATCATGCTGATGACTCACAGAGTGCTCTATTTTTCATGCACTTTCACTAAGAGAGGTATTTTTAGCACCATTTCTAATACACATGCAGTACACATTAAGTGCTAACTCGGCCAGGTATTGAAAAACGCAAAATTATTAATACAGACAGCTTACAGTTTGGGTTCCTCAGACCTTGCCTTATGAAAAGAAAATCAAGACGGGTGCCAAATTAAAGAAAGAAACTGGAGGCCCATGGCCACTGATTTGGAATGACTTAGTCTACTTGTCTCCTTAACTCCACCTACAACGATGAAGGGAGTTTGGTAGAGCTAAGAAAACATGGAAATGTGCAGGACAGTGCTACAGAGGGTATTCCAGGACCTGGGTAGGGAACCAGTGCCAT
>JAOVVA010000054.1:14472126-14486257 GCA_028565275.1 Leiocassis micropogon | reverse complement strand
AAGCTTAATGTGGGAGCCCCCTAGTGACTGGGAGGAATTGGACACCACTAAATTAGGGAGAAAAATCGGGTAAAAATGCCCCAAAAAAAATTACATTTATAAATGCAATATTTATCAATAATATCTTTGATATTTTTAGGATGCCATGGGAGCTTTGTTGGAGTGTGATGGGCCCTTAATATAAGATGGTTATTTTAAATATTAACACAATAACATAAAAAAACTGATTTCTTATGTCTTTAATATTTAGTGTTTCGTGTTCTTGTTGGTACAAAATTATTAAATATCTGACAGAATATTAGCTTAACTATTTTCAAACCTCTCCTTATAATTGTTATTACCATACATTACACCAGGGTGTTTGCCAAATTCTACCACTTGCACATCTGATTTGGTTAAACGACGATAGTAATGAAATTAAATCTGATGTTGCTGGTGCCAGGATTCACAACAAACATGTGGCATAATTGCCTTGAGGAAATATTTGGGAAATAAATACACTGCCTGGCCCCTGACCCCTTTTCCCCCCCAATTAACCTTACTAACAAGCGGTTTCCTTTTGGCCAGGCAGCTGTTTAATTACAATCATGTGAATTCATGTTGCAGCAGGGTGCTGCATAAAATCTGAGTTTTAGCACAACTTTCATATTTATCATATCATATCAGGATACTCGAAAATGTGATCACAGTAACCCAAACTGTGGCATAGTTGTTTGTGATCTCAGTGACCATGAGTTGTTTTTGATCTCTCTTGATCTTTATGCACACAAGTCTCTAGAGTTTATATAAAACTGTGCAAAAACAAAAACTATACAGTAAGCAGCAGTTCTGTGGGTGGAAACACCTCGCTGCAACAGAGAAAAGGGTCAGAGGAGAGAGGCTAGGCTGCATCGAGCTTAAATGTAGGCTTTAATAACTCAAATTACTGTTCTTTACAAAAGTGCTAAGCTAAAAAGAATCTCGGAACGTATAACACATCACACGTTGAACAGACAAAAGCACATTGGGTTAGAGTCCAGTCAGTCTAAAGCAGAAATCTGAGGCTACAGCGGGCACAGGTTCACCAGTACTGGACAACTGAAGATGGGCCAAACCTTCCTGTCCATTTACTGTGATCCCATGCCCACTGTAGCCTCAGATTTCTGCTTTTGGCTGACCGGTCTCCAATTCAATGTGCTTTTGTAGCTTTTGTCTGCTTTGTCCACTTCCCTTTTCAAAGCAATGGAATGCAATGTGATCCATTCCTATCCACCTTTTCCCCCATTTTGCTGCTAGATGTGAAGCTCTCTTTGCATGATTTTATGCACTGAACAGCTGCCACATTATTGGATGACTGAATAATTTTATGGGTGAGCTGGGCTACAGGTGTTTCTAATGAAAATAATCAATGAATATACTGTATAACTGTATATTACAGTTATTAAACTTGATATAACTTAAAAAAAAAAATTCTAAACCATTTCTTGGCCTTTTCTGCTTTAACACTTATAATTTTCCTTACCTTTTCTAGCAGGTAATTATTGATATGGCCACCAATGGGGTCTCCTTTAAAGTCAAAGTTGATATCCATGTATTTTCCAAAGCGGCTAGAATTATCGTTGCGGTTGGTCTTGGCGTTTCCAAAAGCCTCCAGGACACAGTTGGATTTCAGCAGCATGTTTTTCACTCTGCAAAAACACACAAAGTTAAAATTTCTGAAGCTTTTATTGGTCTCTTGTGGATTACTTAACCACTCACTGGGCCACAGTTATTTCAGTATGGGCTAAAAGATCTGACTGTTGGCTACATCCTAGTCTTAGCCACTATGGACAGGTACCCATGTGTCCAGGACCTTATATGCCTGAAATATCACCATCATATTCAAGTGCTGTTCCAAATAATGGAGCACAGTGGAAATGAGTACAGTGAGTGCTGTTCAGGGTGGAAAATGTGCTCTGCTATAAGCTTTATGGGTCAAACCACAGTCTGCATATCACCGCCATGACCTGTATGAACTCCACCTTAAAACACACACAGGAAACATCCACCTGGAAATTTCAACTAATGCCTGGGTCAATCCTGTGTCGGCAGACTTTAATATTAATGTAAAAGCAATGCTCATGTACTAGTCTAAAACCTGATCTTTTTTTAAACTGACTTTTGCAGTGCAAACCTACTTATATTATAACCACATATACACATATAATAACAGCAGAGTTATCAGAATATTCATGCGCCCAATCCACCATTCTCAAACTATATAGAAACTAAACTTAAATTATACATTTGAGTAAAACTAGTGCTTGGTGAAGCATTTTGTCCTCTTTTTTTAGCCTAGGCATATTTTCACTGTGTTCTATTTTTCACTTCCATTACAGTCATCCCTTTTTAGGCCAAAGCTAATGTATTATTTACTTCTGAGCTTGAGCAACATTTTTCACTTCAAAAGATTCAATCTGAGACTAATCCTCTTCCAAAACAGCTAACGTAGTAGTGCTTAGATTATTGATGATGCAGTACCCACAAATAGATGCACGTCCACAAATAAATTATTATTACTACTTAATAATGCTGTCATAATGATGCATTTCCTTACCTGCTAATAATTCACACAAGTATTCTCTCATCAGTATGAAAGCATTATTTATTAAATACGTGCTTATTTTTGGACCTTGTAGTAAATTTTGTTGCGATTATTAAAAGCTATTACACCATAAATAAGAGATATGGCAAAATGAGTAACTCACCTCTCCACCTCTGCTCTTTGGCTAGGATTTGTAATAGCAGCAATATATTGCATTATGTATTTACTGGCTTCTGTTTTCCCGGCTCCACTCTCCCCTGCAAATTGAGAATAGCACCACAGAAGATCCAAACATTTGATAACTAGACTCTGTGGAATGAGCAAACACTTTAATTCACTTATGCATCAGAGGCATTGCCCAGCATTCACAGAATATTCAAGTCATGAGTCATATGGTAATGCCTAATTGCAAGACTAAACAATCCAATACCTCCTCTGACCACTAGATGACACTAAATTTCACTATGGTTACTCTGAATCATCAGTGTTTTATCAGTGTTTTATATAAACAATGTGTTATTTAAAGCTGCTCCTTCGTATCCCCTGAGATATGCGTCCCACCTCAGAAAACTTTCCACAACCAAAAATAAATATGTACAAATGAATCACTGAGACAGTTCTGTGGAAGACCCACAAACACTCTGAGTCACACAAAAGGACCGTTTATGAAGGAATCCAATAATCTGCTCTGCGTGCCGTTTTGGATTTTGAGGGACATAATTTTGTTGTTGGTGAGGAGCCAGTACTACGCCAGTGCTGAGTAATTCTGCTCTAACCATAGCTCTAATCACTCCATAATGCTGTCATACAAGCCTGGACTCTGCTCCCAAGACAACAGACTAAAATACGGTGTACTGTGATTAACTTGGTCTGTAAGCGTTTTGCAAGACGAGCGAAATTTGACAATAAATTTTAACTTGATAAACAAGTGAGGTCTTAACATACGAGTAGTATGCATGCGCTTTGTCTGCCGAGCGTCACGTGATCACAAATGAGCCTATGGTTCTTCTCTCTCGTGCACTTCTGGATTATGGCTAATCATCTCTCATTCTCGGTCTCAGTCTGCACGCGCGCAAAGGATTTTTTTTATTTTGCGTAATGTAGTTACTGTTCCTTAGTAACTGTACTGCAACAACGGCCCCCGTTTAGAAAAAGGTTAAAAAGTCTGCAGCAGTGCGGTAAATTAATCTGTTTAACGACAATACAACATCACATTTACGCGGAATTCTTAAAAGAAGGCGAAAGCAGGTGTCATTAGAGAGAGGTTCCTTACTAAAGAAGTTTCCCGACAGAGCAGTGTTTCCGTGTGTGTGTCTGTGTGTGTTTTTGTGTGTGAGAAAGTCGTCATACACAAAAGCCCCACTCCCTCCTCCTCTCCTCTCTCTCTTACTTCAGCCATCATTCTTTTCAAAGATAAAGTGCAGGTTAATTTGTTTTATTTTGACTTCATATTTTGAATTTATTATTTTTATGTGAATATTTTTGGGTTGTGGAACAAATCATCAAATTTTCTATTATTTCTCATTAGGACATTTGATATTTGATATATGAGTGAATTATGCTTGCAATCCAAGATTTAACTGTACAACTTTTAGCAAAATAGGTAGCAACAAGATGACAGATATAAGAGATCAAGATGAAGAGATAAAATTAGATAATCTATATTTATTTGATTAATAACTTACCAACCCTGGGCAATGCCAATAGATTTTATTTTCTTTAACACTGTAAGTGTATCCAACCTGAGATAACAATGCAGGTGTCTTTATTTCGTCTCTTCATGGCTTTGTACGCGGCATCGGCTATTGCGAAGAGATGAGGTGGGCGTTCATACAGTTCTCGGCCCTTGTACTGCTCTACCATGTCCCGTCCATAGATGTTCATGGCACGGTAAGGATTCACGGATACGACCACCTCACCGATGTAGCTGTAGATGCGACCCTTTTCAAACCTTGAGTGAAGAAAAACCTGGTAAGTAACTGCATCTGATTATTACTGTAAAATAAAACATATTCCCACAGTTTGTGTTTAATTACATTGAACTGGAGTTACTGTAAAAAAGAGCATTGTACATTTGCACATAATCTAAACAGGTCTTTGTTTTTTTTTTTTTAGTTGAATAAAAAAAAAAACATTGCCATTGACTATATGACCCTATTCAGAGATACAAATCCTTTGTAAACACAGAATGCCATCAAAGAAAGGTTTTCTAATTAGGCACACAAACCTATGTCTATTCATCACTGCAGGCCCTATTGCAATGGTGCATTGTACTCAATGTTTGGTGATGGCAAACTAAATCACAGAGCAGGCCACCAGTTCCCAGTCCAGCTGTAGAGCGTGGAGAAGTATTGGTTAGAAATCTCCCGGTCTAGCTGGAGCAAGCTGTTTTGGGCTCAGCCCCCTGAAGAATGAAAGCCTCACTTCCTTCCTCCACTGAGAAGCCCTGGGTCATGCTCAGTATAAAGCGTTCTTTCTTCTCTACCAGCACCTATGCCAAGCTCTCTCTGCCCCATCAGGATGTGCAGTGGTTTAAGGCATCACAAGCTCTGTTTATCCAGGCATGATGATTGCCTTACTGCACATTTACAGAACGCTGCATATTTATTTGATCTTAGATCATTTTCGAGTCTGGTATGTTGGAGTTTAGGTTTAAAACAATCCTTAACCTGTTACATTGGTCTAATGTTGTTACTGTACCAATGGTGCTGATATGGATTTGAAGATAAAAACAAACTGTAAAAAAAATTATTCTTATTTAGTCACACAAAATAAATCACCAATTACATCTCATGTTTTATTTATATTAATCAAGAGTTAAGCTGGAATGTAGGATAAGGGAAAGCCCTACTTTCAACTACCCCAGTAATGTCATACCTATACAATACCGTAGGTAGAGTGCCATTCAACTAAATATTATCTGCACTTCTCAACAATAAAATGTCTGATTCTGCCTTCAGAGTTTCACTGAACTAAATACAATTTGGTAGTGCAACTACATATAATTGCCAGACATCACGTTTTCAGCAATACATCGTCTTTCATAAAGCAGCGTGAAACAGAATAACATTATACTGTATTACAACTTCAAAAGACTATTATTAATATTATGCCACGCTTTCATTACTACTTGCATTGAATTACAGAAAGAAAACAGACAGCACTCAGCTAAACATTGGGACTGAATCAGTTAGGTCAGAGGATTTATGACTTTTTAATTTAACATTTTTTAATACTTTTTATTCAGAAAAGTTAAGCGCTGCACAATTAATTGCATATAAATCTAAATTGCAATATTTAATCACAAAAGTTTGCAATTGACAGGTAATATAAGCACAGTCAGGAATTTATATGAAGATTTGTTTTTTTTTATTATTTTGAGTTGATAAATAAAAAAATTGCAAACCTCCTCTTTTAAGATAATTTTTGAATGCAAAGTGGTAAATTTAATAGTTAAATATCGCAGTTTATGTGATATTTGTCAATATTTGTCAAAATAATCGTAATGTAATTTATTTATTTTTTATCAAATCATACAGCCGTAGCCCTGATGTTATAAGTTATAAGATGCCACTAGGGAAACGTACAGCATTGTACAATCCACAGATCTAATATCTTGCACTTGCCCAAATCTGAGTTTGTAAGGTACAGTGGCACTTACTGTAAATGCAAAACACAAACATGTACAAGTACAAAATGCAAACACACACAAGGAATACACACACAAAATCAAACTGATGTGCAAAAAGGAAAAACAAAGAAAACATGAAACTAATTTTAAGCACCAAAGTGTGCTTTTTTGTGTGTAAAAATACAAAAAAAGTAAAAACAACAACAAACAAACATGGCACCAAAAACCAACAGTCCGAAAATGCAGCTTAATAATTATTGAAATATTTCAAGACTAACGCTATCCATCCATTATTCTTTAGAGGACTGAGAGAACTTTAAGGTGGTGCCATTTTGCTTTAGTAAGTTCTTTTTTTAAAACATTCTTGAATCATAATTTTAGACTGTCAGTAAAGTACAGTCTTTGTTGTTTTGCAGTGTAGTAAACAATGGATGGATGTGGCTGATGACATTGGTCATGACCGTAATTCTATAATTATCAGGCTGCACCTCAAACTCCGGGTTTTTGGTGTCTTCCTTTTTTCATGTGTTTGGGTTTTGCACTTCAGGGTTGAAAATTTTATTTTTTGTTTTGTGTGTTTGTGTTTCATACTTCAATGTCACAGTATCAAAGTAATCTCAAATAGACTTGCATCCGTTGTTGTAGCATGGCAATTCTTCAAAGTATAAATTGTTTATTAAAAAAAACTATAAATAATATCACCATGACAATGATTACTTCCGTTGTTTTACTCAACTCAAGTCTCACACACAATTTAGAAAGCCTGGTGGAAGGTGGAACTGTTATTTGAATATGTAAAACATGGAAATATTTTGTTTCCTAATGCTCCTACAGAATTATTTCATTTATTTTGAAGCTGTTACGTTATTATTGTGACATGTATTTTGCATTTAGAAGCCCTGATCAACAAATCACAGGCTCTGATAATAATCCGAATTTATCAGCTTCATAACCCAGTTTGTTGGCTTGATTATGAACTTGATTCAAATCAAAACATGCCTGCTCAGTTCTAATATGATATTATTTAACTCTTGGTGTAATTAATTTGGTTATGTATTCACAATGACATAAACTAAACTCATACTAACAAAAACTGCAATATCATATTTTTCATATGCAAACTAAATAATGCAGATGTAAAAGTACAACTGTAGTCACAGTATACTTTAATTTGCTTACAGTTTGAATAAGTGATATTCTCTCTGGATTCTTTTCTATTTCTTAACATTCCCCTCAAGAACATTAGAGGATAATCCTTAGAATTTCTCAGTGCTTAACAATAAAAATCTGCATAGTCATACTGTAGGTTTAAGCATAAAGTTAGCTAGAAAGTGCAGACTTGTGTGTGCTGGTGGAGCAGGGAGGGGCAATCAGTGGGCAAGGCTTTGTGGCCTGGCACTGTACTGACTGATGCTTAGAAGACTGGATAGATTCGTGGTACTTTACACTTTTGCTTCTATCAAGGTGCTTTAAGTTAATTTCTTCGCTTTGAGCTTCACAGCTATATAAACAGAGCAAGAGAAGCATACACACTCCAGTTGGGCAGTGTGCAATCTGCAGGTCTAAATCCTTACACACTTCCTTCCCAGCACTCACAAATATGGCCATATAGAACTATACTCCCAAACACCAGTGACCACTGTTACATCGTCATTCAACTGATTACTGATCACCCACACCTACACTTAAGCTCCTGCACACAGTATATAAGAACATCATAGTGCAGGGAGGAATTCACTTGACAGAATTTTTTAACATGCACCAGAGGTTGAAGAAACAGGGTACCAGCTACTCACCCTGTCCCAAGGTCAACACAGAATGTCCAAATGCCCTGAGCCCATCCACAACATACATGCAACAACATAAATTAACAACAGAACATAAATTAACAACACACTTTACCGGAACTAACTTGAGACCTAACTAGCTGACTGGCTCAGATATGACAGATTTACATTTTAAGTTAACCTAACCTATCTATTTCTATATAAAAAAGAGACAACAATAGACAACATGCAAATGTGCAAACAAAGAGCTACAATACAATGTAACACGAGAGCGTAACACGTTACAGTACAGGGTTGTTTTTTGGGGGGGTTTTTCCCTTTAGTGATGAGGTGTGAGTTGATGAGGTGTGAGTTCTCACCGGTACTTGCCTGTTAATATTAAACATTCAGGTAGGGTTTCTGTCTTGATATTGCTTGTTCACTCAAGAGCAGCTGGTAACTTTACTGACCACATCAATGCAGAGAAACTGAACATTCCCACACAATCGCTACAGTATCTCAACCTCCAAGTCTTCATACCATTAATTGGAGCCACATTAGGGATAATGTATATGAACTTTTACTGTACATCTGCAAACCAAATAACACAAATGTAAAAGTTCACCTAGAGTGCTAGTATATTTTAATTTGCTTAATGTTTGAATAGGCAAAATGCTACCTAATGCTTTACAAATCGTTTCAAGGGACGATTTGAATGAGCTTTAAACATTTGATGAGCTTCAGGATTTGTCAGTGCTTAGGGTTCATTATTGCTTAACAGTTAAAATCTTCATAGTCATTCATAGTGTTCAAGCATTGAATAAAGTGCATGTAGAAAGACTGTGCGCTGCTACAGCAGGGAGGAGCTAGCAGTGGGTTGCGTGGCAGTGCTGAGATGCTGGCACTGTACTGACTAATGCTCGGGAGGCTGGCAGTCGTTCAGAGAGAGTTAAAGGTTCTTTTGTGTCTGTGCCCTACTCCATTGTTTTCCTGTCAAAGCAATGTCTGTGCGTAAAGTGGCTTAGGTCAGCCCTACACAACAACCCACCACAAGCCCTATGGTTGAGCATTAGTGTGCCATTGTACACCAAGGCTATGGAAAGTATCCAGAATTGTAGCTATTGAGTGAAAAAACAGGGTGCTGTATGTGTATGTATGTATACATTGTATTACTATATCACTTCTACAAACATTTGTGAAAGAATGAGTCATTCTCAGGAGCTCAGCGTGATACCATGATAGGATGCCACCCTGTGCAATAAGTCCAGTCGTGAAATTTCCTCGCTACTAAATATTACATAGCCAACTGTTAGTGGTATTCTGACAAAGTGGAAATGACTGGGAAGGACAGCCACTCAACCATGAAGTGGTAGGCCATGTAAAATCACAAAGCACGACCAGCGGATCCCATAAGCGTAGTGCAGGGAGGTTGCCATCTTCAAAGTCAATAGCTGCAGACTTCCAAACTTTATGTGGCCTTAAGAGTAGATAAAGAACAGTGCAAAGAGAGCTTCATGGAATGAGTTTTCATGGCCGAGCAGGTGCATACAAGCTTACATCACCAAGTGCAATGCAAAATATCGGATATAGTGGTGTAAAGCCTCTAGAGCAGTGGAGACGTGTTCTCTGGTAATCCGATGGACGTTCGGCGGGTTCGGCGGTTGCCAGGAGAATGGTACTTGTCTGACTGCATTGTGCCAAGTATAAATTTTGGTACAGGGGTGATTATAATGTGGGGTTCAGTGAAAGGAACTCTTAATTCCTTAGCATACCAAGACATTTTGGACAACTTCATGCCCCCAACTTCATATGCATGTCAAGGCAGGAGAGCGAAAACTTTTGACAATGTATGGTGTGCGTGTGTGTGTGCTTTTATCAAACAGAATGTGAACAATTAATCGCTGGCAGCATTCACACAACACAAATGGAATCTATGAAAATGCTAATATTTCTGAAAAAAAAAAATTCATACAGTATCCTAAGAAAGACCCTAAGTTGCCATATACTTTATGTATAATGAGACTCTTAGACTAATAGGCTTCAATCTATATAATTGGGATCAGTTAATGCAAATTTTTATATGGATTGTTCTGTGAAATTTAAAAACAGATTTATCATATTTCTATATCATACAAATTAAAATAAAAGCATTTTTTTTAAATAAACACATTAAGAAAAGTTACGACTTCCTGCAAAAAAAAGAATAATTACTGTTGTCCACAATAAGCAACCCACTACAATAACTATGCTATTACAATTAAAATTGAGTGCACTACAATGGTGGTTTAGTAGTCCACCCCCGTCCCAGCTCTGTGAGCTTTGCCCTTTATAGAGTTTTGTGCTGTCAGTAAATGCAAATCAAAAAAGATTCACACACACTTTGCTAAACTATTTATAAATGAGGCTCAGGCTATGCAAAACCTGCTAGGGAAAGTTTAGAGCACTGTTTTTATGTGTAGCCGGTGTATCTTTGTGTTGTGTTAAATATTTGCATACACAAGTGCTTCATCATAAAACTCATGTTTCTGTAAGTTCCTGTAAGCTTGAATATGCACTTTAAGCCCTTTATTTGAGATAAAGATCAATAAGCAATCACACTATTAAGATACTGCAAGTTAAAGGTCAAGCTGTCATGAAAATCTCTTGGTTTAAGCAATATGCCAAAGACATCCTGGTTGCACAGGACATAGCGGAATATGGAACCAGTTCCATTGCTTTAATCCATTGTTTCCCTCTTCTATCAGATTTAATTATTATATTATAAAATGTCAGAAGTATCAGGTGACCGAATCACACCTAAGTGAATAGTGGCAATGATCCAACCCTTTAAATGACATCCTAACTTACCAACAGCACAACAACAATGGGAGAACTGCACCTGCTTTTATAACATTAGAGCATCCTGTCTAAAATATAATTAGGTGTCGAAAGATAAATCCTGTACATTAATCCTGTTGATGCCATGGTGTAAAAATAGTCATCATTAATTTCCAAGCTCTTCACCACTACCTCATTTAAGAAGGCAGGAGGCCAATGCAGGACTAACTGTACAGGAAAAAATGATGATAAAACATACCTGCTTAATCTCAGAGATATTCGATGCATAATACAAATAACAGATTTGGAATAAAATATACACTTTTTACCATCACAAAAAGTGCTGTGTGCTAAGCAACATTTTACATGCTACTGCAAAAATGAAACAAATGATATGAAACAGAATATACCCAAGATAAAAGTGGTGCAAGTTGTGTTTCACTGGAGAAGTGAAAAAGGGGGATTATAGTAGTGCATCATCCACCCTCCTCATGGTACTGTTTCTCATCAGGCTTTGGAGTGGCTGCTGTGATTTTTTTTTTTTTGAACAGCTGCTCACCTAGGATCAGGGGCAAAATCCCCATTGCAGGCCATGTGAGAGGCACTCTGTTTTTAGAGTGGAATTACAGGCCAGGCTGAAGATAACTACTGCTTGCTGCCTTGTTTGGGTGGGTCTCTTTTGTGGTTATTTGTCCATCGTTATAAAGGGTGGAGAACAACCAACATTCTGTGACTTGAGTTAAAACTCCAGCAAAAATGGAAGCAGTGGGAAAGTGGTGTGTGTAGTGTGTGTGTGTGTGTGTGTGTGTGTGTGTGTGTGTGTGCGCGTGTGTGTGTTTGACTTTACAACAATAGAATGCCATGGGTTATGAACTCTCAAGCTTTAGCATGTTCTGTAGTACTGTCAAATATCAAATTGTTGTTTTAAGAATTGAAATCATATAATATAATGTGGCCTGAGGTTTACAACCTGAGGTAGAAATATTTAAACAGTAGGAGAAAATAACTTAAACTGCACAAGCTTTATATTGTCCCATCATTTTTAAAACCATGACTTAATACACAACAGTATTCTTTGCTGAATAAAAAATTATATTCTTTGGTTTCTTTTCATTTCAATAGTATTCTTATGAAGAATTAATAGGCTTATTTGAATGAACACATATTAAATAATCATGTTAAATAATCAAATAATCTTACAATCATGTCAGGTTTAATAATCCAAACCAATAAAGGATCAATGATTGTTTTACACCCTTATCAGGCAACACACAAAGATCTTCTTTAATCTTAACCATATCAACACATTTCTAATCTTTCCCTTATGACCCTTAGCAAAGTGCATGACGGGTCTTGACCTGATAATAAGTCCGCCTCTGTACTGTAGCCAGATTTAAATGACATTTATGGTTTCCTGTATTTAAGGATTAATCATTAGCAGAGTTACTGCCCTGTCTTTATTTAATTGAGTGATGACTGCACGTATGACTACACAGTCTTAAGCGTCATAGTATTTTTAGCACAAAACCATGCACTACTTGAAACATTTTAAAATAAACAAAAAAAATATTTATAAATAACATTACAGAAGAATATGCAACATATTACATAATACACTAGTTTTCAGATAACTAAAGGTTTCAGGTACTTTAAATAAAAAACCTAAAGTTGTCTCCTGGGTTTTCCACAAAAACATAAAGAAGCAAGTGTGGATTAAGTGTGACTTAGTTTATTCTATTACTTTTTATTGCTCTTTATTAACACTGCAACTAATAATTATTTTGATAATCAATTAATCAATTACGTACAACTGGCATAATTACTCAATAGCTATTAGCTTTGCCAGTAATTAGCTATCAGCTTTTAAATTTAGCTTGGGGTTGTTTTGTGCATGTGGTAACTAAATCAAGATAATAAAGATAAATACTTAATTTAAAATGTCTTAACAAACTTTCCTGATTACACAAAATCTAAAACCAAGAAGAGGCACAGTAGATGCAATGAAATATAAATACTGATTGAACCTTAAAGATGGGGAATAGTAATTATGGGGGTTAGGTTGAAATGTTAAGAAGACTGAGATTAAGTCTAAGTGAATGGGCGTGGTCAAGTGAAGTAAAGTGTAAAAGACAGAAGGGCAGAAAAGTGAGCTAAGTGAGAAAAGAACACATCTGAGGAAAAAATGACTAATTGGTGTTTGTGCATGTACCTGTATGTGTGCATATGCCTGCGGGCATGAATTTAACTTGAAAAACTTAATTAAGAAGAACTGTAAATATAAATTCTGACTCACAGAAACACACAGTCACTAATCTCAATGTTCTCTTCAGGTGTGAATCGTTTTCCCCTAACCTTACTCTCGCGTCCCTCACAAAATGGACACGCCTCAGCCAGAGTTTTTCCCTCAAATTTGGCAGCTGTTTTGCTCAGGAAATTTTCACACTGGGAATTTTTGTTCGTGAAGGTGTTTTCTATCGCATTGTTACTCATTTTTGTTTCGCAAAGTACTGTAATTAAAACTGCAGTTAGGTTTTACTGAGCATGCTGGAGAATATGCGTTCTTCTGGTAACTGATGTGATGGTGTGGGGGAGCTTTGCTGGTGACACTGTGACTGTTGGTGACTTAGTCAAAACTGAGGGCACACTTAACCTGCCCGTTACCAAAGCATTTGGCAGTAACATACCATCCCATCAGGTTTGTACTAACTATAGAGCTACAGTATTTGTCTAAGAAGGACAGAGATTGAGTGCTATATCAGACCTGGCCTCCACAAATCACCTGATCTAAATCCAATTGAGATGGTTTGGGATGAGTTGGATTGAAGAGTGAAGAAAAAGCACTCAACACCTCCTTCAAGACAGTTAAGAGCCTTCCATTGGATAATTACTTCAGAGATTAGTATGGTTTAACTGGCAGCAAGTTATGTTAACTCATGCAGTGCATAGCTTCTCATTTCTTAAACAACCATGTCAGAAGATGTATCCTGTGGTCATGGCAAAGATGTTGCTCTGTTTCAGATGGGGCAAATTAGTCGCCTGCAGCAGGAAAAAAAAAACTAAGTAGACTGCTGAAACTACTAAAAACTGTAAAACTCATTATTAAAACCTGGAAGGATAGTAATGAACGATCATCTTCGAGGAAGAAATGTGGTCACAAAACCATCCTGAATGAGCTTGATGGATCACTTAAATGCTTAGTGAAATCAAACTGTTTAAAAAAAAAAGAAAAACAAAAACAACAGTATAACTCACAGATATGTTTTTTTTTTGGGGGGGGTTTTTTCCAATTTTCTCCCCAATATTAGTCGTAGCCAATTCCTCCCCGTCACTAGGGGGCTTCCACATTAAGGCTAC
>JAOVVA010000054.1:14445304-14472026 GCA_028565275.1 Leiocassis micropogon | reverse complement strand
CAGCATCACCCGGGGTTCGAACCAGCGCTCCCCGGATGATAGGGCGAGCGCTTTACCACTGCGCCACTCGGAGGCCACAAATATGTTTAATAGTGGAAGTAAAAGCATTTCCACACAGATAATGAGAACTCAAGGGATTGGGACTAAACAGTTGTGTAGCCTTAATAAAACAATTTAGCAGTATGGCTAATCGGAAAAAAAGGCTTAAATTTGCTTGGGAGCATAATGAATGGACTCTGGAGTATTGGAAAAGGGGTCCAGATTTACCCTGTTCCAGAGTGATGGAAGGATCTGGGTAAGAAAAAAGGCAGATGAAGTGATGCACCAATCATGCCTAGTGCCTACCGTACAAGTCTGAGGGGGCAGGGTTATGGTCTGGGGTTGCTTCTCTCGGTCAGGTCTAGGTTCAGCAATGTTATGTGCCCAAAAAATGGGGTCAGCTGATGATTCCCTAATGATATAAGCATATTCCAAAATGATGATGCCAGGATACATCAGGCTTGTAAAAGAATGGCTCAGAAAGCCTGAAAAATAACTTTTACACACTGATAGGCCACCACAGAGTCCAGACCTTAACCTCAATACAACCCATCCTCAATACAAGATCTTGGAGAAAAAATAATGCGACTCTGGACAGAAATAAATGTTGTGACATTTCATAAGCTTACTGAAACGATGCCACGGCCATGATTAAAGCAGAAAGCAGTCCAATAAAATATTAGAGCAACTTCTTTTTGGGCCAGGCTTACACAGACGCACATACACACACAGGTGCACATTACCATATGTGTTCGCAATAGCATAACATGCAAAATTTCAGCTAAAAGCTAACTACAAGCAATGTACTGTTAATGGCTTTAAAGAGAACAAAAAAATCTCTTTTTACTCATATTCTCTACATGAGTGATGAAAAAGTGGATAGTCTATTTATTTTTTATAAGTTTATTTGCTGTGGAAATGTTCCAAAGGTTTCCTTAAGAGTGTGTGCAAGTTCCAAAGTTTTAGATGTGTGTGCTAAACATTTTATATCAGCTTTATCAATCAGCAAGGGACAGTTCAAAGTAGGGGTAGGTGATAAGGAACAAAATAGTTTTCTGCTGTTCTCAACAGGGGCGGCGCGGTGGTGTAGTGGTTAGCTGTCGCCTTGCACCTCCAGGGTCCGGGTTTGATTCCCGGCCAGGTTTGATTCCCGTCTCTGTATTTGTTCTCTCCATGCTTGGTGGGTTTCCTCCGGGTACTCTGGTTTCCTCCCACAGTCCAAAGACATGTATATTAGGCTAACTGGCGTTCCCAAATTGCTCGTAGTGTATGCATGTGTGCCCTGCGATGGATTGTCACCCTGTCCAGTACCCCACCTCGTGCCCTAAGCCTCCTGAGATAGGCTCCAGGTCTCTGCGACCCTAAATACAGGATAAAGCGGTATAGAAGATGAGTGAGTGAGTGTTCTCAACAACAACAGATTGGTTTAAATGTAACAATAAAAATGTAAATAGAATAAAAAATACCAATAGGCCTAATAGCGCTGATGAAGTAGTTAAGTTTTCTACTGAGGTAGACTGTAGAGCTTCCAGAGTGGTCACAGAGAGAAATAAAATATTCTTACGTTGATGTTTTACTACACCGAGCGCTTGAAATGCTATCATTTGGTGTAATTTGGGTACAACAACAGCCAAAAGTAACTAGACAAAAATAAAAATTTTTACTGATATCCTCACGGTAATGAGAATACTTTGTTATTTTAAGCAATGGAATTGCCATATCATCAATGCAATAAATATTAATTATGAAGTCCTTTATTCTTCAAAACCTGCTGAATACACAGATCTATGCAGTACTCCGGTGTCACTCGCTCAGTTTCCTGAAGATTATGTACAAAAGACGGTTTCTTGACTACTGCCTTCTTCACCATTATCTAACAGTCTTCTATTGGGTTTAGGTCTGGAGATGACCCAGGCCATTGTTCCAGAATCTGAATGCCATTGTCACAGAGCCAGTTTTCCACTAGTTTTTCAGTGATTTTTCACTAATCTGGTAAAAACTAATTAGTGACATCACCTGCTTTGTGCACAGGGAGAACTTGAATACATAGCATGAGTTGTCTTAATACTTTTGGCCACCACTCTAAACTGTATAGATAATACAGAGAATGATTTATTTATTTATTTATTTATTTATCCATTATGTATTGGCTTTCACTAATTAGATTTTATTTTAGTGCGCAATATGGAGACATACAGATGGTAGACAAGCGCTATTCTACTTTTACTGCCGCGCCTCATTGCGACAGCATTTGGGTTTGTGCGTTTGCTGGCTTTTACCGCTGAGTGGCGCTATATAACTATAGACTGACGCCTCGTGCTTTAGTTCATTCTCTCCAGGATTAATAAGCCGCAGCTCGTCTAGAGCCGCACGTAGTCGCAGATAAAATCAAGTGAAACATTGTAATTAAACGAATTCATAATCACAGTACTAAAATTAGAGTACAAATTTAGAATTTAAATTAAATATAGGCGTTTCTTATTTGCATCAAATTTAAGCAAAGTAAATGTATACCTTTATATCTAGCCTTTAGATTATATCATGTGTAACACTAGCGTATAGACAGAAAACTGACTCTGGGTGTGCATCAGAAAAAGTTTGCCAGATTAATATGCAAAAACTATATAATAAAACTATATAAGCTACATAGCCTTAATAAGACTCTACTTTTATTTAAGTGCACTCACAATGACGAAAAAAAAGTTATGATTTTGTTAAATAAAGAAAGTAAACAGGGTGCGCTATTCTGTATTGTTTCCGGTAAACTTGAGCGCGTCAGAAAATGAACCGAAAGTATGTGTATACTCGCCTCACAGACATGAAAAATATATACTTATAGAAAGCCAAATGTCTGCTTTTATATAAACTAATGATTTAGATTAGATTATGTAGTTTAGATTATGTAATTCGTATAAAAAAGTGAATTGTAGGCACGTCCACTGGTGCGGAGACGACGAGATGACATGATCACCTTCATTACAGCCGAA
Source organism: Leiocassis micropogon (assembly GCA_028565275.1). Taxonomy (NCBI): domain Eukaryota; kingdom Metazoa; phylum Chordata; class Actinopteri; order Siluriformes; family Bagridae; genus Leiocassis; species Leiocassis micropogon. The sequence goes on along the minus strand of JAOVVA010000054.1, from coordinate 14,469,000 downwards.
ACCAAAGAAATCACTAATTTATCAATGAATTATTAAAATGGTCAGATTCAGTTTCCTTGCTGTTTTTTCCCCCGTCGCATTTTTTAACTTTATGCGTGCGGCTGAGCGCTGATTAGACTACGTAGGAAGTTAAAGAGGAGAATCACGATGCCAGATCAAAAACCCAAGCCCAAACCTCATTTAAAATTAAATTAACAAATATTGTAAGTAAACAACAACAGCCCACGTTTAGAAAACGTTTAGAAATTCTTTACGACATGAGGCTGCGTTGGCCCGGTGTTATGCGCAGAGCGTCGGGAGATTTCCTGAAGCTCAAACCTCCGAAATTGTTTTTTCTAAATAGACGGCATCTTTAATAACCGATTGGTGTTTTGAGCTGTACACACATGTATTCTCGCCTAAACAACTCTTAAGACAACACTTGTGACACAATGCCAGTAATATTTTGAACATTTTGCTGGCTGCCTTTGCAGAAACCAGAGAATAAAGAATAAACTAGTTGTTGGGTCAAAATAACCCAACCAGATGATCATTTTTAAATGACTCACTACATCTCATTTGACCCAACATGAGCAACACAACAAATGTGTTTCAAGTACCCGAAATAAGCCAGAATTTTGACCCAGCATAAACCACCCAACGATGTGTTTACAGAAACAACACAGCATTTTCAGTGAGTCTTTTTTTTTTAGTTATTGTAATGTTTTATTCTGAAATATTTTATATTCTATTTTACCTAATATCTATTTTACCAGTTATTTCTATATTTAAAGTTTGATGTCTTTGAATGTATTTTTTAAAATAACAATAAGTGGTATTTTGTTTGCCACCTATTTCAGGGAAGTCCTGTTTCTTTAATTCTTTTTAGCCCGAAAAAAATGCATTTCTGCAAAGGGGCATGAGTTGAAGCGACTCGCTTGCATTCTAAGTCTACAGGCACTGAAATTAAATCAAAAGTGAAACAGATGGAATTTTAGGGATGCTAGAATGAACCTGTATTTCAGCTTGAGCATTAAATAAGACATTTTGGAAACCTCAAGTCTTGTGTTAACTTATTTATGTGATCTTTAAATGGACTAAAAAGACATCCTCTTATTTCTGTATATATGCAAATTTTTATTACCAAGCAAATTTATTTCTAAATAATACATTAGGAGGTACTTCTCATCTTTAGATAAAATTCTATTAAAATACACAGGTGTGATGTGACAGATCAATCCTAATATTCGGGTTAAATAACTGCAACCTATAACAAGTCTTTTAAGAAGTTCAACTCTTTTTCAATGTGTAATGCAGAGTCACTGCATAATATTCAACCTGACCTTAGTCAACTCTTTTTCTTGGCCTTGGAATGTGATCTCAGTACCAGTCTCCTACACCCATTTTCTGCCATCAGCCCTGTTTCTCTGACACATCTGGGAGTCACATTAGTAGCAGGTCTGCCAGGTTAACACCCACTTAGTGCTAAACAGCAGCTCCCTCACTACTGACTGCAACAGCAAAAAAAAAAAAAAAAAAATCCCACCATTGACCAACTCAGACAAATCAATCTCTTATGAGTTCTTATGAGTCTTATGTCTTCCTGCTAGTCTAGACTCATTTAACCCGGGACACTCCTGACTTAGTGTTCTCCTTTTCTGAGACATCGATGTAGACACATCACAATAGGGCAGTGGTTGGGAAAAAAGGGTCTGCTTTTCTCTTGGATGAGCCAAGAAAAAAAGGGTCATGCTTTGAAATGCAAATTACAGTTTTAAGAACTAATAGTAAAAATACACAAATGAGTTGCCGGTGTGATCCACAGTGTTTGGGATTAAAACTTTATTAACGCTGTATTGATAGTTCAGAAATTTTATCCTGATGTACCTTTGAGCCAACTATTTGAATTTTTTTTGCTTTGGCCAGAGCCTTCTTCTGTAGAGCTGAGATCAGAGCTGCTTTTGTTCTTCTGTCTGCCTAACAATGATGAGAAAAGGGGCAGGTTTCGGGGATCTGGTTTCAGAAGTGAGTAATAAAGTGACCCGAGTAGATCTGGTGGTAACATTTGGACACAGGCCAACTTCTCTTTATCACACAGGTTTGCTCCTGACCCAATGTCAGAGGAAATAGGTGTTGATGGGGCAAAAGCCAAAGAGGAAGAAAAGGGGGGGGACAAAAAGATGAGAGGCCTTCCAGCAAACTCAGACATTACTCAGCATGTTATTTCAGGAGAGCTCAAGAATTTTGATCATGGTAAAATGAAAGCTGAGAGAAAAAAAAAACAGCAAAGGCATAGAAAAAGAGATGAACAGGAAGAAAAAATAAAAGAGAGAAAGAAGTTTTAGAAGGATACCAATTCAACCCAATACTGTAAATAAATAACTAGAGAAAGGGTAGAGAAGCAAAGTGGTCTTAAAATTTAATACGTTTGAGGCACATCCAGAATACTGCACTCAACCTGGCTGTGAAACAATATCACCACTCTGCCAGCAAAGCTCAGCATCAACAGGTAGACAGGCAGCCACTCAAGAATGACGTAACCCCGTTCCACATTAGCAACATCTCACAATTACACATCATACTTCTCCATGCCCTATTCCTAAACATTCTCCTTAACCAAATTAAAGGTTCACTTCTCAACATATAGTCAGTGCAACCACAAGGCCTTAATATCCAATTCAAATAACATAGGGGGAAGAAATTACTAGAAAAGAATAGCCATAATGTCATACATCAGTGGTACATGATTAAATACTCTAAAAATGGAACTGGCCAGATATATACACACACACACACAGAAGCGCCCAGCCAAAAAAACAGTCACATACTCTAATATGGACCACCTTTTGCTTTGATTACAGTGGAATGCTTTTTACAAACTTATGCAAACCATCCAGAGTCACATTAAATTTCTCTCTAGGATCCTGTATTGATGATTAGAGAGTCTCCAGCACATCCCAAATATTCTCAATGGGGTTAAGGCTTGAACTCTGTGGTGGCCAATCCATGTGTGAAAATGACGTCTTATGCTTCCTGAACCACCCCTTCACAATTTAAGTCAGATGAATCCTGGCATCATTATTTTAATATATACTCGTTTCCTCAATTTGATAAAAGTAATTGGTGGAAACACCTGATATTTCATATTATATATCAACTAAAAAAACAAATAGTTGATTACTATTGCATGTGCTAGTATAACAACAATCTATTCCTCAGTACAAACCTGCAACAACCGAGAAACTTGAGAAAGGAAAACAGATACCAAGGAAGTGAAGAATCAGCTGCCACCCTAAAAATAGTGAAACCATAAACACAAAGGAACAAAGAATGAAAGGGAAAGGGGAAAAGAAAAGAGCATCTCACTACCCATCTGCCAAAGCTCGTGATCCACAAATGAGACGTCTGTGTGTCTTAAATCATATTTTGAGAAGAAATAAGGGCCAAAATGCACATGCCTGTTTATGTAAGGGCAGTAATGTGTTTCAGATTATTAGGGGTGTATGGAAATTCTTGTGGTGAGACTAACCCTTTTCTTAGCTTGAGAGTGAGAGAAAGGGGCCTGTTTGAAAAAAAAAAAAAAAAAAACAGTCCCTAATTCAGCCTTTCAGGAAAAGAGAAATATTTTCACCATTACAGGGCAGTCACATTGCTTTTTTTTTTACTTTTAGAGTGAAGAAATTGGTTACGGTAAAAAAAACCAGAGTTGCACATGTGAAAGTGATGGGAAAGAGAGTAATCAAAATCACATCAGTCTTGGTTCTAATATCTGTAGTACAGCTGTGGCAAAAATGCCCCTACATAATCAGAGCTTTTATATGGTTTGATATTGTGTTCAAAATGCAAGTAATGTCATTTAAAACCTATAGGTACTGACAATTTTGACTTTCTTTTAAACATTCTTTTAAATCAAAATAACTTGTTACAACGTACACATACGTTTTTTGTTTTAGTGATTTATTTATTTATGCAAGCTTCAGAACTGCAATGGACATTGTGTTCTTTATCCGTCCGAGTTTATTGCTGTAAGAAACAAAGAGGGGACTATGGGAGATTTGGCCAATGAAGAAGCCTTCATTTGGGCAAACATGCCACTGCTCCAGACTCTAGAGAGCAGATAGATCTCTGGGCCAAGGATCTTAATGTGGAAGGGCAAGAGGTGAATCCCCCGGGCTTTTAGCAAAGTCTGTGGAAAATATTCCTTTAGTGCTTCTTTCAATCTTCTTTTAAATTTGTCTCAACAAATAACATTGTATAAAGTTTAACAAAAATTCCCACTCTTCTAATGACCATATTTTGTCTCCCCACTCATATTCATGCTGAAAGAGAAAGGAAAGCCTTTAACTTCGTTACAAGCCTAGATAACTGCACCTGAGCTCCAAGGAGACTTTGATCCGTGCGCCTGCTCAACAGAGATAGAATCAGGTTGCCATGTGTCACAGCTGGGATCCACGCAGAAAGAGTCTGCTGTTAAGGCAACAAGTGAATTGTTATGCCTCTGATATGGGAGAGGCGCAGTGCCTATTTGTTCTTTGGTTCATCGTTGTATAGAAAATAAATACTTAAGATGTCTAACAACCAGTTGATCAGGTTCTAGTGGCATTCCAGTCCTGATTGGGCACCACAATGACTGCTTGTGTTCATTTGATACACATTGAGATTCAACCTTTTGCTGCCACAGACACCACATTCTCCATTAGTTATAGACAAAGATCAGGCAAAGACAAGGATCAGGCACACAGGAACCAGATCAGATGGCAGACTAACGTTTTCTTTCACAATGTGCTGTAGTCATTATTCTGGCAGTCATGTTGTAAAGTATTGGTTAGAATGCTGAGTCAACAATTATCTGTTAATGTGTGCTAATGTTTAAAAATTAGTAGCCAGGTCTTATATACAGAGACAGGGGTAGCTCAGTGGTTAAGGTGTTAATCAGGAAAGTCCTGAGTTCAAACCCCAGCACCACAAAATTGCCACTGTTGGGCACTTGAGCAAGGTGCAACTGCTCAAATGTAAAATGAGATAAAAATGTAAGTAGCTCTGGATAGGGGCATCTGCCAATAAATTCCATAAATGTAACAGAAGTTCCCAATAACCAATAAAGAGTGACTAAAATTGTCCTTAAAAATAATCTAGGGATAAAGGATATGGCTATTTGGTTAATGAGCTTTTGTATGTTCCTACATAGAGAAAAACGCTATTTATATACATTTTTTTCTTTACAGAGTGTCTCCGGATGCGTGCGAAACAGAGAGGTAGCAAAGGAAGATGAAGTCATGCTGCTGACATGGCGTAGTGGTTATCAGCTATTTCATCTGTATTATCAGGGGCGCTGCCGGGAAAAATGCAGAAAATGTCCCAGGCAGCCCTCAGAATTGTTTTTGGAAATGTGCAGAAGTTTCCCGAGATCCTCGAGGCAGACAAAACAATGCCATATAAAGGCAGGCTGTAAGGGCACATCAACCGCATACTGCTCAAGGAGTACCCATCTTGTTCAACACATGAAACTTGTGTAAACAGCAACTAGAACACATGTAAAACATAAAACACCATGCAATACTGTACTGACATTTGTTTAGCTTACACATGCCACTTTGTGAAGCGCAAGTGGTCTCTGACATCTGAGTGGGGGATTCAGTCTTGTAGGAAAACTCCCTTAAAAGGAGGCTTTCTCATAAAATGCCTCCTACCTTATTCCTAAGAAGATGATTTAATCCCAACTGTTATACATTTAGCCTGTTGCTTTCTGATGGAATGTCTGCTATTAAATGCTGGACAGATCTTTATAAACACATCTAACAGAATATCTATTATGAAGAATCGATGCAAAAAAGGTAAGTATTTCCCTTATGTCTTTCCCTTAGCAAACTGTACAGCCTCACACTACGTGCATGAATCACAAATTATTCAAGTGCAGCTTCATGATTTTTTTTAGCCATCCCCCTGCTGTGTCTGTTGTACATGAAGCTCCAGACAGAGATGTGGAGAGGTAGAGGGGAAGTAGCAGGAAGCATGTCTGGTCACACCCTCTGCAAATAACAAAGTGCACACGCCATCTCCGGCTTACAGAATGTCAAACACTCACAGTCCAGAACGTTGAAGTAGCTATAAGAACAGGGACACTACGTAATCCTGCTGTCATTTAGATCAAACTTTTTAAACAGTTCCCAAAACAAACACTGCAAACAATCATCCCATGATATTAGAGTATATAATCTTTCTGATGACATCAGTACCATGCTTTGAGCCACAATGCAAAGCAAGAGAACAAATACAAACTAATTAACATTAACATGTGTCAATATTGGAACTTTCATTAAATTGCTGACCCTTGAAAAATAGCACTTTAGTGACTGTAAAGTTGACAGAGACATTAAAGATGGGAGAGTTTTTCCATGATTCACACCCTCCAACCCCAACACTGCACCCAGCCTGAACAGGTGCAGTCTGTGGTTAATGCAATCATTGTGCAGGATGTGTACAGAAGCATGGCAAATGTATTTATACAAGAAGCAGTAAAAAAAAAAAAAAAAAAAAGAAAGAAAAAAAGAAAACTCGTTAATTTTGCCTGAGTATGATGGATACAATGGCAAAAAATATTGCTGTAAGTATTTTGTGATCAGGTGTACAGTTCTGTTTTTTTTTATTAGAAAAGGTGTTATGGCGATAAAATTGAAAGTCTTTAAAGAAAAAGTCTTTAAAGAATACGAACTCAGTAAAATAGAAGTTGGGCCTTCTATTAATTGCATACATTCATTTGTTTGTAATCATTTTTGACATTTTCTAGAGACATCACTTTAAACCACCAGCAAAGATCCTGTACAATCTTCCTTTAATCTAGCGAATTTGTTCAACTGCACTTGTTGAATACATGTAAAAAAAATATATATATATCAAAGTCAGACTTGATTTGTAGATCAAAACTTGGATAAAACTTCTTTGTGCATGCAACATTAACATCAATTCGTGGCACATTATTCTTGGTAAAAGTGTTTAATATCAACGCACATTATTACATTATTACCAATATCTATAGTAAGCTGATCTATATGTATAGGCAATGTATAGGTATAAAACATTATATCAGTTTTTGCTGATAAGTGAAAATAAAAGTATAATACACTTATCAGTTTTTGCTGATAAGTGAAACAGAAACCTCTAAACATAAGCAGCAAACTGAATGAATTAACTGAGAAACAGTTTGACAGCCAAGCAAATGAGAGAGAGAGATGACCACCAAATGATTCCCAAAGCAGGGTGAAAACCGGTTACCTACACGGAACCTTATACATATGCCTTAGTGTTTCGAAGATAAACATCGGCTGAGGTTAGAGGCTGACCCCAGTGAAGGGGAAAGACCGTCCTGCTTCTGCTTACCTGAGTTTAAGGTTGGCCAGAAACTCTTCCAAAGACACATTGTCCAGAAGAACAAAATCCGCCTTTCCAAACTCCAAACTTTCGTGTTCAGCCATAATTCGCTTTGTTTTTTATGTAATAATGTATATAAAAACAGCAACAACAACAACAAAAAAAACCTCCACAACTCTCCAGAAACAAACTGTAGCGCCGTTGAACGCAGCACGGTGCACACAGCTGAGCTATAAAAGTGACAATGAGACGAAAGCTAAATTATAAATTATTATCCGTAAGCAAGCCTTATATCTGAAATTCATTTACTTTCAGCACGTTTCTTTTAAAGAGAGAGAGAGTGGGGGAAGAAGAAGAAAATAAACTGATTTGTTAATTTCCCGTAATCCAGCGCAAACCGCGGTTTGTCCTTTAAATCATTTTGGGCGACTTGGTGCCGCTGTGTTGTGTTTAGTGTCCCAGTTAAAGTGAATGCAGCTCCATGCCTCGGTGTGTGTGAGTGAGTGAGTGAAGTTCACTCAGCTCTTCTGACACACACACACACACTCTGTAAGAGCTGCTCCTCCTCTTCAAGGGCCAGACCTAAACCTCGTAGGGGGAGAGAGAGTGTGTGTGTGTGTGTGTGTGTGTGAGAGAGAGAGAGCGATATCCACATGGCTGGGGCACTGGTTTCATAGATGAATCACCAAAATAATCACAGAATTCTAACAATGTAAGGCACTCATGATGTCATTTGTTGAATAATGTACAGAGTGTGTTCTAGTTGTCCTTCAAAACATTTCTATCTGATAGAGAAGTGCAAAGGTCGTTCACTAGGTGGAGTTTGGCACTACCTGCGTAATCCCTTAAACAAGAATGTTAGAGAGAATTTTAGATACGAGATACAAGACGATTACTAGAAAGAAAGGCTCCTTGATAGAGGTGTGTTACCTGTTGTTCATGGGCCAACTTGTGTACTGTATGTTCAGACTATTACACACAGAAGTAACTTTACTGCCCCACTATGTTCATAACAGGGAATCACAATCATACAATCAATCTAGTCTACTACACACAGTACAGTATTAGGCATATAAATCAAGGGGGAAATAGAAAAAGGCAGGTTTTTATTTATTTATTTTATATTTTTTAGCCTTGAATGTCGCAGGAGAAAAGAATCATTAATTTGAATAAGAAATGGGGAAAATTAAACAAAGCAGAACAATATTTAAACAAGTTTTTGCAGGTTTTAAAAAAGCTGGTAAACACATGCACACACACACACACATACACACGCACATCAATTTGGCTTGATTTAAATTACACATAATTTCCTAGGCCCCATATAGATAACAAAGACTGAAAAGATCTAACATTCTGTAAATTGAGGCTTCATTAATAAAATTAAAAAATATATATATAAACACGTTCAGGTGTTAGCTAAATCTCTTTGTTGTACCTAAAGAAGTGAACCTCCAAAAACAATGGTGTTGGATGCAGAGTTAGCCCAGGACCTGCCGCTGTTATGGGTCACATACACTTTACCACCTTTGCGCAGAGGAGTCATGTACGTTGAAAGATTTCCTACTGTGTTTGAGGCACTGACATGAGTGCGAGACACAGCAGCCCAATAGTTGTCCACGACAAGCCACAGGTCAGTCTTATGCCTGGAACCTGCAGCCTGAGTGGAGAAGAAGAATTGATAGACTCCCGCCACTGGAGCTGTGAACACACCTGTGCGACTGTTGAAGGCCTTCCCCACATTCACATACACCTTTTTGTACTGGATGTGGTTCACTTTACCAGACAGTGAGCCAGGGTAGGCAGCGAAGAAGTGCACTTTGGCTTTCACTGTAATGGAAAGAGAACAGTTGTAGTGAGGGTACAATAAAGATATAATCCCTCAATCTATATCTCACTCACTCACTCATCGTCTATACTGCTTTATTCTGTATACAGGGTTGCAGGGGTACTAAAGCCTATCCCAGGAGACTTAGGGCATGAGGCAGGATCTATCCTGGATACAGTGCCAATCTATCACAGGGCACACACACACTTACTCCCTCCTTCCCTCACTACGTGCAATTTAAGAACAATTAGCCTGTCAATTAGCATGTGTTTGGACTATGGGAGAAAACCGGAGTACCCTGAAGGAAACCCACCAGGCACGGGGAGAATATGCAAACTCCACGCAAGCACCCGAGGCAGGAATTGAACCCATACCCTGGAGGTGCAAGGCGACAGCTAACCACTAAGCCATTGTGCCGCCTCTAGCTATAAATCTAAGTATGAATATTTAGCTAATCAATTTATACAGAAAAAAGTTTGTCTTTACTGTTCCTGAATCTGTGCATTAATGAATCTAAACTTAGATGTCCAAAATAGAGAAAAACCTTTATACTTGCCTCTTCTTTTTGTTTTCTTACAAAACCAGTTGATCTTGTCTCTGCTGGTACAAATTTCATTCTTCCTACATCTCCCACAAACAAGAGTGTTCACATCTGAAACAAGGTTTACATAATAATGAATTTTTATTTCTGAAATGTCAAATAACGTTTTAGCGAAACTGTGTTGGAAGTAGGGAAATCACATTTGAGCTTTCACCTGCACAGTAGGCCAGGTGACAGGTTGGTGGCTGAACAAACTTGTAGACATAGTAATTGCCCCGGCATGCTTTCACTTGAATGGGAGGAGATTTGAAGGCGCAGCAGTTATTGTTCCAATGGCCACACACTTTGCGTGTGACAATGCCATCACGCTTGCGTGGGTGGCCCCCTACTAACCACAGCGGGGCGTGTGTACCACAACGTTCCCTCTTCACGCATAGCTCAGGCATTTGGATGCTTTTTCCCCTGTAGAACATGCGGTACCAGCCATTCCACCGCACTTTCCGATCACAGGAAACACTCTTGGTGGTGTAGTTGGTGGCTCTCCAGTCCTGGTTGAGCGACTTGTAGTTCTTACAGGGGTCATGGCCTTCATCAGTGTCATCCTCCTCCTCCTCTTGGGGAGAGGAGTACAGCATAGAGGTGCTGTCTGGACAAGAGAAAAAAAACATCATGAATCAATGACACGATTCATGTAATTTTTCATTTTTTCATGATGCTGTATGTTTGAATGAATGTTATATCATTTTTACGTTCACAATAAAATACCCAAATCTATGTGTTTTAGGAGATAAAGACATACTAACCTTTACCCAGAGAAGTTGTATTCACCTCCTTATCTGTGTATGTTTGCATTTGTGTACAATGCATGACCACCTAAACAAATATGTACAAACTTTCATACAAATCTGTCATGTTTTTTTAGCAATATGTTTACTTTTACACCATGGAGTTAGGCAAAAATGTACATCATTTTACCTGTGTCATTTCTTCTTGTTTCTGTTTCATCAAACTTTGATCATGCCTCAGGCCCTCTATTTCCTGAAAACCAAATTTCAAGGATTTTATTGATGAGATGCTTAGTTTATGATATGCTGTATTAGGTACGAGAAGACCTTGCGTGGTTCTTACTTTATACATTAAAGTGAATTGCTCTCGAAGAGCCTGGTCTCCCTTGCTCCACATTTTCAGTGCATACTAAAACACAATGTTATTGTAGTCATCCAAAGTTATGCATATTATATTATAGCTATATAATATGATACATAATATATTAACTGTATAAACCATTTTTAGAATGTTTAATTCATGCTTACTGATCCATCAGTTTGCTTTGTACTGGCCACACAAACCAACAGCACTGCCAGCATCTGAATGCTTGAGGCACCCATCTGCAAGTAATAAATACTTAATACTTAATAAATAAGTAACAATTACTTGTAAAACTATATATTTATACTGTATGCACATGCATTTCTGGATAATTAGGCTTTTCCTTGTATAGAATTATTTCTATAATTATTTTTTAGGAAAAAAAATCTTTTTTTTATACCAGACAGAAAATGGCTTTGAAACTAAAAATAGAATGTACAGAACACAGGATTCTTCACATGCTGCTAGAAGTTTACATTTACTTTTTTTGCCTATGGAAATTTAGGTTTACCTATATATTAAATTAGTTTTTTGGTTAGTGCTAGACAATTTTAAAATTGCATACAATGCATTAATTTATAATTTTTATAATAATAATTTATAATCTTTAGATGATTTTTAAAAATGTAATTTACATTGTTCTTAATATCTTTATATAATTTTGATTATTTATTATTATAATTGTTGTTGTTATTATTATTATTATTATTATTATTATTATATTATTGTTGATTTCTTACCTTGCCTTCCAGGGTCAGATCGCTGACAATGAAAACCCGAAAGTCTGCGTGCTAAGTTTATATACCAGACAGGCATTAGTAAGGAAGTTAAACTTTCACACCAGTGTCCTTAGTCTTTTTCATGTGAAGTGGCTGACTACTGCTGATGAGATCAGCAAAAAAATAATCCAGGAAATATGTTAGATCTATGTTCAAAGTCATATAATAGTAATTTAAGACCAATATTATAACTAACTAACTAACTAACTAACATACTAATTACAGTACATAAATAAATAAATAAACTGCTCAACCCTAACATTATTACCATTGCCAGGTGAATTGAATAACTCTGACTACAAATTACATGCTACTATATTGGTGAAAGGATCAGGGGCACCTAATGCCTGTGGGGATCAAAGCCTGAAATTTTTTAAATTGCTGAAAAACGTTAACGTTGGCTACGACAGAAAAGCACCAGAACACATGAGGCCCAGCAGGCAAAGTACACAAGACCGCCTCAGCCAACACCCTGCAACTCACAGCACCCAATGGATCCAGTGCGACAGACCATAGCACACGTACAGAGGCCCAGGGGAACACAAAACCAAGGTGATTTTAATATTAATGGGTTTAATGTTATAGCTGATTGGTGTTAATAAATAAATAGATTGATAGAAAGATATCTATTATTTACGGTATATATTAAAATAAAGCACACAAACACAAAATGGATTTTGCCATCTGGGCAATAATAAATATGATTCAGCAATCTATTGTATGCTTTTCTGTATAACAGAGAAAGTCAGCCCACTAACAATGTTAAGCACATAGTTGTTTGTTTAAAACTACTTCTGCATGGAAACTCTCTATTTTATGATTATTTAATAAGTATTTTGTCTAACAGTATAATCAGAGTTTGTTGCTTTTTATGCTTAACATTGTATCTTGCCCAGTTACAGTTGATCATTTTAATGTTAAATACCCTTTTGTAAGCATTGACTTGAATGTGTTATTAAATAATAAATAAACTGTATTTTGTTTGTGAAATGGAAAATCAGTCGCAATTCTCATTTAAAATTCATATTTCAATATTTTTAATGTTCTTTGAAGCAGTTTGTCTTTTTAAGGATACAGCATTGCAAAAGGGTTTTTGTGGCATGCTTTTGCACTAACTTTCTTTGACTGTTACAGATTTTGCCTATGTAAGTATCAGGCAGAAACCACATGTGCTCAGTCATTGGTTAGACTAAGTAAAATATTCTAACACTATCAGCAAAAAGTAGATGGGTGAGATCCTTAAATGACACCATTAATATTCTGTAGTGTCATGTTTGACCTTCTTACTACATGCAAACCTTATATAAATATTGTAAAACTAGAATTCCCAAAGTTATATATCATGTACAAAGCATGAAGTGACTCTTTGACCTAACAAGTCAGTGGTAAAATATTTTTGATGCCCTACTTTAAATGTGTATAGGAGGCATAGCAAAGCCTAAAACTGTGTGTATATTAGCATGGCGCGTGCAGGCAGGTTGGAACAGGTAGAGAAAAGTGTGTAAGGTGTGTTGTGTGATAAAAGTGTATCAGCGAAAGTGGAAGGAAAGGTGAGACCAGTGATGCACTATGGTTTAGATACAGTGAAACTGAAGAAAAGACAGGAGGCAGAGCTGGAGGTAGCAGAGATGAAGAAGATGTTGAGGTTCTCTTGGGGAGTGACAAGGATGGATAGGATCAAGAATGAGTCCATCAAAAAGGACAACCCATGTTAGATGATTTGGAGATAAAGTCAGAAAGACCAGATTGACGTGGTTTGGACATGGTCAGAGGAGAGATTGTGAATATGCCAAGCAGGAGGTCTAAAGGAAGACCAAAGAGGAGATTTATGGATCCAGTGAGAGAAGACATGAAGTTAGTTGGTGTAAGAGAAGAGGATGCAGATGATAGGGTTAGATGGAGGCAGGTGATAAATAAGAAGAATAATTTAGCTTGAATTAATGAACAATAGTTTTAGGTTTAATAAGTACAGCAAAGTAAAAGGGTTGCATTAAGAATACACTGCAAACCTAAGCAGAATAACATGCTGTAGTAACAAAAGAAGAACACAGGATGGCAATAGTGAGATTTGTTTTAAATGGGAGTATCACACAGGTGCAATGGGAATCTACTACAGAATGTGTGCATAGCTATTTGTCAATGAAAAGAATAAATAATCCTGAAATCATTTAGAAATATTAAGGTATATATTATAAACCAGTGGTGGCTTAATTGGTTAAGACTGTGGGTTACTGGGATACTGATTGGAAGGTCGGGGGTTCATGCCCCATCCTCCACCACGAGTCCTTGAGCAAGGCTCTTAACTCTATCTGCTATAGGGGTGCTGTATCCTGGCTGACCCCGGCTTCCTGACTGGGATATGTGAAAAAAATAAATATTTCACAATGCTGTAAGATGCATGTGACAAATAATTTAATTGTTTCCTTTTTTGTAGATTTTTTTTATTTATTATAGCATATATTCAGTTGAAATTGTACTGACATTTGCTCTGAGATGCTCAGATTTTTTTTCCTTACTAGTTTGAACACCCAAAGCCTATTGCCATGTATTTTATATACATACAAAAGCAATGTTACACATGTATGTAAATACATAATGCAGATACATCTGGAGGTTGTCAAGTTTCTCACTTGGCAACACTAAACGAGTCAAAAGAAAAAAAAAGTGAGCAAATGTGACCAGGCAGAAATGTGACAGAGATAACATAAGAATGAGAGCACCATCAGCAGCAGTCCTCATGAGTGGAGTAAACAGAGCAGAACTATGCCAGGCATGGCACACAGAAAGAACATGACAAACGGATTAGACGCAGCTGCAGGGAGCGCACGTCTGACCCATCTCCACTTTCCACTGCACACTCTGCTGTTTACAGCGATGAGCTGTTTTTCCCCTGAAGATTTCCTGGAACTCACTCCGTGCAGCAGTTCTCTTATGTACTTGCACATCTCTGCCATTTTCACACCAGCATGCTTTTGAAGGAAGAAACACACAAAGGCCCTCTGCTGGAAATAAAAACTTACAGAGCTGCATGTTACTTATGGCAGTCTCCTTAAGCCTTTTCTTATCTGTATTGATAGTCTGCACGAAAGAAAAGAATAGAAAAAAAGTTACTATATTACATTAGTGTCTGCTGTACCTTCGAGCTTCAAGCCCTTTTGACTTGACCACTGTAAACTCTTCCAGCTAGCCAGCCTCATATAGAAGACCGGTATGGATATATTACACAGCATGCCATATACTGTACATTCAGCTGAGCTTTTTTTTACAGCACAGAAAGAAAAGGGAAAATAGAGGTTCTCTTATTTACACTACTAGACTTTTTCTTGTTTTTTTTCCCCCAATCGGATTGATCTGTCTTCCAGAATGAAAGTGTCCTCATCTACAGAGAATAAGAGAAATCGTATGTTATGTCCTTCACGGTCTGTGCAACCCATATCTTCTAATGACAAACTACAGTACTGCCTTTGTGCTGTTTTGGACAAAATGGTGTCCTGTACAATTTCAGAGATTTTTAAAGTCTTGTAAAATCTTACCCAGCAAACAGCACACGTGGAAGGCCTGGGATTCACTTCCCAATGCCGATGCCCCAAACCCAACCAGTGAAGTTGCAGTAATAGTAATGATCTCAAGCTGAAAAAAAAATAAGAAAAATAGGAGGAAGCATCCAGCATAAAATCTGTGCCAAATCAAATATGTGGATGGGATTATAAACAACCTGCAGTGGCAACTCCTTTAATAGGAGCAGCTGAAAGAACAAAAACAACATTCCTACAGTATGTGTAAATATAATTCCTTTCCTGCCTTTTGTGACTGTTGTCTTCTAAACATGCTTCCAGAAAAAAAGCTAGAGTAAAGTAGAAATCAGATCATCAAGACTGAAGTCAAAAAAATGAAAAAACTAAAACAAACACTCTTGGGATATTCTTTTTATTGATTTTATTATGTTGAAATTTCATTCATATTTTCTCTCTCTCTCTCTCTCTCTAACCAAGACATTTCACAAGAATTGGTGTAACTCTACCTATTTATAATTGGTTTAAAAAAGCAACTCTTTTAGACCTACTAGATCCTCAATATGAATGTCTGTTGCTTTTTTTTTTATCCTTATCAATGTTTTTTCCATTCTGTCTCTCCAGATAAAGATGTCATCACATTTTCTCTTTGGGTGTTGTAACCTTTCACAAGATGTTTACTGCACAAGTCCATAACCTTTGGCTGAGTGGGCAAATGGCCAGTATGTGACATCTTAACACAAGTTACTATTATAATTTTTTTTTTTTTACAGAAGCACTTGATACCTAGACCTTGCTTGATACTACATATTGATTGGCACCATGCCAACCAGTAGTAGACGTATAGTCTACATCTATACTTCAAACAAAACTATACTTCAAACAAAACTACTTATATAACAAGGGATATGTTATGAAATGTCATCTTTATTTTTATTATAGTTATATTTATTATGGGTACAGTTGAAAATCGATTTTATCACAAAATACGACTCATTCAGACATGAAGAACTTAAAAGAATCATACAAAAACATGATATACATAAGAGAGAATACTTAAGGGCTGCATGGTTCAAGTTCAAAACAGCTGGTTCATTTAATACAATATAATTACATTTCCAGAAAAGGAGGCACTGAAAATGTTAAAAGGATATCATGGTTTACTGGCCATACATTCAACAATTAAGAATACAGTATAGCAATATAAGAGAATTGAGAATGCATATGAATAGTAATTGCATGTTGCACAATCAACCACTGCATTTCCATAAATGGCCTTCTATTAGCTTTCCATTTAAACACTGTTACATCAGTGTTATTTTGTCTGACTTTGTAATACACTCCTGTTTCATCAATGAAGTGATTCATGAACCCAGAGGTTTTCAATTCTGGTCTCTAAGTATAGTCTTAATCTTTTCTTCTAATCACAGTGGACAAATCCACAACGTCTCTGACTTGGAAGATGGATGTTCTACACAATAATTCCTGTATCAACTCCATTAACCAACGATGATGTTATTACTCCATACAGAGATCTTCTGATGCACTCTTTTATAAGTCACTGTATTATTCATATTCTACTTTCGGTAAGAACTCATTCTGGCCCTTTATATCATGGTTCTCATGAAGTTGCTCTGCTCAGGCCTTATACTACACACCAACTCCACCATCTGGCCTGGAAGATCGTGCTGCCCTCCACCTACGCACTACCAAAATAAGCAGCTCAGGCTCTCCTACATTGTAATACTCCACCTTTCATAAGAGAGTGCTGTAATCTTCAACTGACCATTTGGCTTTTTTTGACACTCTCACTCTGCATGCTTGGTCTACAGATAATACTGTTGAAAAAATAACCACAAAAAACTACTCGTGTTGATTATGGTGATGAGTCAAAGCCATTACATGCATTAACTAGTGATGAGAGATACCATAAGGCTTTATGTTGAGTGTCTGGTTTTAGGCAGACGCCGTATTGCTCTCACTGGTCCCCATGTGAGATCCCTAATTGTTAGGACCGTCTTTATGTTGAGCCAAGAGACCTCAGACAAACAGAAGGTCTTCATTTGGCCAGCCGGAATACTGCCAGGTCCAATGGCTCTTTGCTTGGCACACACCAATCGTCTGCTTCCTGGCTCACTTTGTAGTTCCGTAAAGCCGTCTTGTTATACACAGGAAGCCTTTCCACGGAGTCAGTGGACAAAGCCTGAGGAAAAAAACAAACAAACATATTATTTATATATACATTTTACATAGAGAGGAAGGATAGTGTAATTATTACCAGCATATCTTTGGGATTTTATTCCATCTGTCAGAAAGGTTATGCTGAATTTTACCATCTATAAAATAAGCATTTAAAAAACAACTAACCCCTAGGTAATACTGTAGATATCCTTCCTAAACAGACGTGTTGATAAAGATTCAATAATTTTTAAAGATTTTATATTTGTATATAGAGACAGTCATGTGCTTTGTCCTGTTGCTCTCTAATGAAACCAAACTGAAACCAGGGTTGGGATGAGTTTCAAAACCTGAACAACAACATACAGACCCAAATCAAAAGGCCTATAACTATACAGACCCAAGCAATGCTTCTGGCAGCTTTAGGTAAGTTACCGTCATGCCCCTGTAACTTTCGATTCATCAAAGCTCAACGTGTACCAACACGCTCGCTAAGACAAGCGCCTTGTAATAAACTCTCACTTTCACTTACTCTTTGTACCACTTAAAAGAATTAATTAGGATTTAGATACAACTGAGTTGCACATGGGTAATTAAATGTAGCTTAGTTTTCTCACTTAAAAACCAAGGGCAGCATTTTAAACAATATAAATTAAATAAAATACATTTCAAATACAAGAGTTTAAGATTTAACTTTAAATTAAACTAAAAAAAAAAAAAAAAAAAGCTATCTTTTATCTCATTTCCCATAATTATTATTTCTAAAAATTCTTCTTTCCTACCACATGAATGGAATGAAATAGTTTAGTGTCCCACCAGTAGGATTATAAAGAAACTGTGATGTTTTGCCACCTCAAATGCCTCCAAAGTCTTAAAATCCACTTGACAGTGAGTGCACCTGTCGAGTGCCTATAAGCATGTGTAATGAGTGGGTTTTGAGAGTAATTTATTTGCAGAATTGAGAAAAGTCTTATCGGAGGGTTTTAACGTGTGTGATTTTAGATAATGTAACGCCATAAAAAATGCAGCACTCGGACGCTTGTGTGTTCAGTACAGAATCGATTATCAATCTCCAGTCATGGCAGATCGAGCTGAAAACCAGCCAATTCTGGTCCCTGCTTAATTGACTGGTCATTTTCAAATTCAAATTTTTATTTATCACATACACAACCAGACACAGTATGATGTGCAGTGAAATGCTTACATGACTGTGACCTTGAAAAAAAAAAGGAAGTAAGGAGGCATAAACACTAATAAGAAAGAATAAAAAATATAAAATCTATCTTTTGTTACAATAAAATAAAATAGAATAAAATAAAGTGTAAAATAGAAATATGTAAAGTATGTAAAAATGTAAGACTGTAGGAAAGTAAGAACTGTAAAAATAAACTGTATTAAGTATGGAATGGTTAATGTGTAGGCAATGAGCCGTAATGATATTGTCCAAAAGGTAGTAGTGCAAAAGTAGTCCTTTTGTATGTGAACATAAAACCAGAAGGTCTAGATACAGTTCTTTCCTGTCCAAATAATACTTCCAATAACCTCATTAACGTTTTAAATCCTTGCTTTGATTTACAAAATATCTCTAAATTTAATTAAAGCAGTAGGTACTGTAATTAATTCACTAGTACCCTAGAATGGCCCCATACTATTGATCAAAGAGCACAACTTGCATTAAATAAATGAAGCTTACAGAGCTAATCCCAGATCACAAACCAGCTTTATACTATCAATCCAAGTAGAATTTCAGTGTAACAAAAATGGAAAAAAAAGAAACAAAATCAGAACACTTTCGATCCATGAGTCAAGCAGAAAGAATCAAGGTCATCTCATAGGGGAACAGTTTGTTCTAACTGCCAGCCAACAAATATACAGACAAAAGGATGTGAAATTTCTTTTTTTATTTTTAAATTAACAAAAAAAACATACCTTCAGGTGAATAACAGCATCAGTGCCATAGGTCTCCATAGAGTAGAGCTGGAGGTCTCCCTGGAAATACCTTGCATAGAGCCGAGTGATTGGCAGCCCATAACCAAAGCCAGCCTGTTGACAAAACATGAGCAGAATTCAGTGTCGTACACCATACACTAATTCGCCCTGTGCTGTAAATAACATAACAGAATGCTGAAGGGAGATATAAATGTCATTTGTTATACTGATTTCCCCTCCCTATTAATCATAGCCTGTCTGCTAGTGTTTTAAGACACTGTGAAAGGAAAACTTCAGAAAGGAGACTGTCTCACCAGAGGAGTTCTTTGCTGGCCAATCTGAGGAGTTGGGGCTGTCGAATACATGTAGCTGAAAAGATTCTCCATCTTCCTGAAAGGTACGCCACCACCCCTATCACTCATCTGTAGACACAGAGGGGAAAAAGAATCTCAGGGAACAAATAAAAGCAAAAAGTAAAACTGACAGCTATATTTATGAAAAACAACACAAAAAGGCCACTGAAGTGCTGGAGTAAGTTGAAGGGTGCAGCAATCTTTTTATAGGACTTTAAACAACAATTGCCACAAAACTGCTTTAACGCAATCTGGGTTCAAATTACATTCAGTTACTTACTATAATGAACAAACAAGAGGCAGCAGGAAAAAAAAATTCCTTGAGACAAAACCTTGAGAGGAACCAGACCAACTCATAAGATTCTAAATCATTGCTCTGCTATAACTGTATACTAAAAAGTTAAACATGGACTCGATTTTGTCATGGTGTTTATGATTGTTGAACAGTTCTTACTGGACTGTACTAGTTCTTCTGTCCCCACAAACCTATACCGTCCATTAGGGATGGGGAGATAATTTTTTCAATTGATACGATTTGATACAATGTTTACAACTGTGATGCAACACAACTGAACATTTTTGAACAACAATGTTGTTTTAGTCCCCTTTTTCTAGCACTGGTTTGACTGAATATGTAGAGCATATTTGTGGCAAATGCAAATAATAGTTCTTAAAAACATGATAACGGAAATTATTAATATATTGTGGAGCTTTGGAATTGCTTTTAAATCCTGTGTTCTGTACTACTAAATAAAATCTTTCAAATCTCTGCAGTAATTTCTTTCGCCTGGACTGAATCAGTAAAGAATCGCAGACAGAGTTAATAGCACACGTGTGTGCATGGCCGCATGACGTATGAACAAAATTCTACAAAATTCCACAAAAGTCCACAAGACTTGCTTTCTATTATCTTAGTTGCAAAAGGAAATAATTCATAATGTCCTTGTAAAATTATCCACTGATGAAAGGGTAAAAATAGACAAAACAGTTTGTGGAAAAGTGCAAATCTATAGGGTATTTATGTGGGACAATCCACAGCAGCGGCAAGTATGTCGAAAATGCAGAAGCTCAAAGCGAAATAAGCATTTGGATAAATCAGGCAGATCGACAAGGTGAGAGGACCTGACCAGTGTGTCAATGTGCATCAGTACTATTGTAGTAATTGAAGAGCCACTCAGAGAAAGCACGGGTTACTGAGCCACTGAGTTAATGGTCTCTTAATATTAAATAACACAATGCCTAATTGTATGTAAGAATAATAACCAGAGTTTGAGTGCATTAAATTCCCTGGTAAAAAAATATGGAATCAGCATAATTAGAGGATGTTCTTAAAGGATTTTGTTACTTCGTAGTAAATACACAAATCAAAGACATGACACAAAACAATATTTGTTTAATGGCTGAACAGTCTGGCTTCATGAAACAAACCTTAGACAAATCACATTATTTTATTAATTAAGAGAAGCAGGGGGGGAAATCCCTCTATGTTGAGTAAAATTTTGGGTGTAGGTATGGAGGCCCAGGAGACTTAGGCCACAAGCAGGGGTACACCATGGCCAGGACATGCACTGCAATGGATTGGCACCCTGTCCATCGCAGGGCGTGCCCTGCAACGAACAGGGTGTCAATCCATCACAGGGAATGCACTCAGTTACACAATAACATGCTATCATGTCATATTTGTGATTTGTTTATTTGCTATAAAATAATAAGCTGAATAATGTGTAATAATGTGCAAGTGTGTTGATTCCCTCATTTTTCCACCAGGGGTTGTAATGAAAAGAAAATTAATTTGAGACTTACTGGCAATAAAGAGAGGAAAAACCTAGCACATTATTATTTATAATCTGTCAGAGTCAACTGACCTTGATGGAAAGGTCCTCTCCACCAATAGCCACCATAACTTCAATAGGTGGGAGACTGGTGCCTTCACTGTGGTTTTCAATAGTTGCCCTCATAGCATTCTATGGAAAGAAAAATATTGTCATGGCAACACTGAGCTCTTGTTATGCCAATGATGTAGCGGTGGAGATTAGTATGAGTAAAGGTCACACTCACCTTGAATAATTCAAACAACATATGGTAGAGATGGGAAGGCACATACACTATGCTAATAAGCTGGTTAACGTTGTTACCTGAAAGATAGGAATGGAACATGTAGTAAGCATCATCCTTTTTAAATGTGTTAAAGTTTATTTGCAGTGTAAATACTGTTTGAGGCACTCAACCATATCCTGTGAAATACGACAGGCTTCAGATATTTGAGCAATTATTTATCAAATGCAATAAGTACATATATGTAAGTTCAAATGAGCAGAACTGGTTGAGCGAGAAAAAAAAATATTGGAACTTATTGGCCTAGTTATGTAACCTGTAGAGAACAATTATGTAATGGTCAGATGCTGGTGCTTAACAGATTGTAATCCCTCACTTACTGTTGTGTTCTCGCAGCACCAGGTCAGGTGAGCTGAGGTAGTACTGGTCACAGAGCATCTTGGCACTCTCATAGGCATCTGAGTAGGATAAAGCATTAAGAAAGGTTTTTAAAAAATACTAATCTAAAACATTTAATATAAAATTTTATTTACTGTCACATCGAGAACACATGCATACTTCACCTTTGACAACATCTGATACTTTGCAGTGAGGATCAATGCTTCCAATTGTGTTGGGATGAACAGGATTTGTAGCACCATCAAAGATCAGGGCTATAAACAGATTATTAGAGCAGGACATTAGAACAATTCACATACAGTCCTTTTCTAAGAAAACAAACCTAGCTGGCTGAAAGCTGACCAAGGCTATGTTCACATCATCAGCGTGACTCAAAGTGATTCAATTCAGATTTTTTTCCCCTAATGTGGCAGAAATCAAATTGGTTTACCACTCTTTCCGCACGTACAAATTTGATGATCTGAGTCACCTTCATATGTGGTCCTATATCGGATACATATCTAATATGTGGGTAATGCGACTTAAAATGAGAACGGTCAGATCGGAATCCATGCGTCTTTTTGCTTCTGACTCTAATGCGTGTGTGGGGAGCTTGCTGATGTTAGTCAGCACTGGCAGTAAAGGGATTTCATAACAGTGCTAGAAGGAGATGAGAAAGCAGCTTAAGCGAGATGCCTGGCTTCCTTCCCTCTCAACAAATACAGCCAACCCACTCCTTGCCATCCCCCAGAGCAAGATCCCAAGCATATGTCTTGCTAAAATCATATCCATTGTCTTGAAATTAATTAACTTTTTGAAATTTAAATTAAAAACAAAATTAGTGTCTTATTTAAACTCAGACTACATGTACCATTTCAGAGGACAGACACATCCACACAGATAAAAATCACTTGCAATTATGAATGTGAACCCTCATGACTCGCAAATCTGTTCTGGTCAAAAACATTGAAATTGAGCAGGTTGCTTGTAATGTGACCATAGCCCAAATTTTGGACCAACAAAAAAATGACTCTGTTGTTTTTGTGTTCACATTGTGAGTTGATTTGAAAGTGGCCTCAGTCCTCTTTATGTTCACACTATAGTTTCTCTGGAGCCTTTACTGCATTGGCTTGTGGACCAGTGGCTACGGTTCTGTCCATTTGTTTTTTTAATCATCCCAGTGCAAGCGACATTGGACTCAAGATTAGAAAGTCTTAGGTTCAAATCCCAGCACAGCCTAGGTGTCAATGTTGGGCCCTTGAACAAGGCCTTTAACTCTCAACTGCTTAGATGTACAATGAGAGAAATGTAAATCTGCAGAAAAGGTGTCTAGCCTTAAATACACATGTCTACGGCAAGCCAAGAGAGATAAAATACAATGCAAAGGTGTGGTTTGTGTGTTTGTGTGGCTGAAACCAAGGAGAAAACAACACAAAATCGAAAATAAACAACTCTGCACACATGATCAGCATTTTTATGGTATCATACCATTCTTAGTCTCATAGCCAGCAGATAGGCTAATACATACTGTGATAACATTTCAATCACAGTATGTAGTAAAAGTAGATACAGTGGGGCAAAAAAGTATTTAGTCAGCCACTAATTGTGCAAGTTCTCCCACTTAAAAAGATGAGAGAGGCCTGTAAT
>JAOVVA010000054.1:14431623-14443765 GCA_028565275.1 Leiocassis micropogon | reverse complement strand
TTGATGTTCGGGACGTAGCACCATTTAAATGTGCTCTCTTTGCTGAGAATAAACAGAGATCTTCAGACATCATGCCTATGTGTGTGTGTGTGTTTGTCTCTCCTGGTCGATCGGGCCCGGACCGGTAAGTGTATCAGGGTGCGGCGGACACAACAAGATATAACTCTTATTCTCTTAGCTTAAAACTTCCTCATGTTCCTCATGTGGTAATACTTTAAGGTCTGTATTGTGTGTACGCGCATATATAATATAAAAAAATAATTAAATAACACACAAAAACATACAAATTATATGGTAACATCACTGACCTTGAAATTGTTTTTGAGGAAAAAAAGTCTTGAAATTTTGACATTTTTAATTCTCAAGTATTTCAATGAGTCCCATATAAAGGCTTAAAATACAAACCAGAATCATATAATTGAAGTTCAAGTAATATTAAACTTACTCTTCTAGAACTCTGTGGTCAGTGGGACTTTTATCCAAAAACTCAAGGATCTCCATTAAACTCTGAGCATACCTGAGAGCATAACAGAAGGGGGACAGGGTATGACAGGGTAAGCAACTTGTTTTCTTTTAAAAAAATTACTAAAGATGGACTTTTTACTTAGAGGTCCATATTTTTCCTTACACACATCTTGGATTACTTATAACTTATTTATTGTTGACAATTTCTGAACTTTTAACTTAAATGATGGTAACCAGTGGAAGTGGGCATGTGCTGTGAGACAAAATAGCAGCAAAGCAAGAATGAGGTAGTGAAAATAGAACAAAGTGTACAAAGACCCTCTTGGAGGAGCTGCATAGCCCAGCCTTCCACGGCACACAAACTAGAGCAAAGTTCACACACATGCATGACGTGACCGCGCATTGGGCGTGTTTCCACAGACTGTTTACTACAGTATAAACGTAAAACCTTCTGCTATAAATAACAAAGGCAGCTGTCAAGTATTACACTATATTAAAAAAAATGATAAGAAAAAATAATAACAAAGCTATATCTACAAACTGTAAGATAGAAATTCTAAACATGCAGTTATTTTGTAAATTTATGACTTACCAGCCATGGACCATCTGAACCGACGGAGTAGTTAGCAATCTGTCTGGGAGTAAGTTGATTTCTTTCATGATGTTGGACAGACGCACTGGGAGTTCTTGCCTCAGGAAGACAAATGAAGTTTTTTCACATGCATTTGTTGAACCTGGCAGGAAAAGGAGGCATTGTAGATTTTTAAAAAAAAATGCTAGATAGCTGAGACTCTAAGGCAACTGTTAAAAGGGAAATGTTTTTCTCGGATATTACATCCTTCAATTCGGATTTACACCACACTAAATGAAAACACATTAGTAAACGATTTAATGTGACATTTAATGACTGAATGGTGTAATTTGTTGCACATTTGTGATCTTATAGACATTAACAGTTTGATTGTGCATATATAATATACCAATGGTAGAGACACGCCAGATTAGGATTTTCCAACAAGAGTTAGAGGGCAAGTCGTTGGGAGGCGCGCGCTTCTTTAATCAGTATTGCCAATGTGAACGATTCGATATATGGTACAGACCGAACCGACCAGCTAATAAACATGATGCAATCCCTGCTGCCGGGGCCTCACGTAGTCGGTGAATTTGGAAATCTGTAATCATGCCTTGAAAAAATTGTAATGAAAAAAAAAAAGAACTTACACCATCTGCCACAAAACAACACCTAAAACCGACAACTTATTCCCTATTAAGCCCTATTCATGCGGCTTGTTTTTTGGCTTGGATCACACTATTGTGCTATTCTGATACTCATGCTCCTGCAATAGCAATGTATATAAATCACACACGATGCACATCTCAGGTTCATCCGAAACAAAATGCATGCAAACAAATAAAGACACATACAACTCACCGAAATCGAGAAACTGTTTCATGGACAGAGGAGATGGTGAAAATTTCGAGAAGTGCTCGATGTGTTTAGGCACGCTGGCCAAAGCTGCATTCTTCATAATAAACCTCACGAACTTCATTGTGAAATGTTGGCTAGCCTGGTGAAAAAGATTCGACTTAACGTTAATTCAGGTTTCTGCTGTTTATAAGCACACAATCTCTAAAAAGCAAAAGAAGACTCGACACGTTTGCCCTGAAAAGGCGAATCCTGAATGTAAGAGCTCAACCAATCAGAGCCCTCGGTTTAAAGTTCCTGTTCAGTTCTGGCCAATCAGACACGTAGGCGGGACGTTGTGAAATGAATGTTTACGTTATGTATAGCTCCTTGGAGCAGCAGAGGGTAAACATGGCTGTTTGGAGCAGCGCTCTCTGCCAGGTTTTCAGACGTCACTAGACGTGAGACAGCGTTATATACACATCAGCTGTAACGTGGAAATAGGACAGCTGGTCTGGTGCACAGGACGAGCTGTTATAGCTTACTGATAAACACTGAGAACGTATAAATATCTGAAATTCAGTTAGTCAATATAATAAGCCGTACAATTACACTGTTATTAGACTTATAATAATGTCATACTCATACACAAGTGATATACTAACATTTATAACACTATAAATAATGATGCAGAAAAAAATATTTTTCTTTTTCATTCATTTTAATTTAGATTTCTATATTTAATGTGTTTATTTATAAATAATAATAGTTTTTGTTGTTACAGATAATAACAATTTATTTTATTTTCTATTTCTTATATTTAATTAATTCATTTATTATTATTATTATTAACAATAATAATAATAATAGTTATGGTTACATAAAGGGAAAGGAAAGTACAAGAGTCAATATCTGCAGTGTCAACCCTTCTTTTAAAAAACGTCTGCAATTTGGTCGGGCATTTTGTTAAACAATGCTACCATCAGTCCTGTGTCATGCCTACAGTAAAGCATCCTGAGACCATTCATGTCTGGGTTTGCTTCTCAGCCAAGAGAGTGGGTTCTCTTACAATTTTGTCTAAGAACACAGCCATGAATAAAGAATGGTACAAAAACATCCTCTGATAGCAACATCACCCAACCATCCAAAAACAGTTTGGTGCCTTTTCCAGCATAATGGAACACCTTCACATAAGGCAAAAGTGCTAACGAAGTGACTCAAAGAACAAACCCTTGAAATTTTGGGTCACTGGCTGGGAAACTCTCCAGACCTTAATCCCACTGAGAACCCATTGAATCCCATTGTGGTCAATCCTCAAGAGGCGGGACAAACAACCCCCCACAAATTCTGACAAACTCCAAGCATTGCTTATTCCAGAATGATCTGCCATCAGTCAGGATGTGGCCCAGCATTTGACTGACAGCCTGCCAGGGCAAATTGCACAGGTCTGGAAAAAGAAGGGTCAACACTGCAAATATTGAATATTTACAAAGCTTAATTTAATTGTCAATAAAAGACTTTGATACTTATGAAATGCTTGTATTTATACCTCAGTATACCATAGAAACATCTGACAAAAATATCGAAAAACACTAAAGCAGCAGACTTCAAAATTCAGACTTAAGAAGTGAAAATTAATATTTATGTCACTCTCAAAACCTTTGGCCACTGTACATGATATCCGTGTTTGTCTCAGTCATTCTCCACTCAAAAGTAAAAGTGCGCCACTGTGTGGTCAATGTGGGAACATCATTCTGACCCAATATATTATGCTAAGCGCGGGTCCATTGTGACTTGTCTTAAAACTGAGTGGCATGTCGAAGGGATATTCAGTTCTGCCTGCTTTTTTATTTTATTTTTTTACTTATGTTACATACATTTTATGGGTGTACTTACTTTCCTTGAAACATTAAATGTCTTCAGTAGGATTTAGTCTTGTTTTTCTTAACACAGTATAAATGGATCAAATTTTCCTAAAAACTCCCCCAAATGTCAATTATGCCTGAAATTAACTTCCATCTATTACCGTAGACTCTGACTCAAATTTTCCAGGAAGTTTTTGTATATCTAATCGGAGTCTATCTTTAGGTCATATATTTAAATGTAATGTGTTTGTGTCTAAAAATTGCAAGCAGAAAACAAGGATATGAAAGTCCTTTTGTCCTAAAGGTCATACTGTCAGAACGATCATACAGTGCATTTTCATTCTTTTACCTAATACATATTTTTGTCACCTTCCAACCTTCCAACTATATCCATTACAGAAAATGGAACAGATTTCGTGGAAATATTCTTGTGTTTCAATCCAGGCCAAGATGCCCTGATTTGCTCTAGGGCAGTATTTATGCTAGAACAGCATCGTACCTTCAAATCTCTCTCTCTCTCTCTGTCTCTCACGTGTTTATATATAACAGTAGCTATACATTTGGATTTTATGTCAAAGGCATTTTTTGGTGGTCACTTTCCTGCTCCTTTAATCACATTAAGAAAGCACACAACTCTTCACATATAGGTCTAACTCGAGAGACTGGCTTGTGTGCTGAAGCCCTCAACACAACTCCAATCGTGCGTTTTCATTTCAAATCACTATTTTTTTCTGTTGAAAAAGGAGGAAACTGTATGCTCAACTGGGTTTTTCTCAGAAACAGTGACGCGGATTTTGAGGCATCTCCACGCAGGAGCCTCTTATCTCCCCTCCTTTGGGCAGCGCAGTGAAGGAGAGACAGAGGGAGAGGGAGAGAGAGAGAGAGAGAGAGCTGCTCTACACACAGCAGCAGCATCAGCACCATCATCAGCATCAGCAGCAAGCATCAAAACGAGCTCTTGTCGGGCTGCTTTACCCCCTACATGAGACATGGCGTCTGAAGACCGATCGATGACAGACCGTGAGTATTTCATCCTCTTCTGATCCACTTCTGATTGCTTGAGACTTCGATCAGGTCTGAATGATCGTCCTCATCATCCTGCTCATGTGCGCGCAGGAGGTGTACGGTGGCGGGCAGCGCGCGCACAGCCATGTTTAACACGCCGCGATCATGGAAATGCAAAAAACGCGACATCCGTGTTTCTTAGATGGAAGCGAAAGCGCACGCTTTCATTCACCATCCACTGATCGGTATAATGAGTTAGTTTGAATAAAACCCGACGGATCCAGTCAAACGCACCGCAGACGGGTTAAGTAACAGCGTCTCAGCAGAGTAGTTCAGCAGATATAATAACATGAAGGAAAACTGAAGGGATAAAAAAAAAAAAATCTTCATCAGATCTCAAGGTGACGCCTCGGAATGAGGCTCTGTTGTAACAGGGCAGTGATCTAGGCTGTGCTATTGTAAAATAAAATATAAAAATGTGGGGACTATTTGTGGTAAACATAAGCTAAGTTTTTGATATATCATGAGGAGGATATACTGGGTACATGTTCTGGTTTTTGTTTAGAAAATGAAAGCTTTAGGTGTAGAGGTGCCAATAATTAAGCTCCAATGTGCAACCTCGGCATTCCACTTGTGTTGCTCTATGGCTTTACTATTGAGTTTGTTGTGCTCTCTCTCTCTCTCTCTCTCTGTCGAAATGAAAAAACGTTATTGGAGAAAAAGTGCGGGAAAAGCGCATGCATGAGGGCTCCATTTCCTGTCTGTCAGTCAGCTGACAGGAAATCATAAATCACCACACATTGCTCTGTACTAATGCCAGCATATTTCACAAACCTTAACAAAATGACAAACAGAACCTGACAGCAACTGTCAAGTGTGGCAGCTGAATAAGGACCATTTCCCTAAAAAAAAACATAAGACTCACCAGATGTCAGATCTTTCTGTGGTAGCTGTCTTAAAAAGGTGTGCATAAATTCAGGCATAGTGAAGACTTTGTTGTGTAATGCATAGTGTCTGAGGATATGTGACCTTTAATTCATTGACATAGCGCTGGTGGTCCAAACTAAGGTTTAAATCACAAAGGATAAATCATGGCTGCATCTTCTCTTAGTCCTGTTTGTGGGCAGATTTTGCTGCAGAAACCCATGTTGTAAAAAGATTCATGGAACTTCGTTCATTCTCCTGACTTCAATGTGCCTTATTAATTGTTGATTACATCAACTGTTGGTTGCCAGCATGTGTGAAAGTAGGTCAGTATGGTTTGCGGTACTGCAAAGTGTGAAGAGCAGCTGCCTGCCAAAAGCCACATTTAAAACCTTTCACAGATGAACTTTCAGCCAGAAAACACAATAATGTCATCTCAGAAACACTTAGTCTCCTTAGTACTTGCTTTTAAGGTGTTCCAAAGTGCCTCTGAACCACCCATGTTGTTTTGTTCATGACTAATGAGAGCTACAGAGCCAACTAGCTTCTAACACAAGGCTGAACATTAAATCCCTCTCCAACACCTGACAAAAGCACTGATTGGTGTGTGAAACATTGAAATTGTAAACCCTATATAGGGCACTAGCACTAGCATTTCATTTTACACTATTTGCAATACAACCCTGGAACCCCAGATGTTAGCTGATATTCTAAAGCGAAATAAGTGGAAATGTAAAGAGAAACGTACAAGATTTACACTATTTAACGGGTTAAATAAACAGCCAAATCATAACCCGTCGATAATAAATGGCATTTCTAGAAGTCTTGTATAAAAGCAATATCACGCTCAAGGCTGCTGTTGTGCTGAATATCAGCACAGTTGTGTTGTCTGTGGCACTCGTGCCTGCGACCGCATCACAGCTGTGCTGCTAATATTCAGTAAAACAGCACTCCTTCACATGTTATACTGCTTAATCTTAATTGCAGCTAGTAACAATAGTTCTATAGCTAGGAAGAGGAGGCAGATCATTATACACACAAATGATAACCTAAATTTACAAGCTTACAGACTGAACGCTAGTACAAATATTGTTTTCCTCTTTTATTTCCAAGATTATAGAAGTGCTGTGCATCTTTAAAGAATTGTCCAAGCCTGAATGTTGCAGATTATCTTTAACTGGCATTCTAATTAGCTAACCTTCCTAAACTTACCTCACTATTTTAAATATTCTTATTCAAGGATGCCTTGGTGCTGCTATTAATTATACCACCAGGCAAAATGGCTACACTGACTATGCTATTTTAGTTGAGAGAGATGCTTCAGTGTGATTGTGTAGAGAGTAACAGAGATGGCCATTTGTGTCTGAGGGAGTTTGGACTTGGAAGTGGAATGTTTCCTCACATTAAGTGGATTGTGTGAGCTGCTGACACAGTCCAGGCAGACTCACTTCTTTTTATTAAAATCTCAGTGTAATTGATGATATGGCTCATCTAAAAAGTGGAAGGGCAGTGTAGGATTACACAAAAGTCACAGGACAACTACAGATACAGTAGCAGCAATGGCGAAATTTAAAAATGTGAATGGACAGAACATTTTGTTTTATATAACCATTTTCAGCATTAGAATGGATGGTGATGTATGCAGAATGTAGTCCTTTTGTTTACTACACAATCCTTCATTTACAATCTTTATTGTATAGGTTGACATGCAAAACATCTTGAACCGTCTGCCAGAATTCAGCAATGGTTTTATTGAGACATTTTGTGCAGTGCGACAAATCATTTTCTTAAAAGATGGCCGTAATCGCCATCGTAATCAGTTTAAATTTTAGCTGTAGATTTTGCTTGTTGCTTCTGGCCTTGTGTTTTTGTAGGGTTTGCTAAAACAGCTGAAAAGCTGCCTCTATGACTGATAAGTGTAATTCAGTTTACAAGTCAAATTATGTGTTAAGCTATTGCTCATTGATGAGTTAAAACATAATAAAGCAATTGCCATCACCCTAATTTGACTGCATAGTTCAATCAGATTTCATGAGAGGTTTATGTAATTGTAAGCAAGTGATGGCAATGTTGTTGGATCCTATTCACTTTTATATAAATGAAGTAGAAACAACAGGTCCAAATGCAACTGAAACTTTTGTAACTTTCTGTACAAATCGATTCATGCATTTGTTACATATTTACATGAGATCCTGTTTCTTCAGGAGCCTATTGCTTTATAACACCAGACAGGTATGTATTTTTTTCTTTTTCTTTTGTTGAGGCTTCACCACATTTGTGGTGCTGTTGTCAAGTTGACTGTGAAAACCTGCCTGCATGAGCTAATTTAAGTGCGTGACGTTGACAGGTGAATCGTGATGTTTGCCCTGAAGCTAATCTGAGCAAAGTAGCCATGTTTGGTTGCATTTTAATTTTTATGCTTTATTGCTTCTTGACGCCTGTCAAATTCTTGCCACTATAAAGTTAGTAGGTATAAAGTTAACCTTTGCCATGCATACAAATAATAGAGTTTAACAACCACCTTATATCAGAGAATTTAGCCATGCCAAGCCAAGCCATGCATTTTATAAACATCTTATAGCAGTTTAACTATTTTTTGTCAAAATAGTTTGATGGATGTGTTCAGTAATCTTATTTTTAAATGCAGAGAGCAGATGGAGAAATTATTCCTGGTATCGAAATGTGTTCATAAATATCTTACCCTGTTCCGCATTTATTAATGTATGCCTTGGGCCTCGTAACACTGCTTCATTATGGAGCTCTGCTTTATCATTTATGCATTACATTCCACATCTGTATTCATTGTATATCAAGTTTGATTCATATTGTGATTTGACTTTACATTCAGATAACGAGTATTAAATTAAGCTTGATCCTTGATTGATTGATTGATTGAAGCCTTAGTTAAGATTTTGCCGTTAGTTTTTATAATGCACTGCATGGTCTGGCTCTACAGTATATCAACGATATGATTAGTCCTTATACTTCAGGCAGGGCACTTCGATCTACATATAAATGACTCATATTCATGATTAAAACACAAGGGCAGGGTTTTGCATTAGTGCTCTAAAAGAGCGCCCTTCGTTGAAAATGCTCATGAGCGGTGAACTGTGTGGGTCAGTTTGCAAATAAAAAATGTGAATGTGAGTGTCGTTAACATGCAGGTTGGTAAAAAAAAAAACAGCATCAAAGGCTTCATAAAACCAGTCCTGCATGTGGTGCATAGTGCTATTTACAGCAATGTTATTTTGCAATTATGGCTAATGCAAGCGGCAGGCAACATGGCCACTGGTACTGTTGAAGCTTGTTCATAGGAAAGCAAATCAGTAAAATTCTGAAAGAAAAGAAAATCCAAATTGTGCGTGCCAGGTCTTAAAAACATAAGTCTGCATGTTAGCCTCATCTACAACTAATTTTTAAATGACACATGGACTTGAAGCATCCAGTCAAATCATTAACAAAGAGTAAAGCCAGCTAACAGCTGAAAAGCTCCTCCACCCAAGGCAAACTAGTAAATGGACCTCTCATTTTCCAACAGCAAATTAACAGACTCGTACTGTACTGCAATAGTAAATAAAAGACAATACAAAACACTGCCTAGGTTTGTTTTGCCAAAGCTGTGTTAAATGAAGTCTAAAAAGATCTAATTTTGTGGAGGAAAATCTTGGGATTGTCTTTATATTGCCAAATGACACACAATGGAACTCAGTGTTCTTTGCTATGCAGCAACTGTCTCACAAATTAACTTTAACTCCCAAGCATATACCAAAGCAGATGATGCTCCTGCATATGAGAATATTTTTCTGCACAGTGTCTGTAATGAGATTGGCTTTTGTCAAGAGGAATCTGACTTCTATGCATTTGCACTGAACATCATCTAAGGGTAGAAGAACAACTTCCTTCAGTACTTTGCTCCAACCACTGTGTAACTGAAATGTGGCACGTACAGTAAATGGCCTTTTGGGTAACTGCACAAAGCCCACTGCTACACAAGATCTAATTTCTCTTCAAACTGAACACTCAGTCGTATTTTAAGCAGTCACTGGAAACACGGCTGGGAGGTGTGCTTAACAAGAGGAAACACATATTTGCAGCTTTGGTGCTACCATAATTCAAGTAATGTACTAAGTGATGCTAAAACCAAAAAAACTTTTCATCTATATTTTAAAGAAGCTCTAATCAATCACAGTCCATTAGTGACATTTGCCATCATCTGTCAAATTTAACTGAAACCCATAGAAACATAGAAAAAAGTGAAGTAGACAATTGTTTGGATGCACCAAAAACAGATGGGTTATGCTGTTACCCGAGCTCAAAAAGCCATTCATAAAGTACAATACTGTATTCCTGTTTCAGTGGAGAGGCTCTTTAGAATTAGTGGTCAGATATTCAGGCTAAAAACTGCTCTTGAAGACGCCTTGTTTATGCTTAGTTGGACTTCTTTTTGTCATCAGCCAAATACACTCCGGTAATCGGAGAGTACATCAAAAATGAGAAATCTAAAAAGTAGATCAGATAAAGATATTTCAGCTGTGAAAATATTAACTAATCTCAGTAGAAATATTCAGTTTAGCTTTATTAATTCATATTAATTGGTGCAGATGTGTGGTGAGTGAGTAGCTTATTAGTAGCTTATTTTAAAGTAGATTATTAACTCCTATCGCTTTTACTCAACATTTTGATTTTAGTGCAAAACACTCTCAGTCCGGGTATTTTACATGCCCTCACCTCGGACTACTTGGATATTTTTGCTCTAATAACCCTTGTTTGATCTCATAGTGGCACTTCACATTAGTGCTTATTATCAGCACCACGGTTTCGGAACATATGAAGCAAACTGGTTTTAAACTTCCCGCAAGAAGAATAAACATACACCATTCATCTTTGAAGGTTCAGTTTTTATTGTCTTGCCTTTTTTTTGGAGTAAGCCATGCTTTGTCACATGGTTTGTCTGTGTTTTGTTCAGTGTCTTCTGTATACTCTGTATATATGGTAAACTATCGTGTTGATTGGCTCTGTTAAGTGACACATATAGACACGCCCACCTCGAGGGAAGAAGCTATATTCATCCAAAAAAGTGCTGCATGCTGTGACATAATCTATCACATAACTGTTCCTAATGCCCGTTTTTCTTAACACAGGTTTAACATTAGGCAAATACTGAAGGGCTGGCAAAGTTTTATTAAGTTCTGTCCAGATGCTGTGATAAGAATCAACTGGATAGACGTACAGACAGACAGATATACAGACAGAAAAAATTCTGAGACTGGTTTTGGGTTCTCCAATGTATGAAACGTAAAGATATTGAAAGGGCAAGTTCTGACTATTGAACAGACAAAAATTATTTGTTAATTTATATACTGTAGATTGGGCTGGTAGTATCTATTGTTGTGAAGTCTTAGTGGGGCTATAGAAGATAAAGACTGGCAGTTGTGCTACAATATGAAGAGGGTTTTTAGATACAGAGGTGGAGCTGGATGAGAGGAGAATGATCTCCTTTTTTATTTTTGTTTACTTATAGTTAACTTATTATAAAGGATATATTGATATCCCAATAACAAACTGGAATCCATATTAACTTAAACACATCTCCTGTTATACTGAACTTCCAGTCTCACACAGTATGACTGCAGATCAATCCCTGTTATCCGTTTTCACCCAAATAAGGATGGGTTCCCTGTTGAGTCTGGTTCCTCTCAAGGCTTCTTCCTACTTCCATCTCAGGGAGTTTTTTCTTGCCACTGTCGCTGTCGTCCTCGGCTTGCTCATCAGGAACAATCTTATGATTTTGATTCATACTGTACACATTCACATTTCATACAAACTTAAATAATTATTTTGATTGTGTAAAGCTGCTTTGCGATAATGTCAATTGTTAAAAGCTCTATACAAATAAAATTGAATTGAATCGAATTGAATATTACTTGTTGCTTTCATTTAAAAAGTATTATGCATGATTTTCGGTAGGCTGATGATGAGTACTGAGTATATGCAGATATGCATATGTAGTATATGCAGTATGCAGATGATAAAACAAAGGAATTTACATTACTCTGTGTTTCGAACAATGTCCTTTATTTGCTGAGGTATTAAAATATTTTACAATTCTACTTAATATAATTATAGTGCTTCAGTAGTTAATTCCCTCTACTGGATCTTATGAATATACAATTATACAAGGGGCTGTGACTGGAGGCTGGGGAAGGTTAAGGAGGTGGTTTTACTGTGGAAAAACTTTTAATTTTTTGAGGCCTGTGAACTTAGTCCAAAATAAAAAAATTGTGAACTTTTAATGTGTGTAAACTGAAGCTTCAGCTAGCTCTCATGAAATGTGAACTTGCCCAACACTGCACAACCGTGCATTCTATGGAATAAGATCACTGTCAAAAATATTTGTGCGTTAAAAAAAGATTTGTGTGTAATTCTGTCTTTTGTCTGAGTTGGATTCCAAAATCTACGGCCACGACAGCTTACAGAT
>JAOVVA010000054.1:14415271-14426617 GCA_028565275.1 Leiocassis micropogon | reverse complement strand
GATGAAAATTACAGGCCTCTCTCATCTTTTTAAGTGGGAGAACTTGCACAATTGGTGGCTGACTAAATACTTTTTTGTCTCACTGTATCTGAGAAGAAGGAGTAAAGCCCATTTTTACACAAGATGGGGAAAACGTGTCAAGAACAAGAGCACCATGCAGTGGCCACTACAAACCTATGTTTATCTGTGTGGTTTTTCTGTGTCCTTTGATTTTCACACATGGTGACCTGCTGCTCAGATAAGAGCAATAAATCCTTGCTTCCCCAGCTTGTCTACTGGGTCTCATAGGATACACACCATTTCGATTGTGTTTATTAGCTGCTCGATTTGCACAAAAGAAGCCCTTCCACACTGTTATCATGTTTGGTAAAAACAGGCTTGAATATACGAATAGCTTCCATATCCAAGAACGTCATTCATTATGGTGGTGAATCATTAATACTTTTATGGTGTTTCGTGCTTTTGTAATGATTTAGTGCATCACTAACTTAACTAAGTAGCAGAAGTACAAGACCTGGTAGCCTTAACAAGGAACTCAACAAGAAGAGTTGGCCATTTAACAAGGATAATGACTCTTAACATTTTTCAACCTCTAAACAGAAGTGGAAGCCAAAAATATCATTGTCTCTGTTGTAAGATTGTGGTCTTAATTACAGGCGCTTGACTGAAGGTTCCCTGCCTCGTCCTGTTTTTCCCTATTATAAACAGATCCTAATCAGCTAATGAGCGCCTGTAATTTTCCAACCCTCCTTCATCTAGGATTTGACTTCAATGTAAATTTACATTTAATTAATTGAAAACTGGAGTTATAATATTATATGACAGGTTTGATTTCATTAACTCATCCTATTTGATTTTGCCATTCACATATGTAGCTCATCCACTCTGTTTCCTTTCATTTCCTTTGCTTTCCTATTCTTTTTCCCCCCACTTTCTGTATCCATCACATCCTCATTTCCTCTTTCCTTATTCTCTCCTTATCCTCTCCTCTCCTCTAATCTCCTCTTGCTGCTTAATTTATCTCTCGTTCCATCTTGGTTGAACAGTGTTGTGTGATGAACCATTTTCTGTCTCCTCCTTTATAATATTCTCTGCCTTGGCTGCTGCACATCACTCCCTTTCTTGTCATGTTCCTCTCCCTGCTCCCTCCCTCCCTGTCTCTCTCTCTCTCTCTCTTTCTCTCTCTCTCCTGTTTCACTCTGCCTGCCTCTGCCTCTCATCCCTAATTATTTCAGGACTGTTAGGATGGCATAGAAATCACTGGTGTGCACATGAGGTTGAAATATTTAATATATATTTAATATTATACCAGAATGACAGAGTATAATATCTTTATCTCTCACTTAATCTTTTTTTTTTTTTTTTTTTAACTTTAAATTACTTTCTAAAGGTTGGAGTGACAGGAGTTCTTTTTGCAGTTCTAAATGTGCCTACCAAGGACACTTCAGTTCTTTCATTTGAGTAATGGAGCAATGGATCAAAGCTTATATACAACGCCTCTCTCTCTCTCTCTCTCTCTCTCTCTCTTTCTCTCATACACTTTTAATTGCATATATTCACACACAGCAGGCAAACTCAAACTAGCATTTCCATTAAAACTGGTTTCCTTCCTGAATCACCCATATGTGACAATAATAAATTAACACATCCACTGAATTTCATTTAGAAATCCAAGCTTTAAATGAATTCATATTCACAAATTTGTGGTTGAATGTGAACGAACCTTTAAATGATGAAGCCTGTATGAACGCTTTTCGCATGTATATTCTGTTTCAAGTAATGTGTGTGTGTGTGAACTATAGTAGAATACTCAGTAAACACTTCACCCTCAACCTCACACTTTCTTGGAGGCACCAGCAGCAGTGAGCTCAACTGAATTTATGAGGACATGATTATTGTGCGGGGGTACAAGTGTGACTGTCTGTGGTTGGATGTGTGACTTTTGCCATTCAATGAGATTGCATAAATTGGGTGACTTTGAAAGTTTCATCCTTTTCCTATCCATCAAAGAACAGTTTGGTGATGAACAATGACTTTTCCAGCATGATGGAGCACTTTGCCATAAGGCAAAAGTGATAACTAATTGGGTCGGGAACTAAAAATTTAAAATTTTATGTTCATGGCCAGAAAAATCAAATCCCATTCAGAACTTGTAGTCAATCTTCAGGAGACAGATGGACAAACAAAACCCACAAATTCTGACAAACTCCAAGCACTGATTATCCAAGAATAGGCCATCAGCCAGGATGTGGCCCAGAAGTTGATCGACAGCATGCCAGGGCGAATTGCAAAGGTCTTGTAAAAGAAAAGTCTTTTCCAATTCAATTTTATTTGTATAGCGCTTTTAACAATTGACATTGTCGCAAAGCAGTTTTACACAATCAAAATAATTATTTAAGTTTGTATGAGATGTGAACATGTATGAATCAAAATGATTAGACTGTCCCTGATGAGCAGGCTGAGGACGATGGCAACATTGACAAGGAAAAACTCCCTGAGATGGTAATTAGAAGAAACCTTGAGAGGAACCAGACTCAATCAGGGAACCCATCCTTATCTGGGTGAAACGCATTTCAGGGATTGATCTGCATCATACTGTGTGAGACTGGAAGTTCAGTATAACAGGAGATGTGTTTAAGTTAAAATTTAGTCCAGTTCGTTATTGGAGGCTCAGGTAGACTGTAGGAAACTCCAGTCCTAAACTATCGAGTGACTGAAGTCACAAGTCCTCAGAGAACAGCTGTCTGCATCAGCCGAGGACAGGCTGTCCTCGTCTTCTTCATCTTCGTGGAAAAGTGGAATCGTCCCCAGTCACCACACGCATCCCAGGCAGACCACACGGGGCATCCATGCGATGAGATCGCCAATCAGAGGGGGTTTGGCTCACTGGCAGCTCAGGAGCGACATGTATAGCTCATCAGAGGGACAGGTAGAGGGAAAGAGAGAGAGGGAGAGAGAGGAAAAGATAGAGAAGAGGAGAGAGCAGAAGAGAAGGAGAGATGGCAGTTAGGTATGGTATATGTATATATGAATGTATATTTAGTGCAGAGTGCAAACAGGGACTCTGGCAGGACTAACTATAACAGCGTAACTAAAAGAGGGACCCAGAAGGAAACACAGAAATGAGGGCTCCCTGAGATGTAAAGTG
Organism: Leiocassis micropogon; assembly: GCA_028565275.1. Lineage (NCBI taxonomy): Eukaryota > Metazoa > Chordata > Actinopteri > Siluriformes > Bagridae > Leiocassis > Leiocassis micropogon. The sequence continues at coordinate 14,423,469 of JAOVVA010000054.1, read as the reverse complement.
ACCAATCACTTCACCGTCAACAAACCTGAGTGATCAATGAGAGTCGGGAAGACAGCATCTAAACATACCAACACTATAATACTCTACATGTCCCCCAGATCGATAGATTGTGTTGTGCAGTGGATGTGATGGATTGTCCATGATTGACAGGAGCCTGTTCAGTGCCTGACACTCTGCCACAGATGTTGGGCTTTCCAGCTCTGTACCCACCACTGAGCCTGCCTTCAGTCTGGTAAAACATTATCATCAGTTTTTTGTACAGAGCATCTGTGTTAGCAGTCCAGTCCAGTTTGTCGTCCAGCTGCACCCCCAGGTATTTGTATGTCCTTACAAGCTCCACACAGTCACCTTTGATAGTCACAGGTTCTGGTTAAGGCATGGGACTCCTGAAGTCCACCTCCATCTCCCGGGTCTTAGTGGTGTTAAGGTGCAGGTTGTTCAGGTTACGCCATGCAAAGTCCTGGATCAGTTTTCTGTATTCCTCCTCCTTTCCATTCCTGATACAGCCTACAATCGCAGTGTCATCTGCAAACTTTTGTGCATGGCAGGATTCTGAGTTGTACTGGAAGTCTTCAGGGTGAACAGGACTGGAGAAAGCCTGTGTCTGTGTGAGAAAGCCTGTGATCACTGTGTCCGACCTGCAGTTCCCCAGCCACACATACTGAGGCCTGCCTGTCAAGTAGTCTGTGATCCAGGCCACCAGCTGTGAGCTCACTCCCATCTCTGTCAATTTGTCTTTGAGGAGCAGCGGCTGGATGGTGTTAAAGGCACTGGAGAAGTCTAGGAATGTAATCCTCACAGCACCACTGCCCCGATCCAGGTGAGACAGAGATCTGTAGATCATGTAGGTGATGGCATCCTCCACGCCCACCTTCCCCTGGTATGCAAACTGTGGGGGGTCAAGAGCATGACTGACCTGTGTTCTCAGGTGATGCATTAGTGTCCACTCCATGTCTCCAGTCTAATCTTCATAATGTGTGATGTTAGAGCGACTGGTCTGTGATCGTTCATCTCCCCAGGGCGTGGTTTCTTTGGTACTTGGATGATGCAGGATGTTTTCCACAGCCGAGGGACCTTCTTCTGTTCCAGGCTTAGGTTGAAGATGTGCTGAAAAGGGCTCCCAGTTCCAACACACAGGCCTTCAGTAGTCGAGGTGATACTCAATGTGGGCTGGCTGCTTTGGTGGGGCGGAGTCTCTTTAGCTCTCTACACACCTGGGCTGTTGTGATTTCAGGTGGAGGGACAGTTTCCTCTTTTCTATATTCTAAGCTGGAGAGGATGACGTTAGAAGGAGGGGCAGTGGGGTTTGCAGTGTTCTGAGTTGCAAATGAGTTGGTATTGGGAGAGAGGGTGAGGTGCACGCAGGAGGGGGTTAGAGGTACAGTGCTCTGAGTTGTGAATGAGTTGGAGTGGTCAAACCTATTGAGCTGCTAGAAGTGCTGCCACTCTTGGGGGCGGCGCACAAAAACACACCAGATCTGTTCCTTTACCTAAGGCAAATCTATTTACAAAAATGCTTGGCTAAATAAATAGGGTTTTAGCCTAGACTTAAACAACGACACTGTGTCTGAGTCCCGAACTTTTTCCAAGACCTCTTTTCTTGCAAATATTGACTTTTTGCATAAACTTAAAGTAGTTGTCAATAAAAGCCTTCACACTCAGTATACCGTAGTAACATTTGACAAAAAGATCTAAAAAAAGAACCTTAAGCAGGAGAAAAATTGAAATGTAATATGAATATTAAATTAATATTTGTGTAATTCTCATATAGCATATTCTTTTATTGTGAACTGTTTAAATTTACATTAAAAGTAAAGCCACAAAATTTTACTAGCATATTAAGGATGGCATACACTGGGTTTGTTATGGTCCAATGCTATGTTAATTTATTTACTGGTAGCTGGCAAAAAGCATGCAGCGCTATATCGTTGAGGACATTTTAGATGATTCTCATGTTTAATTCCATCATTATTTTCCTTAGTCGGATGCAGAGAAATAGAAATAAACAGTATTAAGCAAGAGTAAGGAATCTTGCGTGCATAACTGTATTGTTTTTTATCAGGATGTTTAATACTACTGTAGTTTTGGAAAAAGGATCCGCATCTTTAGAGAAAAGTGTTTAGAGTGTGGTGCAGGAGCAGATAGATGGGTGAGTAGGAGGTAGGACCAGGGTAGGATGAAGAAGTGAACAAAAAGAAGAAAGTAAGTAAGTAAGAAAGTCAGTCAGTCGGTCAGTAAGTAAGCAAGAAAGAAAAATCTTTCAGTGGGAGGTGGCACAGCTGCTTCCCTGTTTGTTCCTGAGCTCAGGTTGGGTTTTCTCCAGGTTCTACAGTTTAATTCTACTTCCCAATAACCTGCCAGTAGGTGAACTGCCCCCCTAAGCAATAATGAGTGAGTGAATGCTATGCCATCCAGGATATCTGGTATCAGACTACGCTGCTAGTGTTAATGGGATAGGCTCTGAAACCCACAACCTTAAGAAAAATACAGTGGTTACTGACAACGAATTAATGAAGATTATAATGAGTAACAGTGGCCCCTAATGATACCCATGACATTTGAAAAGTGTTCCATGGTGTTAATATATTGTAATATCATATCATGATGTGGTTCAGTTCCAAAAACTTCATTTGACAGTGTTATGGAACGGGGCCGTGGAGCTGTTAGGGGAGAACTCCAAGTTTGGGCTATATCTCTAGACAGCATCTGTTTTAAGTCACACACAGTCGCCCCACTCGAAAAATGTGGGTGCAGGAATCATTGAAATGTAGGGTGGAGATGGCAAAGTGATGGGTGCAAAAAAACTTCACGAGAAGGAACGAAAGCAGAGATGGTGATACATAGAGAGTTGACTCAGAGGAAGGCAGTGTTTCAGGTATATTCTTTCTCCCAAACTCCATTATTTCAAGTCTAAATCAGATTTATTTCCAACCAAATGTTTTATCCTGGTGGACTTAGGCACATTGTGTATTTACAAAGAAGAAATTTCCACTGCTGATGGCTAATGCTTTGACCATGTGAGAACATGAGCTCTGAAGCTCTGGTGGTAGGAGAAGGCAGCTGTAGTATCAGTGCCTGCGTGACTCCCACTCGGTGGTAAAAATACTCAAACATGCCCAACAGACTCAGCTCTCTCTCACTCGCACTGCTCGGTGCGATGTGTCTCTGCTTAGCCAGCCTGTGCAGGACCGTCCTCCTACACACTCCACTGAACAGGGTGGAAAACACAGAAGGAATAGATCTGTCAAGGTCAAAACAAACACTGCATTCACAGAGGGGTTTTAATTGCCTATTGACTTTGATATGAGATAATGCTTTATATGCAGTGGTTCTGATGTGATAAACTCAAAACACAAATAATATACAGTGAATGTTACAAATTTGATAGCAGCTTATATTTGATTTAAGCTAACTGTGCTGCTTGCATGACCATGATCAGTTGATTGCAGTGCACACTCTTTGCTTTGATGTTTTCTTGAGCTGTATACAGTCCTGTAGCACAGTGTGTTGCAGTGGTTAGCAATGCTTAGTCTAATACTTAGGGGCCCTGAAAGCTGTCTGTATTGAGTCTCTGTGCATGTTCACTCCATGTCTGCCTGGATTTCCTTTAGGTCCTTCAATTTCCACTACATTTCAAGAAACATGCTGATACGGTGGAACCTTGGATTGCAAGTAAATTGGTCTGTCAGAGTTTTGCAAGACGAGCAAAATGTTCTAATACATTTTCACTTGATAGATGAGCAAGGTCTTGACACAGTTTGTCTGCTGAGCGTCACATGATCACAACTGAGCCAATAGTTCTTCTCTCTTTCTCTTGCTCTGGGATTGTGGGTAATCGTCTCCCATGCTTAGTCTCAGTGCGCTGCGTCACTCGTATAGTCAACATCCTATTTATTATGACATTGTGACCATGTGTGCGCGCGCATAAAGCATTTTTTTTTGTGTCCAAGTGTAGTGACTGTTCTTTAGTAACTGTACTTCAACAACGGCCCCGTGAAGAAAAAGGTTTAAAAAGGCTGTAGCAGTGCAAGAGATGAATCTGTTTAACGATAATGCAACATTACATTTCTACTAAATTCTTAAAATTAAGCAAATGCAAGTGTCATTAGAGAGGTTCCTTGTTAAATAAGTTTTCCATGTGTGTGAAAGTTGTCCTACACAGTAGCCCCCTCCCTCCTCCTCTCCTCTCTTGTCTTTTCATTCTTTTCAAAGGTTAAGTGCAGGTTAATTAGTTTTATTCTTACTTTATATTTTGTATTAATTATTTTTATATGAACATTTTTGGGTTGTGTAACCACACAAAATGCTAATGCTGAGTTACCATTATTTCTTATGGGGAAATTCGCTTTCATATCCAAGCACACTTCTGGAATGAATTATGCTCGCTATACATTGTTTAACTGTAGGTTCTTGATATACTGAGCACCAAGGTCGGTGCATATTGCCCATTCAGGCAATATTCCCATCTTATACTTAATGCTCCTAGACTAGTCTCTGGATCCACCGCAACCCTTCCCAGGGTAATGCATTAACTGAGATAAAATAACCATACTGTATGATGATCTTTCTAAAACAAATATATGGTGACTATGGCTACCTAATGCCTATAGCTACCTATCTAATGACTATTAGTAATAGTGGAATAATCTATTGATTTTTGAAATAATATGAATTACACAATTATTCACTGTCTCTTATTTAGTAGTAAAAGTGGATAAAACTGTATTTATGGATTTTGTTCCAGTTCCAATAAAAACACATAATAAAAACACAAATAAAAATTTCTCAAAATTTGTATCTTATTCTACTTAGAACACTATAAAAAACGCTGCCAATTTTTAAAGAATTATACATTTACAATGTGAAATTAGTTCTTACTTTGATTACCAGCATTTACATAATCAGTCTCTGTCTCATAACCTGAGCTAAATGTCACTTGCACTATTTAAATGTGAAGCTCATCACTGTCTCTTCACTCCACTGATCTCTGTTATTGCTAAAATCATTTCTATTAATTTACTTTCATACATTTTCATTAAACATTTTCATCTGCATAGATAATTTGACAGTCCGTATCTGATCAATAATATTAAAATCGATTTGGCTTATGTTGCTATGACATTTTAGGGATGCAAGAACTTATTGAGAAAAAACATAAAATCATGTGTAAGTAGTAAATAATGTGAAGTGACTGTATAGACAATGTTTTTGCCTATAATTTCTTAAAGGATTAATAATTATTAAGAAATTATCCTCCAGTTGACTTTAAATAAAATAACAATGTTTATGAGTCCTATCTATTTCTGATGCGGGATGCCTGGTTGGCCACACGTCAAGAAACCGAGACTGTGTTGCCGTGCTTTAAGCCTACATTAATATGACATTCCCCAGAATCTGATTTCGAAGGTTGCTCACACTTGTTTAATGACAAAGTGCAAACTGATGTTATTTTCATCTTTTTGTGCAGGCTTTATAGGACATTTTTTTCTCACTCATGTACAGGGTCTCTAAATGTAAAACAACTTCTAGAATATTGTGTTGTGTTTGTTTTATAATGATTTGGGGATCAATGTGTAATTCTATTTTCAATTAATTAACAAACATCCGTGTCATGAACAATTTTATGGGCTCATTGAGTCAGTGTGCATACCTGTAGCTTGAACACTTTATCACTTCCTGTGAAGTCACACCTTGTGTGTAGGACTGTTAATGGACATCTCAGCATCTTCTATCACCTGTGTGTGTGTGTGAGAGAGAGAGAGAGAGAGAGAGAGAGAGAGAGAGATTAGGGCTCCTTATATACCATCAGTGTGTAACTCTTCTAAATCAATACCATACATGTAATGAACAGGAGAAGAGCAGTGGAGGTGATAAATTAGCTACCATGGCAGGGCTTCTGTGCAAAGATTATATATTGTATGGGTGGTTAGTGAGACCAGGTGCATATGATTGTGCAGTTATTACTGTCAAAGAGACAGGTGTATGTGGGAGAAATCAGCAGTGATATGACCATTGTTATTATGGTCGCTGGTGCACATATGCATCCTTCATTATCTGGCCTGAAATGTATTAAACCACTCAGGGGTAAAATTCCATTGCAAATATTCCATAGAAATGATGAACTAAATACAAATAAAGTCATTTATTGTTTAAACATTATTTTCAGTTTAAATAAGTACACCATAATGTTATTTTAAAAATACACTAGGCAGCTAAAAAGGTACAACTTTGACCATAACTCTCATATGCACATACTGAGAATCCCATTCCTGATTTTCTCCCCCATAGCGGTTATGTTAGCCTTCACTCTTCTAGCAAGGCTTTCCAATAGATTTTACAGTGGGTGGGCTACCCACAGGGGCATATTCATGCTGTCATGTTTGGGACACTTATTACAGCAAACAAAGATATTCTCAGTAATATTGTGCTTCCTACAGAGCACCCATGGGTCACATGGTGAAAACGTTTAGAGAAGACCTACATATACAGTAGATGTGATGGTCAGGTGTCCACATCCTGTTGTTCATATATACGATGTACTTTACTTATCTGTTTACCTTTCATTACACTATTTATCCTGGTGAAGATCAGGATCTTATAAACACAGTTAATGAGACAAGGACAAGGTGCCTTTAAGGCACCATGTATCCATGTATGTTCCAACATTTCACATCCAGGAGGAACTCATTTACACCTACAGGCCCATACCCAGTCCAACTACTGAAATTTTTTGGGATGTGGAAGAAAACTACAGAATCTGGAACAAACAAAGTCACAGATAAAATGGCTTTTATTGTCATTTCAAACATAAGGTATTTGCCCCTTCTTATTTGTAACATTTTTTGCATATTTGTTACACTAAGAGATCATCAAACAAATGTTAATATTACACAAATCAGGTCCACTTTTAAATGGTTCAAAAACAAAAAGACAAAATTAAGGTTTTTAGAGTTGCCTAGTCCAAGTCCGGACGTAAATCCTGTGGCATGACCTCCAATGTGGCTGAATTCTGCAAAGAAAAGTGGGCCAAAATTCCTCCACAGCGATGTGAAAGACTCATTGCGAGTTAACGGAAATGTTTGATTTCAGTGGTTAGCAATGATTTAGGGGACATTTCCTTTAGGGGACTGGCCAGGCAAGTTTGGGCAGATTTTTTCCCTTAATAAATAAAAAAATTTGTTTGATCATCTGAATTTGTTTGATCATCTAAATCATTTACGTATGATAAATTGAAAAAACAGGAGAGGGTAAATACTTTTCATGGCACTGTATAAAAGTGTTTACCCCCTTACTTATTTCTTATTTTTTTGTCACACTGTAATGTTTCAGATCATCAAACAAATTTAAATATTAGTCAAAGATAACACAAGTAAACACATCATGCAGTTTTTAAATGAAGGTTTTTATTATTAAGGAAAAACAAAATAGCCCTGTGTGAAAAAGTGTTTGCCCCCCCCCCCAATAACTCTGGTTTATTACATCTGAGTTTATTACACCCAGGTCTGATTACTGCCACACCTGTTCGCAATCAAGAAATCACTTAAATAGGATCTGCCTGACAAAGTGAAGTAGACCAAAAGATCCTCAAAAGTTTGACATCATGCCAAGATCCAAAAAAATTCAAAAATAAATGAGAAAGAAAATATTTGAGATCTATCAGCCTGGAAAAGGTTATAAAGCCATTTCTAAAGCTTTGGGACTGCAGCGAACGACAGTGAAAGCCAGTATCTACAAATGGCAAAAACATGGTACAGTGGAGAACTGTACCAAAATACCCTAAGAGTGCAGCGACAACTCAAGAGTTCACAAAAGACCCCACAACAACAGCCAAAGAACTGCAAGCCTCACATGCCTCAGTTAACGTGAGTGTTCATGACTCCACCATAAGAAAGAGTCTGGGAAAATATGGTTCACATGGCAGAGTTCCAAGATGAAAACCACTGCTGAGCAAAAAGAACATAAAGGCTTGTCTCAGTTTTGCCAGAAAACATCTTAATGATCCTCAAGACTTTTGGGAAAATACTCTGTGGACCGATGAATCAAAAGTTTTACTTTTTGGAAGGTGGGTGTCCCATTATGTGTGGTGTAAAAGTAACACCGCATTTCAGAAAAAGACCATCATACCAACAGTAAAATATGGTGGTGGTAGTGTGATGGTCTGGTGGTGTTTTGCTGCTTCAGGACCTGGAAGACTTGCT
>JAOVVA010000054.1:14363486-14404958 GCA_028565275.1 Leiocassis micropogon | reverse complement strand
TTTTTTTAATGAATTTCTTTCATTTTTGTGAAGCTGCTTTGAGACAATGACCATTGTTAAAAGCGCTATATAAATAATGTTGAATTGAATTGAAATTTTTTTTTAATATTACCATGAACGTTTGCCAATTATGATGCTACCTACAATATAGCCCTATACAGTGTACTATTCATGCACACCACAGTCATAATAAGTATATAAAATAATGAACACCATTTTTTTTTTTTCAGTTTGTTTGTTCACTTGTCAGGATTGTCAGGCTCGGGGTGATGGAGGAACTGCCCCAACCTCATTTTCGAGGGGTATCCACCTAGTGTCTAATAAACCACCTAGTGTCTATATAATAAGCAATTTCCCTTTGGGATTAATAAAGTTCTTTGAATCTTGAATCTTGAATCTATCCCCTAAACATTGTAGGGAAGGAGCGACGATAGGAGCTGAAGTAAATTTTCTCTTGAGCTTGAAAAGGGCCTCTTCTGCACATTCGTTCCAGTGAAAGTGAGGTTTTGAGGAAGTTAAGGTCACGAGGGGAGCTGCTTCTGTAGTTTCTTAAGAATGGCTGATAGAAATAGGCAAAACCAAGGAAGCGCCCAAGATCACATCTAGAAGTGGGGGTTGTCCAATCTGTGACGGCCTTCAGCTTGACAGGCTCCATCTGGATCTTGGACAGCGAGATGATGAAGCCTAGGAAAGAAATTGAGTCATGGTGAAATTGTAATTTTTGAACTTTATAACTTTATTTTCAAAAAGTCTTTGTAACACCAGATGTACATGTGGTGTTACAGTGGCAGTCTGTCTTTTTGTCCCCCCCCCCCCAAAAAAAAAACAGCACCTGCCGAGGAGGAAAATGGCCTGTGATGTAACAGTGCATGGCTTCTCTTTTGGGTCAGAAGGTCTATGGGGAGGAAATGAAAGGGGTCATGCTTTGCTGAATACCAGCTTGAGGTCTGAGTAATGTGACAGAGCATTAGTCAGATTAAGATGTTCATCCTCCACTAAGGGAGGGGGAGAATGGTTAAGGGCAGCGTGTAGGCATGACACTAGGCAAGACAAGCTCTAGACCCAGTTGATGTGTGGATAGTGGAGGCTAAGCCAGGGGTATGAGAATTGTCAATGATAGGAGTAAATGTTCTCTCTGCTTACCAGAGACAAGTAGAGTAAAATGTATGGTCCGAGTGATGAGATGTACTGTAATCAATAAGTCTGAGTATCTTTTCTGCAACTTTACAGACAGTGGATGAGCAGTCAAAGAGTTTCTTCATGTCTTTAGAAAACTCATCAAAACTGGTGCAAACAGGGCTCACAGGCATCCCATATTGCCATTCCCCAGGAGGGTAATCATTTAAGCCACCTTTGAATGTTTAGTATCAAAGGTAGAGGTCTGCAGTTTTAGAACTGGGAGAGGAGGGAACAGCAGGTACCTGGCTCGCCATCATAAATCTGAGGTTGAGGAAGATGAGATTCCCATTCTTGAGCTGTGGCAGAGACTGGAAGAAGGGCAGCTTGGGGTTGCTGCACTTGAACCATGAGGTAAACAAGAAACTTTGCAACAGATGCTCATGTCTGGTTGACTATCTGGAGATCAGACAGGACCCAAGAGCATACCGTCTAAGGTGAGGGGAACCAAAGAGACTGAATGTGTGAGCAGTTTTGTGACAAATGTGACTAAGGCGAAGATCAGAGTCAAAATTAAAATGTGTCCTAGTGTTGTAAAATTTGAAAATGTGAGAAACTTTAGTCGAGTAGATTAGTGATCATAGAGAAAGAGGTACAATTCAAAGTCAATATCTCCAAAACATCCAGAAGCAAAGGTGAAATAAAAAACCTTTATGGAGCACAGTGATCAAAGAGAGAGAGAGAGATCAGAGTCAATATCTCCATAACGTCTCTGTGCTGTAAAATCTGTAAGTGGAGGTGAATGTGAACAACTTTTAAAGAACGCAGGTTTGTGATCAAAGGTGGAGAGAGACTGGGATCAATCCAAGAGCGGTGAAACGTGACAAAATCAAGGCAGCAAAGCGTAGATCTATGAAGTTGTCAGGAAACAGGTCAAACTAAAGCCAAATCAAGAGACTAAGTACGAAAATCCGAAAACAAGAAAATGAGGTCGATATACACATGAGACAGGAACAAAGAAAACCGAAGAAAACTGGGCTGTAAGTCTAGGTGAGCCTTATAAAGAGTGTCTAATGACGAAGTGAAATCAGGTGTGTGGAGAATCAGCAGGAGCAGAGATGGTGAAGCTCTTGATTGGAATGTGGGAACAGAAGGCCGGAAGAACACTAGGAAATGGAAGGAGTTGGGTGGATTATGGCGAGGATGAATAACAAAGTGGCCATTTTTGTATAGGAAATGACTTCTTTCACAATTCAGTACAACCGATTTGTCGTATTTGATTAACTGAGCTTTGTCAAATAAATCATCTTTTTATATTAAACTTAAATAGCTGTCTAATATTAACTGAAAAAAAAACTAACATGACTACACACCACTGCACAAAACAAAGTCCATTTGGTGAATTAGAGTGGAGACTTCATAGTGCCAGGCCTTATTAACAAACATCAGTGTCTGACCTTACAAATCTGATTCTGGAAGAATGGTGAAAAATTCCCATGAATACACTTCTAAACTTTGTGGAAAGCCTTCCCTGAAGCTGCAAAGGGTGGGCCAACATTATATTTCCTACGGATTAAAAATTGGATGTTACTCAAGTTCATATGCATGTGAAGGCAGACAAGTGAATACTTTTGGCAATATAGTGTATGTAGCCACACGGATTGCCAATGTCTCCTTATCTTATAAATACTGAATGTTACACTTGTAATCTTGTTCCAAAATGCTTGTTTTTTTGTGCAGTTTTAAAAGATAAGGATTCTTATTTTTATATATTTAATGAATATTTAATAAACCACCTAGTGTCTATCCCCAGCCCTTTTTTTTTTTTTTACAACATCTATACAATCGGATGAGCCTGCAGATTTCGCCAACTCCTTAGGGAAAGTTCTGTGTAACACTGGGTATTGGGTTGCATGGACAGCACCTTAGCCACTCATGCTAATCAAGTGAGACCAAAATGTGTACAGTCAAGCCAGAGATAGGAACTTACAATACATATAAATCTATTTCTGTGTCTCTGTCCCAGGCTGAGGAAGAGGAGCGAGTGATGGAGTCTCTGTTCGGGGGGGAGCTGGGATTGCTGGGAGGAAATGAGGGACTGAAGGAGGATGGCTGCTGGGCGGGATCACCCTTACCAGAGGACATGTACTCGGCCTCACACTTCGCCCTCATCAGCGCTTACCAGGACATCAAGTCCCGACTGGCCGGCCTGGAGAGGGAGAACACCGACATCAAAAGGAAGCTGAAGCTATATGAGATAAAGGTAATGTAGCCTCGGGGGGCGGGGTGGGGGTGGGGGGGATCTGCCACAAGAGATGAGGCATCAAATTGGAAGCTTATCAGGCATCAGCTTCATGTGCAGTCTCACCCGGTGGAGCAGCTGCGATCAGTGAACACTTTGATTGTCTATATAATTGAAAAGCCTCATTGTTACTGAGAAGTTGATCTCTTTGGAAGACATTAATAATCACAAAGTGAGCTTCCCAAAGAGTATTGCTTAGACCCAGATGTGCTGTATAAAAGATCTTTATTTATAACCCAGCTGGACTGCAAGCTTGGCAGAATAAAATATCACCATCTGTAATATTGCAGGTGTGAGAATGTTTACAATAATAAATATTGAGTTTAAAAAAGAGGTTTATGGAATACAGTGACAATGTTTGCAGTATACGCTATTCTGTTTTTGTATGGGACACTCCATCCATACAGTAGATGCATACATACATACATACTGTACATATATACTGTACATACATACATACATACATACATAAAAACATACAGACCTGTCTTAATTTCTGTGAGAAAACCTTTGACTGACATAAGTATTAATGCAGCTACGTCAAACTAACCATAACCTTAACTTCAGTAACTTCTTTTTAGCACATTTGATCCTCAGCAAGATATAAAACCATGCCTGGACAAACACTATAAGACTTATTAAGAAAATTATGCAATACAATGAAAACACAGGAGCCTATTACTAATATGAAAATTAATAATATGAAAATTATTAATATTAACTCCAAAGTTTAGGTGTAAACATTTATTGATGAGCCTACTGTATAATTACAAGAACTCAGCATGATATTTGTGCATCATTTTAGATCATCCTCAACCCTGTGCACCCAAAAGAATGTGGCCTCTTTCTTGCTGTCTGTAATTGCATCATTAATCTTCCCGGTGCTGTTGTAGCACACGGCTGAGCGATATTGCTGCACTAAGCTCTTCCCTAAAACAGATCCTATGCTAGGCCAGACTGCTAGAGGCTACACTAGATGCTAACAACTTCCCAGATGGACATTTAAGACCATATGGACCAGAGCAGTTTATATGTGATAGTATATGTGCTAAAGGAACTCTGCTGTTTGTGCTATGCAGGTCAAAATGAGAAAGAGTGCTCCATTTATAGCACTTTGAGTCACTCCTGCCTCAGCAGGTGTACGTAGGTGTGACAGCAGGGCTAGGTGGTGAACAGCAGCTGTTTTCAGGGACATGGTGCTCAGCACAGACCTCAGAGCACTCAGTTCACGGAGAAACACTCAATCAAATTCACACGCTCCACTCTTTAAAGCTCCTAATGCAATTTGTGTGAAGGTGAAGTGTGCGAGGTATAATGGGTGTGTTGTATTTGAGTTGCGATAGCTTGTTATGTAAAAACTTAGTCATCTCCTTGCCAGCACTCGGATTTTCTGAGCTGACACACAACCCTAATTCATAAGCATAAAAAGAATGTTATTTTTTTCTTATTTCTTGGCTTGCTAGTGTGGGACAAATGAGAAGCTTTTTTGTTTTCCTGATTGACACCCTGTAGTTAAAATGCACAATCCCAGGAATGAGGAATTTCTCCAATGCATGAATGTATTGTAGCTGAGATGACATTCAGATATTCACAGTATTTATCTCATCATTAGCTGTGCAATTAACTAGCCAGCAAAATATCACCTGCCATTTAAAACCATGAGCTGAATATTCATGCAAAATCATTATCTGGAACGAGTAATGCATTTTTGCTAATATTGTCATCCGAATTACACAGTAAATAACACCGTAATTAGTAATAACAGTGATGTGTGACAGGCCAATTCTCACACACACAGCTTTCTTCTTCTTGTTACTCTGTTCTGTGTGTCTTCATCTATTATGTGTCTTGTAATGAATACATTTGCTCTTTTCCGCTCTCAAACACTTTTAATATTGTGGAATTTCTTCTGAAAGTTCATAGAAGCATATACTGTATTCCTAATTCATTACACTTAAAGTTAAATATTTCAAGCTTTTTTTTGTTTTTATTTCGATGATTAGTTCTGTACTATCTCCAAATACTCTAATATTTCATGAGATCATTCAAAATAAAAAAAATTTATAATGCAGAAATGTACAAATTCTGACAAGTTTGATTATTTGTCCTATCACCCGGAGATCGCGAGTTGGATTCCCGGGTGATGCTGTAACCTCTCGCAGCCGGAGGTCTAGTGAGTGCTGATTGGCCGAGCTCTCTCAGAGGGGAGGGATGAGAGGTACTTAGTGCTCCCACATTAGTCATGGATCTACAGCCAATCAGGGGCGTCTGTGAGCTCACGCAAGCAGAAGGAGCAGATAGTGAGTAACAGGAATTGGGTTAAGAACTGGATTAGGAATGCATTATCAAAACCTGCAAGAATAGTGGTGAACCATGGAAGAAATGTGGTTTGAAAAAAACATGATTGCAGATCACTTAAACACACGATGAAACTGCATCATGTGGAAAAAAAATCAATAGTAGGTTTCACAGCTTAACAGCATTTCCACACATACAATGTGAGAAGAACTTGCAGGATTGGGGCTAAACTGCTGTGTGGCAGTAAGAAAGTCACTTGTTAGTGGGGGTAATTGTAAAAACATGCTCAGAAACAGAAAGATTATACTTTGGAGCAATGGAAAAAAAAATCATGTGGACTGATGAGTCCAGATTTGCCCTATGCCAGAGCCATGGGTACATCAGGGTAAGAAGGGAAGTGTACGAACCAATGCACCCATCATGCATAGTGGCCACTGTACAAACCTCAGTGTTGTGGTCTGGAGTTGCTTTAGTTGGTCAGGTCTAACCTTAGGAATATTGTGAGGAAATAAATAACAATAAGTCAGCTGACTATTTCCATTTATGGCATTTGGCAGACCCCTATCCAAAGCAATAAAAATGGTCTAATACCAAGTGGATAACACAATTTATGCCACATCACACAGTTGAGAGACAGCAGCATGAAAAATACGAGACTGGAAATATCCTTCACTCAGCAGAGTTGGAGGTCTTAGGCACAACCTACTATTTTCTCAAGTCTCCTTTTTTATGCTGCCCTTTCATCCTTCCCCAGCAAGATCAAGACCTCTTTACAGGTCCATCAGGAAAGCCACACTTAAGGACTCTCTCTCTCCCTCTAATCTCTCTCTATTGCTATTTCTTCTTAACAAACCTGCCCCCCCCTCAACTCTTACTCCTACTCTCACCTTCTCCATTGTTCACGTAACAAGCATTTTGAGACAGGACCTTTTTGACCCTGGAGGATACAAATATAAGGAATTTGCCGATTTTCCTCAGACCGCAGAAGCTACTTGGATGAGGAATGAAACGTTTCTACCTAAGAAGAAAGAAGTCAAGTTGATAAGACTCAACCTCCAGATAAAGTTACCAAACAGCTTTACCGTTTCCAGTATTGCTTCAGAACTTTCATCAACAAGGGAGTGTCTTCAGGAACCAACATGACAGAATTGATAGTGTCTAAACTCATTTAGCTAGAGATTTTACAAAGTATAACATGGACTCATTTCAGCACTAGAATCATTGCAAGTCTGCAGAACTCCAGGAACAGACGCATTGCTTTTAGTAATATGATGTTGGGTTTTATTATCCGATCAGAGATTGCATAAGAAGAGATGCAAAATAATATTGCGTATTCTTCCTACATTTAAGAACACTCTGTTCTAGCTTTGAATGCCGGAATGGCTAAATAAATGTGTACTCCATAGTTACAAAAGACCGTTATTACTGTATAAAACCTGCCACTTCTTTATGTACTGCATATAGAGTTGAAATTTCTATTATGTGCTTCTAAGTTTTGTTATGAATTACTTTATAACACAAAAATAAAAATCATCTCAGATGTTCTGCATCCTGGGTGGTTTGTTGTTTGTTCATCCGAGTCAGTGTGATAATCTTATCCCACCAGAGAGTGTTGCGTTCTCGGCAATAACACATTTACACCATATTATGGGAAGGATTTAATTATGAGACATTTATACAGTAGCATGACGTAAAAAATGCACTCGAATGGTCTTTTGTGTGCAGTTTCCTATGATCAATGACTTTGGCGAGGACAGGAACTCCTACTGCTCCTTCGAGCCCAAAGATACGGCCCTGCTTCAGTCTGAGAATGGCAATCTTCAGCAGAGAATCAACATCCTCACTCACGAGGTGAGAGTTTATGATGCAATACAACACAATTTTGTTTGGCTGTTTATCTTCCTTCTGGCAGAGCCAGTGAGTGTAGAACTAGCTTTGTGATTTTAATCAGATTTCTATGCGTCACTCTGCTTTTAGGCAAGTATAAGCTTTTTCCTATAGCAGTTGTGTAAAGACTAAAAAATCACCCTTTTTCTTTATCTGAGTATAATTCTGATGCCTCTCATTGCTTGTTATGCGCTAATTGATAAAAGCTGCTTTCAACCAGGAGCCTCTGATGTTTCTCTGATGTACATTATTGTATGACTGCATCCCTTATCGCTCACCTCTCTCCCTGCCTTGTTATGCAGCAGTGACCTTCATCTTTTATTTCAGTCTTAACCATTTCTTTTTTCTATTCCTTCTTGTTTATTTGCTCTTGCTCAGACCCAGAGATTTACGGCAAGCTAGACCTGAGTCCTGGTATTAAAGCCCTTTAAAATAAATTGCCTTTATCCGGTTTAATGGAGCCTGATACAAACCACCATTATCTGTAAGAGCAGGAGATTAGAGTTGAGCGGTTTAGAATAGGATAATCACTGAAGCTGGCAACACAAGGCTGACTATCATTTGCGATTTTTTTTTTCTTTTAATGCTACTGTATGTTTAGTTTTACATGGGAAACTTTGAGATCTAGACTTATTACATTTAAAAAGTTTTTATTGTATTTTATTGTTGCATGTGGTGTCCAGCTTCAAAAGAGTAAGGAGCGGGAAGAGCAGCTGGAAGATGTCATTCAGGCCTATGAGAAGATCCACATGGAAAAGACTAATCTCCAAAGAGACCTGGACAAGATGGTGAGACTGAGCACTGGTACTCACTAAAACATTCATACAAATCTCTGATAGCCATGCTTTCTAACTTTGGCTCCAGACACCACTGGCAAAAATTATAAGTAGCCCTGACATCTGCTCTAATCCTTTATTTAACCAGGTGTCTGCTTGATAAATCGCCACTATGCTCACCTCCTAACAGGGCACAGGCCCGAAAGGTGGCAAAAGATTTTGTTCTCAAGGTGTATCAAGTCCTATTTCTAAATTTTGAAGAGCCTTAATTGTATAAGTATGATAATACTATCAGTATTATTCAACCATTCCAAATGGCTTAATGTTAGGCTTTGGACAAAAGGCCAGCTTTGTAAATTACATGATTCAAGCGTCAGAGCATCTGTGCCTCTCACCACACTCACACACTCAGTTAGCCAGTCAGCTGTTGCATTTGCACAATCTCATCTTTTGTTATTAGTGTAAAGGGATAAATCTGAAGAACAATGGCAATACTCTGTTCCTTTTCTTAGTCCGTCTTCATTTCTTTGACGTTGACTTTTATTATATGTCTCTGTATGTTAAATACTGTGCATTGTCTGTGTCAAAGACATCTTTGGTGGAGAAGCATGTGGAGCGCATCCACAATCTGGAGGCTGCACTGAGACAGCGAGACAGCTCTCTACACAAATTCAACACACAACTGCACAGCAAAGACATGCAGTACCTGCAGCTACATGCCAGTCCTGATACTCACAGTGAGTCCTTCTTAGCTGTGTGTGTGTGTGCTTGAGTCATTTTTCATGCACATACACATCTTCATGTATCACATCCTAAGACACAAATGATAAATACAATATTCATACCATCCATCTTAATGCAGTGCTCCACCTGCAAATGTACAATTAAGGCATTTGGTGTTTTCAACAATAGTAACATAGAAATAAAAGTAATTAAATTCTTCTGTTGTTGAGGCACCTTCTTAGCATTTTAAAAAAACTTTGTTCTATTTGATACCCTACTCTTTAACTTCTGGAGTTGGGCTATAACAAAATATGAAGATATCATTTGTATTAAAGCGAGGTGCATTACGTGGTACGTGCATTACGTGTTACGTTTTACGCGTTTGATTCTTGCCAGAAGTGTTTACACTACATCTGGTTGAGATTAGAGGTGTGCCTCAGGACTAGGTTTTCTTGCAGATGAAATACATGAACAGCTGCTCAGTAGTAACATCCTGTTCTGGTTCACATTGTTTAAATTAGGTTTGTAGCTCATTTATATTTTGAAAAACAGAACCAACTAAATTTTGTTAGAGAACATTACAAGCAGGTACAAACAAAAATATTAAGCATGCAAGTGGGATTAAAAATAATTCTGCAGACCAAGTGATAAGAGGTTGAGGTCCTGTCAAAAACAGAATCCACAGACGACACTGACAGTGCTGGCAGTGTCAGAGGGTTTGTGTGTATTTTTAAAAATTAATAAATAACCTTTCTGGTTTAAGTCACTTCAGGTTGCAGATAGAGACTATTTAGTGCACTAATTAGATGCAGATCAACATGCAGATAATGTGGCATTGCATTATACTCCTACAATGCAAAAAGTCATGAAAGTAATGAAAACATCTTGAATCTAGTCGAATATATCTAAAATAATGTTTTAAATAAAAATGTTTTAAATATAAGATTAAAATCTATTTCTAGACTAATGTTACAAATTGTAACATAAAATGGTATTTTGTTACATAATGATTTTTAAGTTTAGTTTAACAAGTAACTTCTTGTTTTATTGGCAGACAATTTTGCTTCTTTGAAGAAATAAATGCTTAAAACTATCAAAATTATCTACCAATAGAATAGGAACTTACAGTTAGAAAACACTAGTACATTTTGTCTAGACATAGGCTCAATATTCTTATATTTGGTTTGTTGTGATCTTAAATAAAGATAGAAAGAACAAAAATATAGCTCATTCCAACTAATCTTGAAATAACCTGTTTCCATGCTACTGCAGTCTCTCCGTGCTCTTTGATTGCTCACACCATACACAATTTAGGTTAACAACAAGCCAAGAGATAGGAGAACTTCACAGATCAGCACAACTGCAGTGGTCATAAACATGGCTCTGTCCCTTGTCTTGTACATGGGAAAAGTCTTTCAAAAGCTGACTCATGCAGTGAAATCGAGAAATGCAAGATGTATTTTTGCATCCACTTCAACTAATTTGTATAATGCAACAAAAAACTGTTTCTGCAAGAGATAAGAAAACGGTTCTTGGCTGCAAGTGTATGAACTGATGGCCAGAGTGTAAGAGAAAAACTGTGGTAATGTAGGCGTGCACGTGGGTGTGTGGTAGTTCATGTTCACTGATTGCTGAACCATCACAATAGGTGCTTGCTCAAGGACTGTTTCTTTCTGAGCTGCTGAATCATAGCGCCCACGCTGGAGGAGAAGTGCGGGATGCGCCTGAGTCCCCCATCCTCCATCATCATCACCACGCCGTCATGCTTGGCATGATGAAACGAGGAGGCCTCGCTGGCCCGCTGCTCTGTGCATGCCACATGCATTTAGCTCTGCGGCAGCTACTGCGTTTTCATCAAAGACGTTAGACATAATTGAATTTATTAATCACCGAGTTTTTTTTTTTTTGGTTATTAAATGCTTCTTAAAGAAGGTGTCAGCATGTCCGGTGTTTTGCCATTGGTTTGCGGAATTGATAAAACATGTTTTTGATGTAGGCGCTGAGCTGAAAAAGGATCAAAGCCTGTTTGGACATCAAACATGAGATTATAGGCTGTCACACAACAGCAGCTTTGAGTATCAGCTCTGTATTTGTTGTATGCAGAGTGCACATTTGTGTTCATGATGCTGTCCATGAAGTAAATTTGACAAGGATTTAAAATATCCAGTTGATGCCTGTTGATGAGAAAGTATGGTTTAAGCTTAGACATGTTTCACAGTTGGGTACATAAGTATTTGGACAGTGGTGTCTTTTTTTTTTTTTGCCTCTGTATGCCCCCACATTGGATTTGAAATGAAGTAGCCAAGATGTGACTGAAATATAGACTTTCAGCTTTAGAGCTTTCTAAAGAGGTTTTCTACAGTGTTAACAACATATTACATTAATTGTTTAGGGCCTCCATTTTACAGGGGCAAAAGTAATTAGACAAACTAACATAATTATAAATATATGGATTATTTTTAATACCTGGATGCAAAACCTTTATAGTCAAAGGCTACCTGACGCCTGGAACCCATGGTCACCAATAAAGGCAGTTTCCTCCCTTGAGTCAGGCCTTTCCTGCAGCCACGATCATTCCATAACATTGCATTTCTTCGCCTTAAGAAGCTCTTGTCCTAATAGTTCTGCAGCATAAAAAAAAGTTAAAAGTTCATAGCATAAAAAGTTCTGCTACTTCTATCAGCAGTCACATCATTAATAAAAATCATTGACCCAGTTACATTGGCAGCCATACATGCCCATGACATAACACTGCCTCCACCATTTTTGACCGATGATGGGTTAAGCTTTGGATCATGAGCCCTTTCTTTCCTTCTCCATAATCCTATTTTCACATCATTACATTAATAATAATTTTAAAAAAAAATCCTGTTTAGACATCCATACATACACTATATTGCCAAAAGTATTCACTCATCTGCCCTCACATGCATATGAACTTGAGTAACATCCAATTCTTAATCCATAAGGGTTAATATGATTTTGACCCTCTATTTGCAGCTATAACAGCTTTAACACTTATGGAAAGACTTTCCACAATATTTAGGCGGGTGTTCATGTGAATTTTTGACCATTGTTCCAGAAGCATATTTGTGAGGTCAGACACTGATGTTGGACGAGAAGGCCTGACTCGCAGTCTTCTCTCTAATTCTTCCCAAAGGTGTTCTATCAGGTTGAGGTCAGGCCAGTCAAGTTTCTGGAAAAATGTTCAAAAATTCCTAAACACACTCCTAAACCTTATGGAAAGCCTTCCCAGAAGGGTTGAAGTTTACTTTTACTTTTTGTATATGTTTTGTGCTTCTCTACACCAGGGCTTGACTGCCCAGCTTTGACCCTCCAGAGCTCCCGCAGTCTAGATACTCTCTCAGACCTAAAACTCCAGCGGCTGGAGGCAGAGCTAGAAGGGGCACGGCATGAGGCCCAAGGGGCATGTCAGAGGGAGGAGGAGCTAAAGGCTGAATGTGAAAGACTGCAAGAAGAGTTAAGAGAGCTTCAGAACAACCAGAGACAACAGGTCAGTACACTGACAGTCTTAGGACTGAGTTAGAGTAGAGTTAAGAGAAGTTTAAGAGAAGGTAAAGAAAACCAGAAAAGAAATGTTTCAATTCCAGAAGCTGATTATAACAAAAAATAAAAGGCCAGAGACAATATCTTCCTTGTTCAATTAATCTCACTTTTCTCCTCTTTTATTATTATTATTTTTTTATTCTTTTATTTTGGGGTGTGGTTTTAGTGGAAAAGTACAGAATACAGTAAAAAAAAATGATAGTTGTTTACACCATACTGGAGATATATTTATGATAATATTACACTGGAATCTGTTTGTTGGTGCTTTCTGTTATTCTTGCCACGCCTCTGGATCTTTGCTTTCAAGACCATAGCTATTATCACTTCACTGATATCACTTTTGTTAATCAGTAGTCAAACTGCTTTATTCTGGTGCAGTTTGAGGTATACTTTCACTCACCACTATTCCAGTCACCATTATTGCAGAATTATAATTCACCCATAACTTCTGCTAAAATCACTGAGTACATCTCCAGGGTGGGTGGCATGGTGGCTCAGTGGCCGACACTGTTGCCCCATACCTCCAGGGTTAAGGGTTTGAATCTTGCCTTTGGTCTATATGCACTTGCAGTTTGCATTTGGTATTCTGGTTCCCCCTTAGCCACCTGCGTTGTAGGCTAAGTGGTGCTGTCTAATCACCAATTTTGTGTGACTGAGTATGTGACCCCAGTACATCCCCCCCTCCCCCCTCTGCATAGTTCAGGAAATATAGACAATGAATGCATGAATGGCTAGTAATATGCTGTTCATGTAAAGAATGATAACTCTCATAATCTCCTTTTCCCACCTTCCAACAGCATTGTATGAGAACACATACTCACATCTTACATAAAAGAACTGTTTTAGTGACCAACAGCTCATTCTGAATCACTCAATACTTCCCAACATTTCTCCTGTTCTTTTTAGGGTTTTCACTCCTGTTTAAGTCTTTGGATTGTATGCTTCACTGGAAAAGCTCAGCACCAAAGCTCTTGCAGTCATGTGATCCACAATCAGAACATTCCCCATTCTGTCTGGCAGTCATGCGTGCCACAGATAATACCGCCAAGCCAAATACTGTAATGATGAATCATTGGCTAAATTTACCTACACAGGTTTTACTGAACCCATCATTTAGTAATATCAAAACATTGTTTAAGGAGAATATCAGTATAGTTTGCATTCTGTTATAAAACACACCAGTTTTTGTCCCTACCTTGCTGTCCTCCTGTCACTCTGCTATCCGTGCTCTCTGACAAGTCCCTGAGGTTGCTGCACGTGCACTCACACCAGTGTATTTATTTGTCTGGTGCGTATGCTAAAAGCAGTGTGATGAAAAAATTGTTTGGAAAAGTATCCACCTGTTTTAAGATTCACAATTCAATTAAAAATCGAGCAAATGCTAAATGAATACCCTGAGAAGCTCAGTGACACTAATGAAAACATTGCAACAGTCCCAGCTCAATTTAGCCCCTGCATATACTTACATACACTCATGTGTATTTGATATTTACTGTGTTAAATGTACCAATTATTTGGTTTATGATGAGGTAAATTGGTCACTACACAAGCACATGTGATATCAACAGGAGCTCGTCTTTGACCCGGATTGGCCTTGTCTCACTGCTGGATGGCTGATTCCACACATTTTGTTTTTGGCAATGGGAAACGATTAAAACCATCTTCCAGGTTTTTGACCTCGCATTTTGCAGCATTCCCCCTGCACAACAACTGTCCTGCATGGTAAATCCGCAGACAGATTGGCAAACAAAATGGCAGCTGGTTTGGTTTTATATCCAGTCTGATGTCACACACAAGAACTCTATAAAAAATTAATAAAACACAGAGTGTAACTTTTTACATTACTAAGACGTTGCAAAGTAAAACATCTCCTGGAGACATGTTAACAGCAATGTCATAACTAATAACTAACAAGTAATTCTCTAACAGAAAAGTACTGTACTGTTCTTTTACAGCAGTATCAAATCAATTATCGCTGGCTACTCTATGTTGCCTAAATCTTACATACAGCAATAAATCACCCTGTATTTCAATTGTAATCAATCACATTTTATGGTGCCATACTGGTAAGTCATATGTAGCATTTATAATTTTTAGCATTGCATATAACAAGAATGACATGAGCGTAAATTAGATAATTGTAATACATATTCATAATACTGCACAATTATTTTAATGTTTTTAAAATGTAGTTTTACTAAAGCTCATACTAGAACCGAAACTTTTGTCCTCTGGTTTAAAATTGTATTTAGCACAGCAGCAGCTTTTGACAAATGTTATACGTTCATCAAGCTTTCATTAGAGTGCCTTAAAATATTGATATCCTTCCTCATGTTTTGCATAAATGCTAAAACCAGACAAAACTTCTGCTTTAGTTGATGTTCTTCTGCTTTTTTTCTGAGTTGTTTCCTCTTCACTTCTAAAATAGTCAAAAGGTCCTTCTTCAAAATAGTTTATACCACAGTGCTGTTGATTTCTTAGATCTCATTAGACATTCATTTTCGATAACAGCACAGCTTTCCCAGCAGACCCTTCATGTAATCTAAGACTGATAATTAATATATAAAAAGTTTTGTAATTGCTGATATGGTGAAGCTTTCTTATATACAGTATATATATAACAATTATGAAAGGAGTCTCCAGTTTCAGCTCTTTGTAACAGTAAAATATTCACCATAGAATGCTCTTAAGGAGAGACAATTGTTTTTGAGAACATCACAAGGTTTTTGTATCATTAACTAGGCGGCGAGGAGTGGAAGAGAAGTTGTATGATGTAATTGTTAGCACTGACAAAGTCCTTGACCTATTCTTATTAAAAAATAATCCCCTTCAGGCTGGTAAGTGTGACTCCATCTTGTATCAGACTATGACACACCACCCCAACAGCGATCATTTTCCTATAACAACATGTCCTGTCGTGCTATATTTCTAAGTTAAGACACAAAAGAAACACACAGACTGGGAAAAGTTTGTGAGAGGTTTGTGCAGCATTTACCAAGTATTTACAGTGGAACCCCGGTTCACAAACTTAATTCGTTCCCAAGTTCTGGTCATAACACGATTTGGTCGTAGACCGAATCCTCTGATTCATACTGTATGTTATCGTTACACCATGTTATTCATACACCATGTTATCGTTCATAAGGCATAGTACTCTACAGAGTTTTGTTCGGATGATTCTTCGCTGCAAAGGCTTATCACTTCACTTTGCACAAAATAATTTTATTATGTGTGCGATCCATGATCGTGGCCTGACCAAAACTGATGCTGGGTGACGCTCATGCCCTTGTTCAGCTGATAGCGGCAGCTTGGGATGGCGGTTTCTGGGTCGTATTCCGGGGAGGAGTTCGTGAACAGAGACACAGAAATTTTTAGGCTTATCTTCTAATTGATTTGGACCGTTCATGAACCAAGGTTCCACCTCATTCCACATAATTTTTTTACATGTGCGTTTGTTGCACATGAGGCTGTGATATGCGTTTTTTGTGTTTGCATGTGCTGCAGGACGTGAGCTCCACTTGTGCCCAGTGTGACATGGAATGGATAAAGAAGGTGGGAGATGAACAGTAAGTAATTATGTACACAATCCTTATTTCAAAGCAGTTACACTAATACAAACTGCAGTTAACAAGCTTTACCACATTTCCTCCTCATTGAGGATTTGATGTTTTATAAGCAGTTCAGTGCCTTCAGTGTCGTGCAAATCATACACAGTTTGTCAGAGTATCTGCGTCACCCAGTCAATGTTATTTCAAGCAGTAGAGGGCACTATGGTTTCTGACTAAGTTAGTACCTCATAAACCACAAAGCCCCTGTCACGGTTTTGTAGCAGTGGCTTAAAACGTTCATATCCTTCCTCAAGATTTACATACAGGCTTAAAAAAAGCCTTTAGTTCCACTGTGAGAGTTGTTCTTCTCTCTGTTTTCCTCTACCTAAACAGCTTGGCATTTGCTGGATGACGGAGAAAATATGAAAAAATTGAAAGTACGCATTTGACAGAGATGTGTAGCTAGAAACCCACTCCTTTTCCACCTCGCTCACCTCAAAATTTTGCAGCGGCTTCCCCTTTCTCTTCGTCTTCTCTGTCTGAATCGCAAAGCCAGTTCTTGTAAGTGCTGGCATTTAATGTAAATGGTCAGAGCTAGTGACAAGATTTTTTTTTTTTTCTAATTTTTCTTGAAATTTTTTTTCTGTGGTTTGTGGTTGGTGATTTTTTTTTTTTATTATTCAAAAAAAAAAAACATTCTTAACAGAAATGGGCATTTTCCTGTAAATCTACTGAATTTTGCTGAACTTTTCTCAAACCACATGTAGATTAACGGAATAAATCACAGCAAGCAATCCTAACATTTTTCGCAGAACAATTTTTATCAAAATTTTTTGTGAATAGAATTAGCAACACAGTTTACCCCTCAACTTTAGAATATATATTTTTATTATAGGTTTATTTTAGGTATTGTATTCTTTACAAAAGGCACACTGTAATAAAACTAAAATAACGTGTGTGTGTGTATATATATATATATATAATTGAGATTTTGTATACTTCCTGACCTGATGCATTCTGATCTTTTGTTTTTTTTCTGAACGGAAACTCTTTGTGCTTATGTGAAATGACATGTTTATAATAATGCAACTAACAGGTGATTCCAACAGCAGATGTATAAATGGCATCACAGCACGTCATTACCTTTCACATGATATTGACTTACACAGCAAATGCATTCCTCATAGAAAGTGTTCTCCTTGGCACTATAAAATGCTTTACTGATTGTAAAGACAATAGGTTCTTATTTGAATATTTTCACTCACACACACAGTTTGGGTATAATTTATCATCCAAATGTTCTGTTCTGTTTGTATTTGTTCTTTCTCCAGTATGAGATAATAACAGCTAGGCTGTCACAAGTGCTTGGTTTTGGTGTGTGAATAGATTGTAGGCAACGGAGTGTGGGCTGTGCTAACTGAGATTGTTGGAACAATTTGATATTCATGTTTTATTCAGGAATGCAAGATATACAGCCTGTGAGGCAACATCTGTCAGTGTGTCTGTCAAGTAAACAAAATTTCAAACTTCTCGATTCAGAGCAAAGGTCATATACAGCTCAGGCGGCCCTCTCAAATCAGCTTCCCACACGCATACATTCCTAGTCTCGTCCATATCATTTCAAAGGTTCCACAACGCATAAGCATGCCTGCCCACACAAACCAGGACCGGTGCACACACTCGCACTCACATGCAGAAACATGAAGAGTCATGTTTCTGTACTCAGTCACTTTATAGATCACCTATAGAAGTTGTACAAATACTTTATACCCACTAGTTTTAGGCTGACAGACAAGGTGTGATGGCACGAACTTTCTCTGCAATGCAGCGATTCACACATTTATCAGAGAGAGTTCACACTTTCAGAGACTTCCAGGTGCGCTAACCTGGTGGTGAAGTAAAAGACTGTCAGTAAATGCTTGTGTCTGCCTATGTGTGTGTGTCTCTGTGTGTGTGTGTGTGTCTGTGTGTGCGCGTGTGCACACGTGTCAAAGTGTGAAAAGTCACACTTTGTCTAAAACATTAAGCAATAAGCTTCACAGATCCTTTGAGTGTCTCTCTATAGACAGTATGATGACAGAATGAGGAGAGACTCAGAGCCCCGATCATTCCCGTTTAGCGTGAGTGTGTAGACTGGCATGTGGGTTGCCCAGATGGCCAGGGCAGCAGTGCTGGGACACGATGAGCACTACGGTAAGAGTAAGGTTCTAATGTACAGCTTACAGAACAACAGCAGCGTAGCTTGCATGATGCATCTTTTTGCTTGTATGACTAGTAGCATTAATCTGTGTAATATTCACTGCGCAGAGGAAGGCAGTAAACTCTACGCAGTTCGGCTTGTTGCAATAGCTATAGGTTGACTCTGATTCTGCGCTGACCTGCACGCACTCCTGACATTTAGCTTTAGCAAGTTTTTGCATGAACCGAATAAGACTTCCTCATTGAATATTAAATGTCTGTTTGCTGAGAAGTGTGTTGCCTGGGTTTCTCCTTCACATTGCTGTTTCAGGTTATCTGTTTTTTTATGCCCGCATGTAATCTATTAGTTATTGCAAAGAAAGTTTGTAGTTAATTAATATTTTATAGTCACTAAGCACAAAGGAAAACACAATAAATCATATAGTCCTTAATTATATTTTACATAAAAAACTTTTATTGACTCCCTGTTTTATTTTTTTTTTATTGCATGTGACTATTACTGGGAGTGAGAACACTGATGGATACTGTTTTTGCAGTGCTTAGTTTGTTAAAGACTACCCCTTAGTAACTGAGGTGAATGCTGTGTAGGAGAACGTTAGCAGCTGGTTACAGTGCCATAATAAATAGTTTGTCAACTACGCTAATTAACCTCCTGTGAGAATACAAGGTTGAAAATGGGGGAAAAAGAGCATGCTGTTTTGCTTGCTTGCACTTGCTTACATGCCAAGTCAGACTGAATTCTCCCCACAGCATCTTATCTGACACCATCGGAGGAGCTATGAGTAGAGAACTGCCTTTTTATTGCAAACCTCTGGTGGTTTGTGTGAAATTGGTTTAAAAATGATCAGATAAAAGTGATCTGATGACAGATGGAATTTCAGTCTACTGCAATCTTTCATACTTATCTCCCCCTCTCTTATTTTTAT
The DNA here is from genome assembly GCA_028565275.1 of Leiocassis micropogon. NCBI lineage: Eukaryota > Metazoa > Chordata > Actinopteri > Siluriformes > Bagridae > Leiocassis > Leiocassis micropogon. The sequence goes on along the minus strand of JAOVVA010000054.1, from coordinate 14,385,616 downwards.
TTTCTTTAATGACAAGTCATCTCAACCCTAATCTTTGATGCATCTTTAGGTTAGACTAGAAATGAGATAATGATTCATTTGCATACACACTGTACTAAGCGGTTAATTGGTAACAACTATCGGAGTGTTTTTTGTCCCTAGTTTTTTAACCGCAAAAGGGTAGCAGGGTTGCATCTGGTTTTAGATGTTTATAAAATGACTAATGTTTCAGATTCTAATAAAAGGATCACAGAATGCAAATGGACAAGAAGATTGTAATCTAAATGATGTGGTAGAGTGCAGTTTGCTCTGCTGCTGTATTGATAATGACAGAGATGTTAAGCAAATTGACAATGGTTGTGCTACTGCTGGGTTGCCATGGTGAAGGAAGTTGGCATCATACTGATTGGAAAAGTGTGCGTGTGTGTAGCTCTAATTCAATTGCTATTCCTACCAGACTCCTGTAATTTACCACTATGTACGAAACAAACTTATGCTATTTTTTTCTATGTAAAAATGCATTTCAGCACTACTTCACCTATGCTTCTATGGTTTGGATGGCGAGTTCTCAGTTTTTCTGTGGAGTGTAAATATGATCTCTAGCAGTCACAAAGTTCAACCATATACGCCCCCATTTCTCTGTTTCAGAGTGAATCTGGCTCTAGCCTACACTGAGCTGACTGAGGAGCTTAGCAGACTGCAGGCACTAACAACCAAACAGACAGAGATCCTGAGGAAAGCATCACAGGACGACACTAGCCCAGGTACCAAATACTCATCAAGACTCATTAGTATTCTAGGCTTAATCTCCGCGCTCGCCGGGTGAGACAATGCAAGAACGGATGATGCTCATTGTGACTCATTCGAATGGCTTATGGCGTACCGTGTATTTCCATCATCACTGTGCTCATAATGAGCATCCCTAACAGAGAATTATGTAAATTCATCCAAATAGAAATTCACATCCAGATTTCTCTGAAACTGTTGTTGCTATAAAAATAAAAATGTAATTCATGTGAATTCAATAAATTGTGGTACTCCCATGAATGTGAAGTATTGTAAGAGCATTCTGTAATAGCTGGTTTAAGATTGTATATTTCTATAGACTGTTTAGTGTTTGCTGTAAAAGCCTCCTACTGAAAGCATAAACAAGTGACTCCTTATCTGTTTAAACTTCTGCACCCAACCGCACAACCAAAAATGCTGTTTCCCCTTTGATAAAGGAAACCAGACCAAAAGCAGAAGCAAAGATAGAGAAAAACTGCTACTGATTCAAAGTTGGTGGTGATGCTCTCTGTCAATAAATGATTGCTATCTCTCTTGCAGGAAGCTCTGTGTATGCTATTAGTAGCCTCTGGTTCAATTGTCACATCTCTGTCAGATCGAAATAAATTTAATCGATTATGTATTTTCCATGTGAGTTAAACTGACTGTTGTTTTACTGCCAGTTGCAGCCAGATGTGTAAAGGTTATTTAAAAATCAAAGAAATGGTTGGCTGAGATGAAGCTCACCCACACATGATTTGGAAAAATGATGAAAGCTAAAAAAAGAAACACAGGAGAAAGGGGAAGTCATTTAGAGTGCTGTATGTGCTTCTATGAGTCATTCTAATGAAACATTACACATTTGTAAGTGTACAGGTTTTTATTAAGTTCCATTCCTGATATTTTGAAACATTAACTGGTTTGAGTAGTAAAACAATGAGCATACTTTCAGTACCTTGAGTTTTTCTTCTGCACTTATACATTACTATGGTGAATAATTAACTAAATACAGTCGTGCGAATGGAAGATTTTTTTTTTTTCGCACTTACTAAACTTACTAAAGGCCTGAGTTGGAAGCTCATGGAACAAAGGAAGTGGTTATTTAAAAATCAGTGTTTTTGCTCCTGTAGCTCAGTCTGATCACAGACTTACTTTGCTCCAAAATAAATCTCTATTTCCATAACACTTTTACTGAAACTGGGCTTAATTTCACAAAGGAAATCTACTTGTATTTATTGAGTCTCTGCTGGTGTCCTCAAAATTATTTAATTAATTAAATAAGTATTAAGATATCCATTCATTACAATTAACTGCAATTTTAAAAGAACATTTCTTTATTCTTAAAATCTTTCTGGAAAATCATACAGATGTTATAATGAAACACAATTCGTAATGCAATGTAATGCAACAATATATTACAGAGGGAAAAAAAGATATTTCTTAAACATTTGTGTAACTTTTTTTTTCTCTTATGTTTAGTTCAACGTCATTCTCCTGTACCTCATCAGAGGCACTCACCTGTTCCACAACGCCACTCCCCCATCCAGCAACGCCACTCCCCCATCCAACAGCGTCATTCCCCAATTCAACAGCACCATTCCCCGATTCAGCAGCGTCGTTCTCCAGTGCTGCAGCGTCTCTCTCCGGACATGCACCGCCGTTCACCCCTTCCCGAACTTAACGATGGTCCGGCTTCCTACACCTGCAGACCCCCCACTCAGCACCTAAGAGCCAGTTTCCAAGGACGCCGCAGTTACTCAGAAGTTGCAGACCCTTCAGCCTATCAGCGTCCACCACGATTCACCCTTGACCCAGTCTCCACTTTGCCTAAGCCTCGTCCTTACGTTGAGAGCTACCATAAACAGCAGCAGCAACAGCAACAACAGCAGCAGCATGGCCATATGCTGGCCCAAAGGCGAAGCTCCCAGCCTGGAATTCAGACCATGGGAGGGGAAGGAGGTATGGCTGAATCCCCTAGACATACCAGAGAGCTTTCTTTCCAGCATGCCGAATTGTCACATCTGCATTATGAGCCGCAACCAGCTCCTGCAACACTACATACCTCTCCCCAGCCACCACACTCTTCAGAGGATGAGGAAGAGTGGACCTGCCCTCACCCCATCAGTCCCCCACGGACACTGGGGACTTCTGGACCAACCGCCAGCATGAGAGGCCCTGCTTCCTGTTCAGCTTTTCCTATCCCAGCTCGCCCCAACACCTTAAGCTGCCACTCCCCTGGATACCTGCATGCAGAACATGCCCAGTCCTGGCCTTCCATTAATGTAAGTAGGCAACAAATCTCAGTTTGATAACTGGAAAAAATGTGGTTGAGTATTTAACCTTTGGAACCAGTAGAACCAGTCACCACTAATGTGCATTGTATATCAGAATCAGTTTTAGGTTTATTGTATTAATAAAATTATAAAGTGTTTTGCAACACATGTAATTTGATTTTGACTGTTGGTGACTCTCAAAACTAAAGACATACATAATGAGACTGTCCATTTTGTTTATAGACGAGGCACTACCCACAGGAAGTACGCAATGTTCAAGAACTATACAGATTAAATAAAGACCGCATTTACCGTAAAATACAGTATGTTTGATAGCAGTGTACTTCCACTTTCAGAGTTAATCATGGCATAAGTACTGTCACTCACAGTCAAGTTCCATACCCCAAAGTTTCTCATACCCTTTGTGTCTGGCAGGGACTCTCCAAAAAGTTTGCAACCCTTTACATAAACATCTAGATGGTTATCGAACATCATTCAATTCCTGACCTATTCACAGTACATGCTAGGAATGACATGTTTATTTCTTTGGTTCACTCACAGTCAAGACAAGCAAAAATACTGCACAATGTTTCACCTGGAGAGCTCTCTGCCAAAGTGTGGTTGATTCCAAAACTCTAAATCCAAGAATTTCTCATGACAAAAAATACAAGAGCTGTTGATCATGTGACTCATGTTTTGTACGGTCAACAAAGAGAAAATGTACACAAACTCGTGTCTGGAAGCCAGGAGCCAGGATAAAGCTAGTATAAAAAGAATACTAACTATCTTTATACCATTTACAGGCAGGAATTATGTTGCGTTTGTCTTTATTTTTGCTGTTCCTAACAACTATTTGTATCTGAAATGCCAGGTCATTTCTCATAGAATCTTATATGAGCAATATTGTTGTTCTTTATTGTGTATTCTCTTTGTTTTTTTGCCCTCAACCTCCCACACAAATAGATGGATGATAAACTGGGTTCATGGATCCCAGGGGATGTTACACTATACTGTATGATTCAGCACTGATAAATTCAAACAAGCTTCAAATAATGGCTTAAAATATTACTTCCAATCACACACAAAAGAGGAATTCAAGTTGCTGGATCTTGTACATTACAAAAACAGTCATCACTGGAGTGTACAGCTAGTAGTTACTGAGTTAGGAGGTGTAGTCCCTGAATGTGGGGACTGGGGCTGGGACTGCGGCTAAAATTGGGTAGTTTGCTCTCGGTTTAAGCTGCCTGCACTGTTTTTTTTAATTATTATTATTATTATTATTATTATTATTATTTCCTTTGGCTCAGTGCTCCACCTTCCATTGCAGTGATCTTTTTCAAGTAATACTGTCAGCATGCTAAAATCCTGGCAATGTCAGAGATTTTTTGGAAAAGTGATTCTCCAAAATTAAATACACAGCCTGGTATTAAAAATGTCACGCACTAGTATTTTGTTGGGCTGCTTTTATCTTTGATTATGGCGCACCTTCACCATGGCATGGTTTCAACAACCTTATTTAATGTCACAACATTTATTTCCTTCCAGAATTTCTGGCTTAGTGCTTGTATTGATGACAGGAAAGTCAAACCACTCCATCTTTCATTGGCATTAGGATCAGGACTCTGTCACAGCCAGTTAATGTGTGAAAATGATTCCCTATACTCCCTTTGAACCAACGAATCTTGGCGATTGTCAGGTTTTGTTGGATTGTTATGATTATTAGACTTGATACCATGAAACTAGGATATTTTTAGTCTAGGTTATTATACTGTACAAATTGAAACACCCCAGCATAAACGAATAAAAGTTTTAAATATACTTAAAATGTATTTTATAGAGTATAAAAGGTTTATGTACAGTATAATATGATTATGTGTGCAGTGGATTTATAATCAAAAGTATTATCTCTGCTCTGTCTGTAGCTGTGGATAGAGACTGAGGAGGAGAGTGATGTGAGGAGCTGCCCACTCTGTCAACTCATCTTTCCTGTGGGTTACCCTGATGATGCCCTGATCAAGCACATTGACTCACACTTGGAGAACAGCAAAATCTGAGACCACAATTACCACACTTTACCTTAAACCCACCTTAACACTCATTTAAATGTTGAATTTTAAAATGGAATTTTTCATTTTGAATCCCACTAAGGATTAGCAGAATTGTATGGGATGTAGTGCCTGCGATTATAATTCGAAACGGCACTCCAACACCTTACAACACCTTCCTTACAACACCTTCCAAACATAATGTTGGCTTAATTGAATTCTTTTAACTACTATTTATTTGAATATCACGCCAAATCTCAGACACCCCAAGACGACTCTCCTTAGTAGACATTAAAACAGTCACGTACAGATAACCCGCAATAACCACATTGTTTCTCTGGCTCCAGCCAGACATATAAAAACCATGAGGCATTTTATTTGAATAATTAATTTCAGGTTTTTTTTTTTTTTGTTTTTTTTGCTGTGTATGCTCTTTCTTTATTTGAAACTGTAACTTCCATGATCCTTCATTTCCCGTTCAGGTGCATCCAAAAGCTACACAAACAGTTAAACTTCATAATGACTGAATGAAGACATTATTTAAATTTAAATTTAGTGAAGACGGCATCCTGCAGGGCAGGACATCACGGCCTTTTGAGAAATTGTCAATATATTCTACAGGCCGATGACTACATTTGTATGTGAGTCTAAATTTCAGCACTTTATATAAACTATTCATTTTCAATTTAAATATTACTAACACTAAGGCAAAAACATACAGTATAGATTTTTTTTTTTTATATATTCTTAAAAACTCTCTTAATTACACCTTAGACTGACAGAATGTCCCTTTAACAAAAATAGACATATTGATGTATGTAGTACATTATATAATACGCATAATATGTCAACTTGGAACTGCATCCATTGTTTGTCTTCCTGTATACAAAGTTCTATAATAACGAAAATTATAGTAAAAAAAAAAAAAGAATACTACCAGAACATAAAATCCATGATTCTAACAATTCCAAGCAAACAACAGCTGCTGATACCTAACTAAAGACCAATGAATATCACTCATACTGCATCATATTAATCATACTTGTATGAAGGATTTGAAGAGTGGTTTGAAGGGTTTACGTTCCTAGACGTAACAAGACTAAAAATGATGATGTTTAATGCAGCATTAATATGACTTTCATGGTTATTCCACTTACTGCACAAACATCGTCTTTTTCCTAAAGAGTCAGCACCCTGAAGCTGACTCATTTTCCAGTGAATTAATCAGTTGATAGTATGGATGCATCTAAGATGTACTTGACGAAATAAGGATCCTTTTTTTGACCAAATTTCAGAGCTGTTGTATCGAAATGCTTTATGTACTATAAATGTACTTGATCTGTATTTAAAACTATTTAAGTGTATTAAATTGTAACATTTCTTATGTATATAGATAGACATATTGCAAGCCCAGGGTGGAGGAAATAGCTTGCTGAACAGCAAAAGGAAAGTTTGCTAACTATGAATTACATGCCAAGGCAAAGACAAGGATACAGTTAATTACTTCCATCTCTGGATGCTCTGTCTAGAATGGGTCCCTTTTTGTGCAGTTCGATTACCAGTGTGAGTAAGTGCCAGTAGACTTAACTGCTAAAGAGACAGAGGGCAGGGTGTCCCAAAATTCAAAATACATAGAGGAAATGAACAACCTTTACCAAACTGAATATTATTTTTCAAAAAAATGACAAAAGAAGATGGCAGTGTATTCATTTCCATGGCCATAGTGTACAAGGACAAGATACAGAACAGAGATTAAGTATAGAAATGCATCAGAAGTGAAATCGTAACTCCAGACGTGTTAACACAAGTTTGTCACAACTGAGAGAGATGACTGTGTGTTTCAACACAGAAATGGCAATCACGTAGAGGGTGATTCGGGGAAAAAAAAAGATAAATTTCCTTATGTATGGAGACTTTTGGGACACCCTGTAAAACATTGTGATCACATCCGTAAAGCCTAATTTACACACCCAAATATAGATATGAGCAGACTCCGGCTGTCACATGGCAAGAAAAGACCGTCTGGTCTAAATGCACTGGCACAATTATAAAAAGAAAATTATGAAAGATAGTTTAGTAGCCCGATGGCGGAGAAATACACTGCTTATCATGTTTTATTAAGATAATGAGTTAGTGTGGTGATATGAACAATCAAGACATTAGCTAAACAGTACGCAGTGATCGTCAATGAAATAGATTGAGGAAAAACAGGTTTATATCTTGACTGAAAACTATGACCAACTTCCAATCAAGCATATCATCTTCATATTGGTTAAAGTGCAAAACCTAATGTTTATATCTTGTGGCTAGGTTGTGCAGACCGGTGCATGTGCAGGGTGACTGCTATACAGTCACACAACACCACATACAATTCTCACACATTTTTAAAGCTGTCTCCCGCCTTTATTCAGAGTCCAACAGTGTAGAAACAAAGCAAATTGTAAGCCATTATTCACAAGAGTTAACTCGGGAGTTATTTAAAGAGCTATTGCTGATGTTTCTCATCCTTAAACCTAACTTCTCAGATAAAAAATAAATAAATAAATAATGCAAGTCCTCTCTGGATCTTCTTCTCTTCTAGCCCTGTCGTTTGGTGTGTGACTACTTTGTGATATTCTTAAATAACTCAGGGGAAAAGACTTTGTGAATATGGCTCCTGTTACCATGTACTGCAAAATATCATTCACAGGAACAGAGCGATCAGTCGCCAAATCTGTGAGAGCAGAGAGAGCACTAAAGAGTTAGATAGTCATAGACATATTTTTGTGATAGCAAGGATTGACCTCAAGAATTCTATAAAAATACATATTTAAAATAAATGTATAATGTGGCATATTTTATTGTTTCTGTAAATAAAATGGTAAATAAAATGGAACATGCACTCATTTTGCTTTTGGTTGTCATTTTTTATTACAAAAGAAACACTCCATCTATTTATAGAGTATTTACTAGATATAGTATACAGTATATGGTTAATGTTCTGACCAGTATTCATAAGCCAGAAATCCCAGTTTAGCCTCAAATTCCTACTTTTGGCTTAAAGGAGTGGAGAGGTTTGATCTCCCTGCTTTTTAAGATTTTTTTCTGATGATACATTTGTAAATTAATTTATTTAAAATATATGTCACTTTGAACCACTCTGCAATTCTCATCTGACCTCTTTTACCAACAATTTTATTCTCAAGAGACCAAAGTGACTGTAATCACAGTTTGACTGAAGCTCTTGTCCCATGTTTTTTTTTAAATTATTATTCTATGCACTGTGCATCTTTTATACATTGGCTGCATGAATTGGCAAGCATACAGATATTTCTAATAAACTGCTTGGTAGGTGGGTGCATTTGTATATACTCCTATCTATATAAAAAGAAAGTGCACTCGTTTTCTTTCAAAATAGTGCATGTTGCAAAGCGTCCTTTACCAGAGCTGTGCCTCTGAGTCTTGGGAGGTGAAACCAGCTGATATAGTTCTTACAATTCTACACTTGTGTCAGAAAGTCATACACTTCTATATTACTGTCTGGTTTGGTTCAATCACTTTTCAGTTCAAAGCATGCTGTGCATGGAAAGATCACTAGTCACACACTGCTCACCCACCTTTTTTCTGCCACTACCTTCATGGATAAGATACTGGAGTGTTAAAAAATAAAACCTCCAGATATAGAAGTAGTTTCTTTCCCTAAGATGTAGCCGTGCTAAAGAAAGAACAAGACAAACTTATTTTGCAAACACCTGCACTGGGTAAATACTGCCCAGTATCCTTACAGCTAGCACAAATGACAGTATTCATAGATCTGCACATAACAACATGTTTTATTGATGCTACTATTTATTAATTCGTTATACAGAATCATTGCCTTCTATTTTTACATTTCTATCAAGTAAAAATATATGATAAATTGACTGATTTGGTATTGTAAACTATCACTGTTAATATTTTTGTCACTAAACAGCCAAATCTTTAATTAAATGTTGCTCCTTTAAATCCCCACCCCCACCCCCATTTCCACCTACTGATGTTTGACTTTTCGTCCTGTCTCTCTATTTCACTGGCAGACACATACATGCACATGGTTATATGCTCTATACAGGATGACCCGCCCATCCGCTAGTCAAAACCACATTTTCTGTGCATGCGCTTGTTCCCCCCCCGTCTCTTTCTCTCACACGCCAAGTATCAATTACAAACTTGCACACACCCAAACCCAGCAGTCGGTCAAACAGCAGAAGAAATGAGCTCATGAGACCATAAATAAGATAAAAAGGTTTTACTTTCAAAGAAAAGCGGAAATAAAGCCTCCGCTGATCCCCACCCTTTTACCTCTGCGACTACAGAATTACAAAAAACAATTAAAAAAAAACAAACTCCTGCTAATATAATATACTGTTAGTGTAAATAATATGATGTTTTTTTTTTTTATTTAATTGTTTAATTGCCTATTTTTGTTAATTTGTAAGAATTTATAACACGTACATAGGACATAACACAATAATATGCTCTTCTGGGTCAACGTTCCTTTGTTTTTACTATATTTATAGAAACTTGCTTTGTAGCCACAACACATGTTTAGTCAGATCAACTTTCTCAAATGAATACATTATACATCTCTTACAGCGTCAGTGTTTCAGGTGATTCCATGATTGTTTTTATATTTAGCCTAAATTTAGCTTGGCATATAGGGTACTGACACAAGGATATTAAGAAAATAATGTTACATTTTTATTTCTAAGTTAATAATTTACTTTCATTTGGGCAACAGAATGACGACATCTCATCTGTCATTATTTTTAAAAAGCTAATTTTAAAATGAGATATTAAGATTAATTTATACAATATATACTATATATGTTATATAACATATATGACATTATTTTTATCTTTGTGAAATTTGTGAATGTGTTTTACGTAAATATTGTGGAGAAACTAAAATTTAAATTTATCATAAACTATAACGGATGAGTCATAAAAAAGTTTATTTCCACTATGAGCTGGTAAATAGATTCACACACAAAAAAAATTCTCGTTTTAGCAATTCTAATGATCATATTGCGAGCTACAGTGTCATCATAGTGGGCTTTCACAGCAAAAATGTTGTCTTTTAAATGCTGCAGCTAGACTTTTTTTTAATCCTTATGTTATTTACCCAAAAGATGTGAAGGGGTGGAAGGACAATATATTTATACCTGTATTAAAAAAAAATTTCACCTTTCATTGCTTTTTAAATGACATTTTGAGAAGCTCTCATTTGTTATGACAAGTTGCGGCTAACTGGGGTATTCCTGATTTAGATCATAGCTACCTCAGTAAAATCTGCCTCTCTAATGTAGGATTATAGCGGTTCAGCTAGTACAAAAGCAAATTGTATAAATAAATGTATATAAATGAAATTGAATGTTAAAAAAAACAAGGGATCACCAATCAATACAAAAAAAAAACATAAAAGCAAAGAATAATAACCAAGTTTATTTATTAGAGGCTCTATTATTCTAATATACCCTAGGTACTATAATACATGTAATAATAATAATTTTAAAAAACCTGATGATGTGATTCTTTCACATCATCACATTACATCCTGAAATTGGATAATTACAACCCAAGACTGCGTTTGTATTTTCGAAATGTCTTTGACAAACTTTTGCTTTATATTTCAGGAATAAATAGTTTCCATGTCAAATGAATAAAGAAATATACAAAGTGTTAAAGCATTTAACACCTCTTGTTTCCTGTTTTGTGGTTTTCTTCACACATTCATTCAGGGCCAAATTTCCCAAAAGCACTTTAAAGTTAAGTTCTTCTTTACTGGTCAAGAGAGCATTCAGGGTTCTTGCTCTACCGTTTGCCAATAATCTTTCTACCTTAATCCTTTAAGTGAGCTTGAACCAATTCAAGACCATTATGTAAGTAAGTACACAATAAATAAACTAATGTATTGGTGGATTATGTTTTTATTTGCAAACAAACCATTCAAAAGTGACCCGGCAATGAGTTCAACAAAAAAGTCTATTAATCATCTGAAGACCTTGTGTTCCATTACTTTATCTTGGTACTTCTTCTTTAGAGTCCAGGCAGACCTTGAATTAGGCCTCAATGAAAGTCACACCATCAATTTTTACAACTCAGAATGTTCCTTTATAACATCTCACCTTTGCTGTGAAATTATATGTTAGCCTAATGATCTAAAAATTGAACAGTACCTATGAAGTGTAGACCTCTGCATAAGTTTATGAGATGTTAAAAATGACTGTGGATCACATTTAATAAATGTTAAACCCTAATTTATTTGGATGATTGATATTAAAGTAATACAAGCTAATGTTTTCCGATAACTATATTTTACTGACCGTCAGGTAATGTTAAAATTTTAAAGCCTATTTTGTAACCCACCAGGTCATTTTGTACCACCAGAATTAAAACATGAAGCTAAAATGTTATTCAGAACAGTGGACACAGCCTCCGCCATTGCTTTCTATAATGTTGCACTTTTTATCATTTTTGCCCACGTGTCGATGTACAGCTTCTGTGGATAAAGTAAACTGAAACATTCAATCTGGTAGCACAGTATGGTTCATATTTTCCCTTCATTGTTCCCTGTATATCCCAAAAACTCCACTAGATGGCCAGACAGACCACAAGAACATCCACTCTCAACATCCCACTCACAGAGCAGGACAGCTCTCTACCACTGCACATGCAACACACATATTAACACAACACAAACTAAGTATAAAAATCGAATCCAACTTTTACTATAAGATTGAGTTTAAGATATGTTTATGCCAATATTTAATGTTTTTTTTTTCCTAATAAGAAAAAGACAGAATGGAATAATTAATATAAGTGCTCATGACTGCCTATCTGACAAATACAGGTCAAATTCATCATTGGCAGCTTACACTGTAAATTTGTTCATCATTTTAATGGATAAAACTTGTTGCTGATTTAAAAAATACTATTCAACTCAATAATCTATATATTTTTTATTAATTTTGGTTGATTTTGACTGTAACATAAATTTAAAAGAAAACATCCAAATTAGCTTTTCTCATATTAACTAATTAAGACAGTTATTAAGAAACTTTTTGTGTATGTTCAAAAGATATTATGCACAAACAGCAGTGTAAAGAAGTTAAAACACATCATTAGCAGATGTCATGCACATTCGGCTCACTCACACATGCACACACACATACACACACGCACCCACACTTATGCCCTGTCCTTGCGGCACTGAAATGCTGGCTGTTTGATCAGATAACAGAAAAAAACATATTAACTGGCTCTTTTAAATTTATTTTAACATACGGTTGGAAAGTATTTCAGTGATAGGCTAAAAATATATTTTAAAAATGTTTGCTTGGCAACAAGGTTAATTTTAAGCCCTGAAAATGAGAATCTATGTCTGCTTTTATCACTCAGACAAACATTCACACATTCGGCTCTGCTTTATCAGAATCAGAATCGGGTTTTATTCGCCAGGTATGTTGACACACACGAGGAATTTGATTCCGGCTGTTTGTGGCTCTCAAGTACAGACTAACATAAAACGCTGTACATTCGTTGTAGACAAGACATTATATACAGTAATTACACAGCGTTCAATAATTGGACAGATCTGTTTTTACTATCCTTTTCATTTACTTGAATATATGTCTTTTATTGGGAAATTTGAATTTTAGTGAACAGGTCAGATTACATATATAAAAATGCTTTAATTAGTCATAGTTTCACAATCAATCGCTACTGCTAGTGTAACTTGTTTGTAACAACATGCATCACCATAGCCATGGCAGCAGCCAGATAGCAGTTGCAATACATTTCACTTCCTGGATTGCTTTCACAATAATCATTCATCTGAACAAAACTGTGTCGCTCTTTGGTGTTAGTGTATTGGATTGGCCTTGTGCCCCTGCCTGTGTCTATTGCATGTTAATCACAGTGAGGTTGGGAGCATGGTGAAGGCCAATCACAGAGAGCACAAAGCTGTGACCTGTATTTGAACTGCCAACCTGTGTAACTCACCCCTACTGATGGCAGGACGTGTACTCACTCACTCACTTACTCACTCACTGCAGAGCTCTTCTCCAAGCGCAGCAAGCCCTCAGGCGGGAAAGCTGCAAGGGCAGAGGGGAGGAGGCAGCAGGCAGAGCAGTGCCAGGCAGAGGGAGTAGAGTGCAGAGTTGAAGCAAAGTTTATTTGGTAAGATTTTGGATCAGAATAATTACTGAGAATGGAAGAAGAGAAAAAGACCATCAAAAAACAAACATCAGGCTGTGCCTTAAGGCCAGCTTTAGTGAGTATAAACTCAATAGGCTCAGAGTTTAAACCCTGCCCTAACCTAAGGGAGCCTAAAAGTGCACACATTTCTCCACACATTTTAAAAACTTGTTGGAACTTTTATTGATCCTTCCGGTCTAAACTTTTTCCTGAGTAGTAATGTATCCAGGTCTCATTTGTTTTCTAGACCTCAATCACACAGCTCAAATCTGCTGGCTTGAGTTGAAATGTCTGGTTTTACCTTAAACAATGTGCTTTTTTTTTTTGTACTTACAGTACATACATAATGAGAGCAAAAGTAGTAGTGTCTTAAGAGCCAACAAGCAATAAATGTCTACAGTGTTGCTTACGCACAGCACTATGCTTTGTAGCTACAATGTTGTGGTATCGGTTTGTTTTTTGTGGCCTACAGGATTTTCATGCAAAACTTGTGACTCACTCTCTCTGTACTCAGAAACGTCAAGAAAAGTTCTGATTTTATTTGGCCTAGAAATTACTAATGCATTCTTTTTTTGGTCTTAGTCACAGATAGAGATTTTTGACATAAAAATAACTGGTAGATACACAAAGAAAAAAAATAATAAAGCAAGGTCATGGAAATATATCTTCTTAAATCTCATGTGCGCCTGCAAGGACTGAAAATACTGACACTTTTCTTTATCATACAAAATAGCTAAATTATTTCAATAACATTATATAACATTAAAATTATATTAGGAATCGCACATGTTGTCCCCTTTACAAAATCATGCTCCGGTTGACTGCTGTGTGACACAGCATAGTTTAGCAGATTCATCATTATCCAAGGCCACATGGCAAATAGGTGCAGCAGCCCTTTTTTACGCACAGCAATATCACAGTCCCGATCTGTCACCCTTCACTTGCCGTAATGTGAGAAAGCAAGACGTGTTGCGCCTATTATCACTTCCTGGCAAGGCTGGCACACTGATCCCCCTTCCCCAGGGAGTCAAGCAATATGGTGGCGTACGCTCACAGCTTACCAGCTAGGGCACCCGCTGTCACAACACATCAGTGCTATGTCCACCATCCGGTCAAAGGAAAACACACACATACACACACACACACATGCACATGCACTTCAGAGATACCTAACGACAGATAAATATAAAATAGCATAAAAAATAGAAAATTACATAAATGTGTTACAATTTTCATCATATAAATACATACCTACATAAAAGAACTGATGAATTTTGTAATTAGATATTACAGATAAGACTGATAATACCAAACAAATAGTCGAATTTGTGGTCTACTGTATGAGCAATTCCTCATAATTATCTATTTTTTTCTCTGTCAAAGCTAATGAGTAGCATCCTTTATCTTACTGTTTTTTGGCAACAAGAGCTAGCGATCAAAAGGAGCTGTGGCTTTTTTTTTTTATGAAACGCGGTTACATAGGTACAATTAGATAGAACAGTTAGATTACAGATTATTTAGATTATTTATAGCTATATATATATAGAGAGAGAGAGCTAATTTCTTGTCCTTTGATTCAAGCTGCTTGCATTATTATTCTGTTCTTTAAAGGTACAATAAGAAAAACATATTCTCCAATTAGCAATATCACAAAAATTATTTTATTTATTTTCTGATTTGCGTCACTCTAGGGACAGCTGTATACAAACAGATATTTGATATCAGTATTTTATTTGTCCTAGAGAACAATCGGTTAAAATTTAAAACAAATGTTTTAAACATTCTAACTAGAATACAGCTATCAGCCATTACATTACAACGCAAAACATTATGCCCAGTGTTGTGTAGGCTCCCCTCAGGGCATAACTCTGCACAGTCTTTGGTGGTGTGCTGTGGTATCTGGTACTAGGACATTGGCAGCAGGTCATGGTGCTGTTGGTTGTGGGTTGGTTGTTATGGATCACACTTGTCTGTGTGGTGCATCCCATGGATGCTTAATCAGATTAGGACCTGGGCAGTTTTAAGGTTCAGTCAACAGCTGAACCCTGTGCACAGCAGGCTGTGGTGCACTGGATGTTCTGGTGCCATTCTGTCATAGCCAGCATTGACTTTTTTTCAGTTATTTGGGCTGCATCGGACTAGGCAGGCTGGCCTTTGGTCCCTGTAGGCATGGATGAGCCTTGGGTGCCCATGATCCTGTCAACAGGTTTACTGGTATATAATAAATATCCAATGTTAATGTGTTAACGTAATGGCTGATTGGCATATATAGTAGCAATTACTGGTGGGTTCTGTGCTGGGATTTTAGAATTGCAGTAGAAGTGCATATGTAAAAATAATGCAAAAATGAAGCATATTAAAAAATACCGCTACATTATTGATTTATTCCTTTCCTTTTTTATAAATTGCTAACAGGTTTTTTTCAATACTTACTGTAGTTATATTTTTCAAACCTCTTCACACAGATAGCACAACGGTATTCTATGTGGACTAAATGGTGGAATTGTTTTTTGCTTTTAGACAAAATGCATTAATTGACAACATCTTTCAAAAATCCCTCATTCTCTTCAAACTCCATGTATCGACAGCACGTTTTGCATATGTTAACATACTGTTTTCAAAACTATTACACCTGAGACCAAATCATAGCAAAAATAATTTGGACATCTATTTGATACATTGAAATATTATAGTGAAATATATTGAAAATCTAAAAACCAAAAACAATAAGGGAAAGGGAGTGGGAGGAGTGGTTGTTGGAGTAGTGGAAGACCACAGAAACAGAGTCTAAGATCAGTAGTATCTAATGAGGTTAGGACCAGTATAATTGATCATATGATAAATCATGGTTTCTCTATGATAAGGACTGGAATAAAGCTGTAGTCAAATCTGCCATGCTCAACAGCGGCATCTGTTGTACAGATATTCCATCAAACCAACAGGTAAGATTCGGCACTCTGCAAGGGAACTTGAATAAAAGTACTTTGCAGCGGTATTGTAAATACTTCTTGTGTGTCTGATTCTGTATTTCTTCTTTAGAAACAAAAGGTTATCTCCCACAGCGGGGGGGAAAGGGAGTGTTTTCACCAGTCAGCAGGAAAGTGCAATTGCTTGGACAATGCCATAAAACTCTGAGAGATTTGTTAACTTAGCAGACAAGGCTACATTTTCGACACTTACATAGGCCACATTCCATTTATGGATGGCTTCTGGTGAAGGCTCCTCCCAGGTGAGGAAAGGGGGCAAGGGAGAAGAAATGTGAGAACATTCATAACTGTATGGGAAAATGTGGAATTTAATCCTGCCATGTCCTCACAGAGTGGTTTGAGGGCCATCTGAGTGATCAGATGTCCCCTCTGGATGGAATGAATGCTGAATGGCAGGAAATATCTGCGGAAGATTGCCAGGGATGGGTAAGGCATTCTAACCGGATTTTCCCAGGTGTATGCCAAATTAGAATACAAGATGTGATGTTGATGAAGATTTGTTGCCCAATCAAGAGAACCACACTGACTAGCAATGGTGAATATGTTTATTAGTGAGTATTCTATTCATATAGGATGTCTGTATTTTTGTTTGTTGTAATACTACAGTAGAGGAAACACTTTAATTTTATGTTGGCTTTTGTTGTCTGAGTTGAATTAAACATGTGCAGTGATGATTTATCATATCCATTCTTATCATAGGAATTCAGACCTTCTGGAATATCTATGAATTTATTAATAACAGAATCTATTTATTTATTTATTTATTGTCCTTTAAAGTGCACAAAGATATGCACCCATGGTATCAACTCTGAACTCCGGCCCCTGTGCCCGACATTAAGTAACTGGGTAAATTATAAATGTAGACACATAAAGAGACACGTTCCTGCAGTTGTTTTAAGCCTGTTCTGTTTGACTGCAATACAACGGCTAATAAAAGTATAAAGTGGGAAGTTTATCGCAAGTTCATGCATGCCAAAATATGACAAGATTAACTGTTCCAGCACACTTTCTACTAGACGTCTGCTAGATCTGTCTGCACAGAACTTGTTCAGCTTCAGCGCAAAGGTCAAGAGGGAAAAAAAAGTGTCAAGTGGAATCTTCTGCAAAGACTGGGTGAGCTGCTATACCAGCAGTCACCTTTTAAAGGTTGGTTGTCTCTGTAGACAATACTGAACGCGTTGTTTCCCTATTGATCCCAACTAATGCATTTTGGCATCTTTAACACTTTTTTGGAGAATGTAATTCACAGCAGTAAAAATGCAGATTTTTTAGGAAGAACCTCAGAATCGGACTACGAAAACCTAGGGAAAAGGTAGGTTGTGAGATATTTTATAGCTCTGTATGACAATTCA
This sequence comes from Leiocassis micropogon, assembly GCA_028565275.1. NCBI lineage: Eukaryota > Metazoa > Chordata > Actinopteri > Siluriformes > Bagridae > Leiocassis > Leiocassis micropogon. The sequence continues at coordinate 14,367,998 of JAOVVA010000054.1, read as the reverse complement.
GAACATTTAGACATGAAGAATAAAAGGTATGGTTAGCAATTTATTGAAACATCATAGTGCCCATATTTTACTGCTGAAACTCCTATTACTAGTGATAAGACAAAGGGATGACACAACCTCCCCATAGGGCCCAGTGCAGATTCATGTACACGCGAATGAACACCCTATGCTTACCCACACAGGCAGACCTAGACAATCACCTGCCCACTGACATAACATTTTGTTTGTTAAAAAATGAAGCTGAAGCTCTTAGAAACCTTGGACCAGGTACATTATCCATTTTGTATCACTGTTGTTGTGCTTCTTCTATATTGTTTAATATATAAATACATATATATTTGTTTGTGATGCCGGGTTATTACTGTACTTACTAAACCACACACATTCAGTAGATATCACACACCTTGGGTGTATTTGTTTTTAATCAGGGAAACATTCGTATTCAGTATTCATGCACAAAATTTACAGCTATTCTGCAGAGGAAAAACATAAGGCTAGGCTATGACCACATGGGGAAGTGTATAGACACACACACATACACAGGCATCACCATGATCTGCGAACAGCTTGCCTGATGGATAGGGAGTGGCAGAAAGCAATGCCAGAGCATGACAAGATTAAACTTTGGGACATCTCTCCACCCGACAGCTTAAACAAGCAGAGGGCAGCAGGCGGTCACCAGGGGCATGATTGAGGTTGCTGAGGTATAGCATGGTATCAGAGGGAGCAGAAAGGGAGAAAAATACAGGAGTGGGAGACATATGTGGTGTCACAGCATCTCTGTAATGTCAGCCATGTCATTTGTAATCAGCATTGGCTGTAATTTTCTGAGCAATTAGAGCGCTTATATTGAGAGAGCAGGCTGACAAACAAGGCCCTCTTGCAAGCATGCAGACAGTCACACATCTACATGGCCAATGTCTCTCTCCGACACACACACACACACACACACACACACACACACACACACACACATAGCCTCCGGTGTGTGGCCTGCTACAGCTACTTTTTTCTCAAATATATTTTTACACCCTCCTCCTCTTGATTCCTGTCAGCTACGATGCACTCTTGCAGTGTGCCACACACCACCTTGTCTTTACCTAATACTTAATTCTGTCCTATTCATGCATTTTTCTGACTGCTACATTTTTATCCTGTTGCCATATTTTCCACATTCAAGATTTTGTTTACCATTTTGGAATTCAAACAAAAATGTAAAAAAGTTTTTTAAAATGTAAAAAAGTTTATTCTTTTCATCATGGGTGTAAAATAGAAAAGGTAATTTAATTTAATGAGTATAATTGAGCATAAATTTGGCATATCTATATTTTACTGGAGTTTTTTTTTTTTTTATTAAATACTTTGAAGACCCCCCCCCCCAAAAAAATCTGATTTTACTTATTACATTTCTTATTTAGAACTTTAATGTACTTGTTACAAATCACAATTGTTTATTTTTATCTCAACCAGCCAATGACTATATGCTGTGCTGTATATACATCAAATTAATGAAGTTATTTTCATAGGGCATTTGATTAAGTTCATTAAAGGGAGAAAGAAATACGGATCATACAATTAAAGTGGAAATAAAAAGTCTAAACACCCCTGTTAAAACTGTAGGGTTTTGTGATACATATATATTTTTTTAATTAATCAAAATAAATTATATCGGATCTTTTGCCACCTGTAATATGATGGAGCAAATTCAAGTATAAAAACAAAGAAATATTTATGGACGAAAATAAACAGATAAATTTCCTTTTAGTATAGTGTGCATGTGACTGTTCTCAGAATTAACCCATCACATTCAAAATCATGGCAAATTAAAGCACACAGTCTTTGAATCCTTTGCATTTATAGGTTTTTGGAATAATTTTTGTGAATTTAGCCCCAGTCATGTTCATTTGACAGTAACAGCCTTAATAAACAATAACTTGAAATAAATGTTTTCCGCAGCTTAGCAGCCTCTCAAAACATTTTTTTCTGCACTAATCCTTACGATATTGCTTGAGGTTTGAGGGTTTAAGGGCATTTGTTTATCCACAGCTTTCTTAAAAAACCCAATATAACATCTGAATGAAGTTTAAGGCTGCTTTTAAGATTGTGCCAAATTATCTTGCAAATTACCATAGTCCATGCCACATTGTAGAAGACCACATTAAGTTCATATTGCATTCCTCTGGTGTTTACAATGTTTATGCACGAAGCAGGATATCAGCATGTCTATGTCACATTCAGAAAATCAATATAAATAAAAGAAATGTTTAGTCTGTACATTGGTCAGAACTCAATGATATCTTTACGTTTCATACATTGTAGAACCTGAAACCAGTCGTCAGAAAAATTTCTGTCTGTATGTCTGTATATCTGTATTCCTGTCCAGCCGATTTTGTCACAGCATCACGCAAAACTGGCTGGACAAAATGTAATGAAGCTTTGCCAGTCCTTCAGTATCTGCCTGAAGTTAAATTTGCGCCATAAATGAAATCAAAACGTTGTGTAGAAAGGATGCTATGAGCAGTTATACACCAGATTATGTCACAGCATCCAGCGATTTTTTCTGATTTAGTGCTTTTTCCCTCAAAGTGGGTGTGGCTATACGCATGACTCAACAGAGCCAATCATCAGAGCCAGCTAAAGTGGTATTAATTAATTTTAACACTCTGAAGGCATTTTAAGACAAAACTTAATCTTTATCACATTACCAAAATACAGTGTACTGTATTTGGCTAAAGAAGTACTTAGCATAAACTTAGCATAAACAAGGCATAAATACTCAACCCTACAAAATTTTATTTCTTTGTATTAATAAGTTAGGCAGAGAGTTCTGCTGTACAGAAAGACAGGCAAACATGTATGGGGGTTCAAACCGAAATAATATCACTGATTATATTAAAGCTGATCAGCTTATTTTTAGCTTTAACCTTGTAACTCTTTCTACAAACTCTTTAACTATCAACGACGGGTACTGACGCTAGTTTAGGATAAATACTGGATCCAATTCCTCACACCGTCCCTCCATATTGAAAAGCGCCGTGTGTGTGTCACTGTATTTTTATCAACCCTCCGGACACAATGACATCATAGTAAGTGCATGATAAGCACCTGATAAGAGTGTGGTGTGATCTGATCGGACATAGTCATAACTTGGTTTGATCATATTGGACCTGGTGAGCGCATGATCATGTGCGTGATAGGAAATTAGTGACAACGTGACAGATGCATTGGGAACCTGATAGGGACTGGGCTAGGAAGTAGAATGAATTTGATATTGTAAAAGCACATTTTCCCATTTTAACCCCATTCTCTCTGCGTTCTTTGATATTTTTAGGACACCCTGGGAACTTCATGGTCTTTGTTGCAGTGTGATGAGGGTTTTAACAGTTGGCGCAAGGTGTTTTTAGTGATACGCTGTGTGTGGTGTTAGGAAGCTGTACATGATTATCAAACATTTCCACCTTTGTTTCATCAGTACATAAACATAAGTTCCATAAAAAGCATTACTTGATTAGTCCTTTCCTGACTGCTTAACCTTATAAATAAACATTGAATGTACTTACAAAGGCCTGTATGTCAAATGAGGCAGCTCTTGGTTATTTTTCTTTATATGTCTTTGCATTAAGTTGTCTGGTAGAATGGTTCATTTCAACTGGTTTGGAGATAGCTTAATGACATTTCTGAGACTCCTGAGCACCAATGGATAGTTCTCTGATTTCATGGCTGATGTCTTTTCTACCTCAGGTAATGCAGACACACACCTGAGTGCTCCAGAATACCAAACTACAACAAAAAGTTTATAGAGGTAGTCACACTTCTTAATGATTAACTAATCCTTAAAATTTCATTAGTAACACCTGGCTACTAATTATTATGTCAGCTATGGCGTAAGGCAGGGTATACTTGTTTTTTTACTATTGGTTAGTGAATCTTTGTTTACTTTTTGGGAACAAATAACTACATATTTAAATCTGTTTCTTGCTGTTGTTGTTGTTACCTGAGGTTATTTGTTTGTTTATAGAATTTAATAAAATCAATTTTAATTCAGACCCTGATAAATAAAACAACTAAAGGAAGACTTGCATTCTTTTTCCACTGTAATTATCATACACTTGTTATCAAGTAATTTTGATTAATCCAAAATAAAAATCTGCTCTTTTCGTAAGATTTTCTTGACATCATCTTGGCTCTACCCAACTGTTGAAGTCATTATTCACAAAGAGCTTAGGAGGAATCTATGGGTCTCATTGTTGAACAATGAACAGAGAATTGGAGGAAAAAAGAAATTCAAAAACATTAGATGAACCATGTAACATAGAGGAAAGCCACAATGACATGAACAAAACATCCCTCCAAAAACTGACAAATGGACAAGAAGGAAAAATATATCCTGACTGTAAAACAAGGAAACTTACAGCAACATTACAGGAGCTGCAGGAATATCTAATGACTTCTGGTCACTCTCTGCATGTGTTTCATGCCAGCCTGAATCACCCCAAACAATGCGGCAAATAT
>JAOVVA010000054.1:14330497-14345042 GCA_028565275.1 Leiocassis micropogon | reverse complement strand
CCTTCTGGGAAACTGAGTCTGCAAAACAAAAACTACAAAAAAGACAAAACAGTACCCTCTAGTGGCGATTCCTTACAGTTTAACTTGAATTAGAACAGATTTAGTAGAATTCAGAAAGTTTGCTAGTGCAATCTTAGAAGCATCTTTTTTTTCAAACTGTAAATATTTAGTGGTTGATAACGTCTACACATTTTGATATTTAATCACAAGGCCGCTAACATGTTCTGCTTTTCCATTATCATGGTTAATGTAGAAAACATACAAACATGTTACCTGAACAAAGATTGTTATAGCTGAGCACATATTTAATCCATGCATGTTTTTTTTCCTGCCCTATTTCCAAGTGAATCTGGGCTAGTCGGTCACAGATATCTGCATGTCCGATCCCTATATTTTTAATGTAGCACGCAAGTATTTTGGTGGATGCCCATCCAGATGCAACCCTCCCTAATTTTTCCTGACATGTCCACATTTAAGAGACATTTAAGAGAATTCCCTGATTAAGAATCAAACCCAGGCTGCATGCCAGTCACTAGTGCCCTGGCTAAAAATAGGGTGATACAGAGCGCTACATGAAGTAAAAGTGAGCAATAGTCAACAAATTTTTGTTACTGTGTTAACATGTTGCACTAACTCACTATAACAGGGGTGTAGATTGATAGCCTTCTCAAACTCTGAACAATTTGCAGTATAGCCTACAAAGCTCTCCTGTGAGCTGCGCTGGATAAAGTGTCTGCCAAATGCTGTGAATGTAAATGACAGTGACTTACCACATTAAAAAAGACATTCTGTTTGCCAAAAATTACTGGACCAAATAATGCAAAGTAATGATGACTGTATATAAACAGGTCACAGAAAGTAAGGTCTGATGCTGAGGCTCTTTAAAAACTCTTTATACAAATACAGTTTGAGATGTTCTGCACAATCATGCCACATTGTCAACTTTGACTGAGGCAAGTAATGCATGTTGACTGCAAGCCTGCATGAGTCAGAGGAGGTGTCTGCTGGAAAAGTGCCAAGACCCTAAGATTGACACTCATTAGTAGACTGCTAGGAGCCAGAACCTAATGATGCATTTTGAAGGCCATATCTCACTAAAAATAAATTATTTGAATGATTAAGACTAAAAGAGCTAGATGGATTAGAAAAAGTCTTCAGTCAGACTGCTGGTTGGCAAGCTGTTGTCAGATGTAACAACACTTAAGGCCACCACAACACCCACCACCCCAAGCTTCTTTGTACTGGTGCTGCCCAGCCTCAAGCTGAGGCCTTTCTCAAAGCTGTCATTCATAGAAACCACAAATACACTAGGCACGTAAACACAACCATAGACACACACATCAGTGTCTGCTTCATGCCACAGCTTAAAAGCAGTATGGGTGAGCAAAGCTAGAACCTACGGGCAAACTGAGACATATACACAAACAAACATAAAGGCAATCTGCCCTGGCTTTAATTCTTTGATCCTTTTCATATGGTTTCAAAGCGAGAAATGAAGCTGTCTATCATGTCATTTGTTTTCATCATACAAATAAAGTTATTCATCCTGTCAATCATTCAATCAAACGCAGGCTCATCACTCTAATTGTAGAATTAACATGCCAATTAAAAAACTAAGTTTGAGACGTAAACCTTTCTTTTGCTCAGGTCTTTATAATTCTATAATACTGATTAATTTTTTCAGAGAAAAGTCTATTGAACTGAGCAGCAACAACTATTCAACATTACTTAAACAAGAGGACATGTATTTAAAAACAACATTTCCTGATTAAATAATCAGTATATGGCATGTGTTGATTCTAAAGTTATGCTGTTTGCTTTTCTCAAGTATGTTTTTGTTTTTGTATTTTAAGGGGTACTCCCAGTGTTCATTGTCAGATGCTCTATTGATAGGTTGCAAGGGTTTCCTACAGGTACTCCAGATCCACCTCTAAAACATGCTGGCTTTCTTGTTCTAATTTCTTTCTGGCAGTGGTCAATACCATAAATGTCACCCACGTGCTCATTAGTGCTTTAGTACATTAGTGACATTTAGTACATATAAAAAGTTAAGCGCTCAATTATATTTAATAGATCATAAAACTGACCTCATCTGAACACAAAAAAAGTGGAAGAAACTTCTGTGGGTAAAATAAGAGGCAGGTATCATTACAGGATGTCTTCCCCCTTTCTTAGCCTACTGCTCTCCTGTGCTGTTTTCCCACAGTGGTCCTTCCTGATGAGAGACGAAATATACTTCCCACCAGTAGGTGCTTTCATCAGGCTGAGAGAGGCAGGCTAAGCTTCTGTGCCAAGTGTGTCATTGCATAGGATGGAGCACCAGAATTACTGAAACAGGGGAAAAAAAACGTATTGTGCAAATTTATCAGTCTAACTTTACAGAGATCGATGGGGATGGGTTTCTAGGTTATAAAAAAGTGAGATGTATACTCAATTTACTTGTATACTTCAGGTCAAAACCTGTTCTGAAGACCTTTTATTTAATGCTGCACTAAAGCATTCTGGAAGTACTTCCAAGCCTACACACACACACACACACACACACACTCTGTCTTCCCCTGGTGAACCATTATAATAACCATACATTCTGCATATATCCTAGTGTATTTTAGTCTCAGGTCAATAAGATCAATAAGATGCTAAAAGCTCAGCAAAATGTATAAAAGACATTTTCAAAATTGTTTATAAAGCTAAACAGAATAGCTAAACATTTTTTTTAATTATTTGTTTCATTTGTTTATAAAGCTAAAAACATGCACCTTCATTCAAGACATAATACAAAAAATGTGCACATCAATATTCAGCAGACCTCAGATACATCTACAGACTTATGCACTACAAGGACAGTTGTATGAGAGCTGTCCGCAGGGAGGCATTTATTTGTTTGTCCAAAGGCTGAGGAGTGTCTTAGTTATGATTGAATCTGTCCTTCAACTTAAGATGATTTTTCTTGTGAGATTTCATCTTAAGTGAAGAGAGATTTGAGCTCCGGCTTAATAATTCACTATAACCACAACATGTCAGGTTGAACTTTTTGCCATTTTAAATACACTCAAAAAGACTATGGAACTATTAAATCTATGGAATGAAAGCACAATAATATTTAATTATTTGATTATTATTATCTGAAAAATCAATTAGAAAAAAATGTGCATGTCACTCTTGCTTAAAGTGAGCTGTAACCATAGTAAGTGAATAACTGCACAAGTTGGCTATGATTTCTGGTGCAGTCCAGTGTTCCAGTGTTTTTTTATGCTCATTAAATATCACTCAACTTCTGTCATCCTTGAACCTGGGAGGCTTAGTTTTGCATTGCGCTTAAACATGAAACACAGATGGTGAACTCAGAGTCTGACAATCTCGTTTTACCAAATATGATTCAAGAAAAAATTATATGTTATTAAGTAAAATAAAGTTTGCCTCTTTGCTGCAACTACAATTTGCGAACATATTGTAACCAACTTGAAATAACATGAAATAAGAAATAATAATGAAGCTGAGTTATGATGCATTCCAGGTTGTCAACAAAGAGACTGAAATACTATATTCACTGCTATGTAAGAACTGGTCCAACATTACAACTAATTACACACTGAATATACTGTCTGTGTTTAACTGAATCAAAAGAGACTGGACTCTTAAATTTCATTAAATACTTTAAACCTTATGTAAACAAGGAAGCCACTTTCCTGGAAGCCACTACCGTAGGTAAATCTGAATTAGGAAGTGAAAAGTATTTCTAATGTTTTTAGGAAGTGGCTGCTATTCTTCACTGAACCGAGCATGCATTAACTTGTGAACTTAAAGGGAATTGAAAAAAAATGACTAAGTCAGACTTTTCTTAGGCAGATTTACTAAAGTAATTATCTTCACCACTAGACATGCTCACCCTGCAGGTACATAACGTCTTTATAAAACCACATGCCTCTCATCACTATGTTACTGGTGTCTTTTTCCACATCATCTGTTCACATGTTCTAGTCTGCTCTCAACTGCTTTTGTGTATTAAAAAGTTCTCATATAGCCTTGTTAGTACATATATAAAGGTAGATTCATGACTCGCTAACATAGATGAGCCTTGACACCTGGCCAAGTGCTTTTTCCAGGCCATGGGCCAACAGATACACTCTCTCATTCATAATTTCATTCTGAGCAGACAGACTGGGGCAACACAAGTCTGTGCTTTGCTACAAAAGTCTTTAAGATTTGCCTTGGTGTTGCAGCCAGAGACAAGCAGGAATTGATGAAATATTATGGCACCTTGCCACTCTGAGAAAGCCTGGGTTTTGGAGGGAATCATTTAGGCCAGTGGAGCAAACCACAAGAATGCAAGTGAGAGCCCAGCTGCCTTTTTCTGTCAAATGTAGGCACTGCACTGTCTGAGCAACTCAGCAAGCCCAGCAAAGCATTTAATGTCCAAGACACCCCCACACACAACGTGCCACGATTCTACTGCCACACCAAGTGCTGCTTATATACCCCCCGCCTCTGCATTCCTGGTGTACTTCCAATTCTTCTGCATTAACAGACATTAAAAGACATCTTAAGCAAGCACATCAATTGTAGTATTTCATCAGGTTCTGTGAAAAAAAAAAAAAAAAAAAAGTAATTATGATTATTGTGAAATGTCTCTTATTGATAGGATCAGCGACATGACATGTCATGTCTTCACTTTGGCCGTCTGCAGTCGCTTATGTGCACCCTCACCTGTTTATGGATTGATGCATGGTTTTAAAAAAATCTTCAGCGAATGTTTACCATGCCCCTAAACTGCATAACACCGCCATAATGACAGAAACAAAGTAATTAGAATGTCATGGGATGTTGTCATTGTGTTTGTCCTACAGGAACATTTTTAAATGTCTATAATACTTGGTATTGTTTCAGGCAAATGACACATTTTTTATAATTGTACTTGACTCTGAGACTGTTGTGTCAATCTAAATTCATTGTTAGAAATTATGTTACTGTCAGCACTCTTAGGAAATTCAAACGGTTCTCACTCTACAAAGTGATAAATCCTAATTGGACTTTGCTCAAGGAGCTCTGCTCCCAGTGCTTCCATGCAGCCCCCAGTAAGTAGGGTTAAAGTCTTCTCTCCAAGAGACTTAGCATTGATTACCAGCTAATTATAAACTAAGGAAGTGGCAGTCTCTTTTTTGAGGTTGCAATGGAATACATTTACACTTCTCCAAGAGTTCATGTGATATTGGGTGCAAATTCCATGGAGCTCTAAGTGCTACCTTCTCCTCTCCTCTCCTCTCTCATCATGTTGTCTCTCTCTCTCTTTCTCTCTCTCTCTCTCAGCCTCTGTTACTTGCTTTCTCCACCTCTTAATTCAACTGCTTCTTTTCACAGCCCCCAAACTCACACACTGCGTTCACAGCCTCTGTAGGTGGTACCTCCCCAAAGCCTACTTTCACACCCGACATGGGGATTCAAATAAACATATGTTGTGTTAATTAGGTCCCTATGCCGCTGTATACTCAGACAGAAAGGCCTAGTGAAGGGATGTGGTAGGAAAAGCATATGTTCCAAAGTCTAATCAGACTTATTTACAGCATGATTATGAAGCCTGTCCCACTTCTGGTGCTCTACACATATCAGCTGAAAACTTACTGCACTGTGTGATTCCCTGTGACTGCCATGATTTATTTAGTGTCAAATCTGCAAATAAATTATTTGATAAGAAAATGGTTCATTTTCTATACTTAAACCTGTACAGTCTAGATTCCATGTGCTGAAATGTATTAAATATTTTGACCAAGTATAAAAGCCATTTAAAAAAAAGTCAAAAGCAAGAACGCTTTAAGCAAGCCACACAAGTGCTGTTTGACATGAATGATGAAGTACAGTGCGGCAGGGCCTGTCTCTCAGCGCTAGGGTCCACGGAAACACTGGCCTCGGTCAGGTTTCAGTGGTGGGGGTGGGGATGAGAAGTACTTCTACCTTCCTCCATGTATAATTGACTGAGATCAGGGAGAGCAATTCATCTGCAGAGATCAGCCCCGGTGTTGCAGTGCAACAGATTCGGAGGTTTAGAGTGTACTGTTGTTAAGCGCAAAACTGGAAAATCTCATATTTGTAGCAAAAAAGTGTGCACAATGAGTCAGAAGGTCGCCACTCTACAACGCAACTAAATTTCATGTATGAAACTGTTGCAAAACACTCATGACATGTTTTGAATGCAGAAATGTTAATTAATTAATTAATTAATATTGTTTCTTTCTAATTTAGTGCTGAAAAGAGTGGTACCTCAATAGTTAAGACATTTCACTGCTAATCAGAAAGCTTGTGAGTTCTCCTAACACCACTAAGCAAGGCCCCTAACCCTCAACTGTTCAATTGTATAAATGAAAGCTTTTGTTTCTGTAAGCCACTCTGGATTAGGCTTTCTGCCAAAAGACATAATTGTAAATGTCAGTAGACATGAGGCATACTGACACAGTCATAACTTTCATTAATTTTACATTGTAATTTACACAACACATATTATGAAGTGTTCCCTGGGGTTTCATGCTGCAGTCTTTAGCCAAGATATAACAGCTCTGATAATCTATTTTATGTGTAATCCAAACAAAACGCCTTCTTAACTAATACATTTTATTGCTTGAGGGTTGTTAAAAAATTAGTTCAAGCAACTTAATTATTTTTTAGTGTAGAATAAAAGAGATATACAGCAATATATATGTGATATTTATATTTACTTTCTACAGTTAAGTGTACTCTCGTGCTTACATGCATGAGAATACACTAGACTATTTCTTACATATAGAAATAAAACTGAAAGAGCCAAAGGTCTCTTGACTCATAAACCCAAAATAGAAAACAAAACCGTAATCTGTTGACAACAACTGGGTGTGATCCTTTTACATTAAAAGCCACTGAATAAATGCTCTTACCTCTGCAGGCTACAAAGAAGAATGTCGCTGTAAATTGTAAAACCTGTGTACATGTTATTAGATAATGTGTTAGTGGGCTAACTGTGGACAGAAGGCAAGTTTATCATGGGGACACTGTTGGATTTCCTGCAGCGATGTAGTGTATCTAAAGCCAGAGAGGTGATGTTCAGCCCCGGAGCAGAGAGGGACACACGGCTGGACTGCTCATCATAATACAGGAGACGATATGTCCCTGCCGTGGGTGTCAACACTAGTGAGTTCAGCGCCTGACCTTGTGAGCTCACCTTGCTAGGAGAGATGCAAATAATTGAATTAGTGCAATGACAAAGTTAAAAATGAACTGTACTTGTACTAAGGGGGACTCTTTCACTCTTCCTCTGAGTGTGTGTGTGTGTTAGTGTGTGTTAGTGTGTGTGGGAGAGAGGGAGAGAGAGAGAGAGAAAAAGAAACAGTGAATGAGTGTGATTGAGATAGAGAATATATTTCTGTGCATACACATGCGGATGGGCGATATGTGTCGCTGATTTATCATAAGAGGGATAAGTAAAACTCAAGTACAACATTCTTACAAAATATATAATGACATTCAATAATAATAATGATGATGATGAAGATGATAATTAATATTATCTGGTTGGTGTCTGTTTTAAGAATTACTCTATTACTGTAATTACTAGAAAATAACTAGTGTAATTAATTATATAAGACTATAAAGACTATGTATGTAAATACGCACTTGAGTCATTTCATTATGTTTGGCATGTTTGCATTATGTTTGGCATGTTTTAGATATATAATGAATACTAGTGAAGCCCAAATAAACGTTTTCTTTCGTTAACTTTAACTGTTTCCTAGAACCTGTTTTAACATGGGCCAATTTAATGGCCTAAATAAACTTGAGATAGCGTGTTACTGCGTTTTCATTTCAGATGTGTTAATTTACCTTTAGGAGACTTTAGGTTCTCTGTTGAACTTGTTATTTCTCATTATCATGAGTTTCAGTGACTGAAAGAGTCTGGAGATGTGGCTGAAATGTGTCCCTATTTCCTGAGTGATGATCCGTCACACACAGTTTTGAACTCATTCATGTAAGTAAGGGAAACGGCGACACGGCAACACTATACTAAACATTTCATCGTGTTTAATAAACCACTAGTAAACTCGCTCATTTCGGACAGGTCCGGCAAATTATTGGAAAGGGGCGTGGTTTCGCACAAGTATCACCCTATCACCGTCCTGTGTGAGCTCCGGTCCCCGCCCCTTCTAATTACCTCTCACCGAATGTATATCACAGCCTGGGAGACCGGCAACTCTCACTCTGATGTAAAACTTTGAAAAAGTGATGCACAGTTATTTATATTACAGTAATGTACCCAGTACAATGAAATAAATCAAGAAACACCGATATGCCAGGCATGTCAGACATGGGACGGGTCTTATTTTGGCCGTAAAAGAGACAGGAGCAGTTCTCAGAAGTCGGAAGCTTGTGTCAGAGAGAGAGAGAGAAACAGAGAGAGAGAGAAACAGACAGAGAGACTGGTTCATTTTGCTTTGGATCCTTTCCATGAAAGTTTTCATTTGAGCCTGTTTATTGTAGTGGGCAGCCAAAAAAAAGTAATCTGCCACCCTATGATCCTGCACGTGAGCGCGGAGCGAGCCTGCAGATGGGCGGCATAGGCGGCAGCTTCTATATCAACATGCTCAATGGAAGCGACGCGCAAAGTTTGGCCAAAGACGCAGAGACGAGCGGTCACCTTCACCGGAGGAAGGAGCTAGCGGACTTCAAAATGGGCGTTCAAGACGCGCGGCTGTACTATCCAGATTCTGTTCCTAACGGCCAGGACAACTTTCCGCCGCCGTACCACGGCGAGCAGAGCGCTGGTGAACTCGGAGCGCAGGCGGGGAGGTTTTACTCCGCGGCGGCAGCAGCAGCGGCTCCGCTCGGTAACTGTGCGTTCAACCGCAGCAGCGCGGCCCAGGCTTACGCAGGGGCTGATGGGTATTCGCCGGACAGTAAAGACGGCTACTCGGCCAGCGCGGAATCATATCACTCGCATTTTCAGCATGGCTATCCGCGCGCGCCTCTCTATTCCTTACCTGGCCTACAGGTGTGCGGCAAGACGCAGGTGCTTCTCAACAACTACCCGTTGTGGGCCAAGTTCCACAAGTACCAAACCGAGATGATCATCACCAAACAGGGCAGGTAAGGAGGCTAAATCTAATATTTAAGTAGGCAAAATGATGCATTTGAGTTAGATCAGTGGAGGAGTATGGAGTAAATGTGAAGAATAATAGGATTTCCAGCGCCAGAACGCGCACTGACAGTGGAAGCATCTGCACAGGAGCGCAATCCCACTGCTATCTGGAAGTCAAATAAAACGTTGTATTAGCTGAATATAAAAAAAAAAAACATGATTTTGTTATGTCAAAGTAAACAAATATTCATAATAATCTGTCTGTAGTCACTTAAGTTATGGTTAATTTGGAGAGGAACTTAAAAATAAGTGTTTAATATCTTCAACATTCTTTTGAAACATCAAATCCTTGTGTTAAAACAGATTCTCTGATTGATTATAAATGCAATATCATGACATTCAGTATTTTCTTTAGCTGATTTCTCGCTCATGTAAAAGCCTTACGATGCTATTGACAATTATTTGCTGAATGCTAAATAAATAAATAATTGTTTACAGTTTTAGCATTTAGTTTTAGGTTACTACAGCTGTAATTCCTATTTAAGAAAGTATTTCTTATAGTAGAGAGAGTGGTTTGGGATAAAATAACAGTATGGTATTATAGACTTGTTTGGATTAGGCCTAGATAGCTAAACAGACTTAACTGAAAGTCACATTCTAAATTTGACTCATATTTTAACGAATAGGAAAAAAATGTTTTGTCAAGTTTTGTCTTATGTCAAAATGTGGTGTCTCATATTATTCATCACTTATCACTTCTTTGGTGTAGTGCTCACACATGTTTGGGTTCAATTAAAAATGTCAAAGAAATATAAAGCCTGGCAGGGAAATAATCTATAATAATATGTTTTGTTATCTGCAAGAAAATGTCTTAATCACTGTCTAGATCTCAATCTGAGCTGAGTGTCTCATGTAAAGGTTATTACTTACTCCAAATTAATTGCTCCAGTTTATAGAAAATAAAGTAAAAACACATTCCATTAAATTACTCAAAAATGACTGAAAGGCGAAATTGCAAACAGTTTATTTGAGCGCATTTATGTGTATCATTGGTTGAGGGGAAGCTGTAGCAGGGGTGTAGAGAAATACACATAGTTTGATCTATCCTGGCAGATTTCTTAACACCTTGTAGATAATGACATCGTTCCATGGTTGCCTTGCTTATATAATTAAAGTAATTGATATATTTCTTTCATAAAAACATACCCATTCTCACACACACACACAAACACACTCACAAACAATTTGATTAGTCCATCACTACCATAATCTTTTTACAGTTCATGCAAGAAATATATAAACATCTTCCAAAAGTGAGAGACCATATCCTTTAACTTGGCTGGCAATATGATATTTCTTGTTTACGGAAATAAGGACTATAAGACTTGAAAGTAATTATACGGTGGTTGACACTAATATTCCACACTTATCTTGTTATTTGCTCTTTATTTATTAATTAGAAATACATTATACTATTAACTATTAACTATACTATTAGAAGTAAAAAAGTACTATTAAGCAAATTAGAGAAGGGTTTGTTTAATTTCTGCAGTACAGCATATCTTTGTCATTTTTTTGTTTGTGTTTGGTTTCTCATCAGTTAATCTTGACCCTCATTTAAATAATAATAATAATATACATGACACAATAAACAGGAAAAGTGTAGATTTAAAACAAATGCTTACAGCAAAATACTTATACATATTTTAGCTGTTTTTAATGTTCTTGTAACAGCCAAATCAAGAGTGGGTGATACATTTACATAATGGAGTTTTAAACTGAGTCTCTCCATGCCAAGACGTGTTCGAGCTCTGTTGATTTTGCTATGGGGGTGGAAGAATGCAGTGATGTGCTGGTGGTGGTGGGTTTGGGGAGGCTGAAAGTCTGATGGCCGTACATCAGTGGAGGTGGCTTTGAAGTGCAGGAAATGAAGAAAGGTGCTTTTTCCCTCTCTTGCACTCTTTCTTTACTCTCTCTCTCTCTCTTTCTCTCTCTCGTTCTCTCTCCTCTGGTCTGTTAGAGTGTGTAGTGAGGCAGGTTTCTTCAGAAGTGAGGTGAGACACAGTCCGAGATAAGGCTTTGAAATCTTCACTGTAAGGCCAAGAGCCTGAAACGAAAGCAGGGGTTCTTTGGCCCTTTTCAAGTTCTCATCTAAGTCTGGCCACATTTTCTCCAGTACCATCTCTACTACTAACACCCGCTCCATTAACATCCACATACCTGTTTAAGGATTCTCTATGATGGCCCAAAAAATATTTTGTTTAAATGAACAAATGTGTTGTGTTTCATCTGTGTCTTTATAGGAAATTCTTAGTCACTATAATATAACAAATAAATAATTTAATGACTTAAGTGATTTGTACACTACCAGCCTTGTCTAGGATTATTCTCTAAAATCAGGTTTTAAAGGAATGAAAAACATTTAACATGTAAACATAAATAAAAATTAATTAAGCATGTATATATTACTCTTTATGTTTACTTCTATCATTACAATTTTATCTATCTATCTATCTATCTATCTATCTATCTATCTAATTTTAGTCAGCGGGAAAAAAAAAAATTCTTTATAACTGAATTATTTTAGCGCAACTGTAAACGGAATCCAGAGTGATCTTCATGGTATAATTAATGATACGTGCTTTATAATACAATTTTATATACAGTGCCAGAGGTGTAGGTGAATATATTGTATGACCTTTTGTGTGGTTGTTGTCTGCTGATTCAAACCCACAGTAAAAAAAAAGGATTTTTATAAGGTCCAGAAAAGTAGAAAGTAGTCGATGTTGTTATTAATTTATTGTGGTCATCAGTTGATCTTATTTGTAATATAAATTAAAGCAGCAGAAACCTAATTTTTAAATACAGTTTTTTAATCATGCATTTTGTATTTTATGTTAGCTGCCACTTTCGTAATGTATAAATGACTTTCTTATTTATATTGTACATTTTATTATTATATACCACTTGTACAATCTTGGTGGTGAACACAATATATGTAGATCATCAAAAACACTGGACTAATGATGATTTATTTACATACATGCTGGTCCCTATATTGGTCTAACGGCATGCTTTAATATTAAATCATACCCATGCAAACCTTGAAAAAAGGTCTGTTTATAAGGTGCAGAAAAGTAGTGGATGTTGCACTTAATTTATTGTGGTTATCATGTGATCTCAATTGTAATATGAAATAAAGCAGCAGAAACCTAATTTCTAAATAGTGTATTTTGATAATGCAAAGTACTTTAAATGGTATTTTATGTTAGCTGTCTCATTTGTAATGCATTAGTCACTTTATATTATCAATTGAATTATTATAAAAGAGCACAAGGCTGTCATGACGTCTTTTAGAACAATAAAAAGCAGTCTGTTTCCTGTACCACTTGTACACTCTTTCTGTGCCCTGTGCTGCAAAGGCAAGAAGATATTTCTGGCTATTTTTGATGTTAGTGTTTGCTCTATGTTTTTTTTTCACTGAACATCACTTCCTGTTCATCTGTTGATGGTAACTTGGAGTATGCAGAGTCTTGCTGCAAAGAGCCCAGCCTCGGCAGCAAAGTACATATAAAGTGTCAGACTTGCAGTTTCTCACTACAGAGCAGCTTTTTGCATGTGTCTACAGCTGTAGGAGAATCCAGATATATGAGTATCTTATATGCGGACAACAAGTGACAGAAGCAATTCAGTAAAATTGCATCAAGATCAAAGGGATTGTCTGTTATAAGGGATGTGACTGTGGTTGCTGAGCACACTCTGTTTTTCAGCAGTAAAAGCTGCACTGGTGTTTAGTACAGTGACGCTGCTCCACCAAAAGAGTTTGTTAAGTGGTTTCTAAACTTACCACATAGAAATAATCCTGAAAAAAAGCAAAAATCTTTATCTTTCTACGGTGCACTTAAATCTGCGCTATAGCAACATCTATATAATCTTTTACTCACCCAACTTTATCGTGGACAGGGTTGCAATGTTATCTAATCATATATGCACAAAAATACATATAGTTGGTTAGCGTCTCAGACACTGTGTTCTGTCCACCAGCAGCTTTATACTGGCATATTATTACAAGTGAGCACATAAACTGGATCTGAACTCCTGTCCTGGTGAATCAGTGAATATGATCAAAGAGAAGAATCTTCTTTGCGCTAAATTTCCAGTAACACATCTATCATTTGCCTAACATTCCTGCTGTAATATATTTTTCACACATACGTCATACACTTCTACATCACACACTTCTCTTTTTTTACTTGACTCTATCAGTGTACTAATTGAACTGCCTCGGCCTTTCTCCTAATGCTGCAGTTCTGACTGATTATATAACTCTTATATTTTAAAGGGAGCGGTACCAAAGTATACTTATAATTGTTGAAAGTTTCATTTCCAATTTGAAGGGACATGTACAAGTAAGAACATACATCTAGCAGATGCATAACATGAGCTATGAGTCCTAGACAGCAGAGGATTCAAATCTTTGTTTGGTAACCACCTACTAGGTGAGTGCTGACGGCCATTGAGTCAACGAGTCATTAAGTTTCCACAGGTTAACAATTTCTGTCATAGTAAACCCGAGCCTCCTACTTATGCAAAACACACTCTCTGTGGTAAACCTTTGAGTTTCCCCTTCACCAAGTACTGATTTCTTATAAATCGTCTCTTTTAGATAAGTATGCCCATGAAAGCTAGTCAAGGAACAGAAGTGTCAGAGTCAAACTCTAGTTATAAATCAGATCATAGAGCTGAGAGAGAGTAAAGTGGTAAAAACAGAATCCTGGAGCTGGTTTCTGTTTTCACTTACAGTAGCTCCTAGAAGAAATGATCAGTTTTTTCATTTATATTTATATTATATTTTACACTGCTTTATACAAAAAATTTATCCGAAGGGTGACTATTAATTGCTTGTATGTGGATAGGCCTTCGTTTTGTTTTTTGTAGCTTGGTTTTTGACAGACAGTTTTCATATAGATATTTTGTAACGTAACATTTGTCATGAATTTTAAAACCATGGCTCGTTTGAAAATCCTTAGATATGTCTAAATTAATTGTTAGATTTTGAATTTCCAAACTGCAGTTTTTGTTTAGGTATGATTTAATATTAAGGCATGCCATTCCACCAATATAGAGACAAACCTGTGTGTGAATAAATCATAGTTAATCAAGTGTAATCAATGATCTACCTATTTTCTGTGCACCACAAAATAATGCCCTAATTTGCGCACCCTTCTATTAAGACTTTTTCATGTGTAGGGAGTACATGGGAAAATCTTAAGCAGATAATGAATTTGTTCTGTAAATGTCAAGCATGTTTTACACTTTAATTCATGAGAAATGTAATTAATTAGAAGTTCAGTCTTAAATGCGCCTTGTGTATATATATATATATATATATATATATATATATATATATGCTATATATATATATATATATATGCGCACTGCTATGAC
>JAOVVA010000054.1:14305118-14330487 GCA_028565275.1 Leiocassis micropogon | reverse complement strand
CCTCACATATCTTCTTGTCTCACAGCTGATGTGAAGCATCACAGTGTCTCTTGTTTCTGTATATGTTTCTCTAAACAGGAGGATGTTCCCGTTTCTCAGTTTTAATATCAGTGCTCTGGACCCCTCGGCTCACTATAATGTGTACGTGGATGTGGTTCTGGCTGATCAGCACCACTGGAGGTACCAGGGAGGCAAGTGGGTGCAGTGTGGAAAAGCAGAGGGCAATATGCCAGGTATAAGCACTAGCCAGTAATTAGACACTTGCTTTTTATTCAATATGTTCTTTTTTTATATAGAGAGAGATTAGAGCTTTATCAGCATTGTGGGTTTTTGCATTGTGAGAGTCAGTGTGCATTGGTGGGGAAAACAGTTCTACTTCTCAGTTATATGTCTTTTTGTGGCCATAAGAAGAATATATCTGGTGTCACTGTACACCACAATGTAAGAAACCCATGCATGCACACCTGCTGCTATGACTGTGTAAACTGCAGCAGTTTGGCATCACCAAGTGCAACCTTATTCTACGTTAAATTAAAAACTGCAGTCAAAGCCACATGGGCATACATTTTTGTGTAAATGTAACATAAATATAAAAATAATATAGTTGTAAAAAGTTTATCATACTTTTTGTTTTCCACAGGAAACAGGATGTATATGCATCCAGATTCTCCTAATACAGGGAATCACTGGATGAGGCAGGAGGTCTCATTTGGCAAGCTCAAACTCACCAACAACAAGGGTAGCTCCAACAACATGGCACAGGTATTACTGAGAACAAAAAAATTTGGCAGCATGTATGTGTTCATTTGTGGTCAGTGGTATCTTTGAATTTCCTCTTCTCAACCCATGTCTACTCATGGCTGTTCATATCTCATTTCATACCTCATGTGGCCTACGCAGATGATAGTGCTGCAGTCTCTCCACAAATACCAGCCCCGGTTACATATCATGGAAGTGAAGGAGGACGGAACGGAAGATCCCTTCCGCAACTGCAAAGCACAAACCTTTATCTTCCCCGAGACCCAGTTCATTGCAGTCACTGCCTACCAGAATGCAGATGTAAGTCACCGCTCCTCCCGCCCCCACACTTCTCCACCATCAGTCTGGTTTATTCTCTGTTTTGATCAGCTGATACATGCAACATAACCACCAATAAAATGAAACAGCTAAGAAGAAACTGAAAACCTGTTGTGATTAATGAGTTTAAATTATACTGAATATAGGTAAACCTTCAGAACATAGATTTCATATAGTCATACATTAAGAAAGTATTAATGTATTATTTATTAATAACCTTTGCAGTTTACAGTTTAATCATTAATTTAATGACTGTTAACTCTGTGTCCTCTTTTCTTGTCACATGCTGCCCTCTTCCTACTCTCTTGACACCCTAACCATACCGGTCACATCTGTCATGGCCTCTGCTCCTGCAATTTCTTCCATAGATCACACAGCTGAAAATAGACCATAACCCTTTTGCGAAAGGTTTCCGAGACAGTTATGACACGTAAGTAGATCTCAAACAAAACTGCTCCATAGAGTTACCGTATGAGACTATATCCTATTATTTTAACAGGAACTCTGATTAAAATATATTTAAAGTATAAAACTATTAAAAAAAATTAAACAGGCAAATGCTATATCCTGATTGTTTTAGTGTTAAGGCTCACACAGTACCCCTGAGCCCCATGATATTTGGATTTAACCTTTACAGGGTTTTTGTTTGTTTAATGTGACCTTGATGTTTCTCTACAGACTGTATGCCCCACCTGACTCAGATCGTATCACCCCCTCCCCCACTGAGGGCCAGCAGCTCGTAGCAGCCAGCTGCTATTCTCGCCAGCCTTACCTGGCCGAGCAATACATGGGTCCACTGCAGCACAGCCGCTTCTACAGCTGCGAGCCCAGCATGGCACAGGGGTGCCCCAAAGACCCAAATGGCAGTCACCATGGACGCTGGTACCTCCCTGGGCAGCAGGGTGCACCCTCCAATCTACTGGACTTCAGCTCTTATGATGGTGACTATACACCCAACAGCCTATACAAGCCCTTTCCATTACAGACATCGCCCCACCACCCACTGAGCTACTATCCTGAGAACCCCTTCACTTCTGGGCCAATATCAAGTGCCAGCTCTGCCACATGGAGCACAAGACCTTCACCACAGTACCTCAGCCACCCACATCCTGGGAAAGCCACATCCAGCCTGAGTTGGTTCCGCCCTATGTCGTCTCCTGCCTTGTCCTCCTCTCCTCCAGCAGTAAATTCCCGCCTTCACCCCTCTCCATCACTGCTTGAGTCCTTGAGGTTGCCAGTACTGCAGGACAAGCCAAAAGAGGTGGTAGAGGATCCGTGGATGGAGACCCCCTCGGTCAAATCAGTAGACTCGGTCGACTCTGGTCTTTTTGAAGGTGCGGAGAGCAAGAAAAGACGAGTGTCACCGTACACTTCAAGCACTGAGAACTCTCCTCCCATTCGGAGCAGCGAAGCCTGCGAGAAGGACAACAGCAGTGATGCGGGCTACTACGGCTTCTACAGTCACTGAGAGCCACGGTCTGTGAGTTAGTGTAGCTCTCCTGCTGTGCGCCACACACAGAGCTGCACTGCCTTCTGGGACAAAGCTCTGTGGGAGTCTAGAGGAGGGACAACAGAGGCCAGTAACAGCTAACACAGAACTCTCAATAATTTTTCCTTCATAGCAAGGGTGCTATTTGCTTTGTATCCCCACAGTGTTATTGCTAGCCCTCTCATGTTTAGTGTGCTGCTTCCCCATGGTAGCGCTGTTGGGGTAAGGTCAGGTGGAGGCACTGCACTCATCCTCAAGGTCACCGTCATGGTGAGGGCTGGCGAGTGAAGACGATGTGACTGGGCTGAAACACTGGCCTGGAGATATATGTATGCACACACAGAGACTTGGATAAATTCAGAAACTGTAACTGTTTAGCATTTAAAGAAGTCTGAACACCTGCTGACACTCCCCTCAAGGACCTGTCCAGTCTTCTAGTTCTCTCTCCCTCACACACACATACGCACATACACACATGCAAACATATTTGTTGTTAGGTGTGAAGCTTTCCTCAAGAGTATAGCCATTTACATTTGAGTGTATACCTAAGTGGTTTTCAAATTTTTACTACTGCAAATGAGCCTAGAGTGTCCAGTGAAATCAAATGATCTATTGATAAGTGATTTAAGAGGAAACAAAGTATATCTGTCTGCACAGAAAGGTCAGGGCGTGTTTTACTCATCCTGTCAGCTGTCTTCCTGTCAACCTCCTATTTTCTCTGCTTAAATCACACAAACTAGATCATTTGCCAAACAGGAGCTGGCTCTAATTCATTCTTGTTGCAATATCCCTCAGTACCACTGTATCGGACATTTATGAAGTAAATGTTTCACCATAAGCTTTGCTGAACTTTGACTTCATACACAATGAATTGAAGTACAAATCAGGTGGCTGTAGTATTTATGTGGTCTACACAAGCACAAACATGTCAGTCTGATTAGCATCAAAATAGCATTCTTTACCCAACATCAGCATGTCTCACAAATAGGACGAGAAAGACAGCATGCAGATAGACAGGGTGGGAAAATGGACACCTGGAAGGTGCATTGTGGTGACTGGACATCATAATCAGACAAGAGCCAACACACCACAGACTCAATGACACAGAGGAAGAGAGAGACCTCACTCTCACCTTATCAGGGCCTGCAAACCTGCAAAAAGGTGAGAATGACCTTTGACAGCTAAGTGGGCGACAGCCATAAGAATGTTAACACACTGACTGTGGAGGTAACCGCACAGTACAGGACATGGTTCATCTTTCAAGATTTAGACGCATTTCATGGGTCATCAGCTGGTGTGATCTTTCAGTGAACATCATATTACCACAACAACATATTTACCTTAACACATAGCGGTCCTGTACAGCCATGCGCGCACACAAACACACACACACACACACACAGAGGGGCGATAAGATTATTATTATTATTATTATTATTTTTATATATGTCTTGTTTGAAAAAACAAAAAACTGCAAACAATTCTGTAATAAGACTGCAATTACTTCATATGTACATTGCTAAAAATAGAAATGCTTACCTTATGACTCTCTTTGAATTTGATGTTTTATTCTGTCTTATGTCAGTATTTTATAGAGCTTCCCCAAAAACTTGTATAGTGGGAATATCAAAATGTCAGTATGTTCTCAATGACTTTCAAACCAATGAGTTTGGATTTGCTCACCTTAATGTTGGAGAAGTGTATTTATTTCAGTGCTAAACCAAATTACATACTAGCAATACAATGACAAGGACAATCACAGTGAGATATTTCATATTACTACTGCTTAGTTATAAACTTATTGTTAGAGATCTCTCAGGTCAAGCATGTGCCAATGAGCTCCATTTGTGTATGAAATGGAGATGTTCAACTGATTTAAAAATGACAGGGTTTTGTTAATTCTTTCTTGGTACTAAATAGTAAGGTGCAACTTCTTGATGGGTATGAGCTTAACTGTGAGGTATTTTCAGTAAACTGTTTATAATTTTAAGTGCAATTTAAAAAAGTGTTCATATTAATTTAAGAGAACTGTAAGTACCTTTTTTATTCTTGAACAATTCTTAAATATGCATTTAAGCCTTTGTTTTAATATTTTATGAACAAAAAGAATACAGGTGAACAGTATTGTTATGACAATGGGTAGAATATGTTTTAGGTGACCCCTAGTGGACTATATGTCTATTCAGATATTATAATAACTATTATTTATCAGATTTAAAAAATGGTCCACATTTGCACAGAACGATATGTGAAGGAATCTGCATCTGATTTATAAAACTGTAATATAGCATCAAAATGAGTGGATGGAATCAAGTAATGAATTAGTTTGGGCTGTGTGGACATAAGCTCCCACCCATTAGTCCCCTATTTACTGTACGTGTTATATGCATACAGCATCACACAGTTTACCCTTGAATACATTTATATAATGAATTATGAAACATGTGAGGGAATTTTCCCCCAAGCTGTCTCTTCGGTAATGCATTTGAATTTTTTTAGTGGACAAGTTGTGCTGTTATCAGATTGTCTTTAAGAGATGTTCCACTGAAGCATGAGTTTAACACTCTGTAAGGTGAAAATTCATTTCTCCAATGTTGACTTAAAGCCAAGGTTCACAAATAAGACAAACTCTCCTTCAAGTAATGCAGACAAACTGTACAGATTGCAATTATGTATTTGATTTGTTCTAACTGTAATAAAACATGTATGTCATTTTTCATTATGAATATTTAATTTTCTTTTATAATTGGCTAACATTTATTAATGTTATACAATGTCAACATTTTTATTAAATAATGTTAATCATTAAAGAGTTTTACTAGATACAGTGGCTATGAAAATACTAGCCAGCGTTTGGGGATGATGACTGCTTTTTCTAATTCCACTCGGAGAAAATTAGGTTAAAGGAAGCCTCTCTGAAAGGATAACTGATAACTAAACATGCAAGGGAATAAACTTTGTAACTAATTCCAAAAAACAAAAAAGTCAAGTAGCAAGCTCAGTTCTATAGTTAATTCATCATTATTTTACATAAAATCTCCCCATGTATTATAGGAGCGATATGTACATAAACAAATATAGGGCACCACCTTGGCATAGTGGTTAGCACTGTGGCCTCACACCTCCAAGTTCGATTCATGCAATGACATGCAATGTAGGCTAATTAGCATTTCCAAATTGTGTGTGTGTTTGTGCCCTGTGATATATTGGCACCCCATCCAGGGTTTATTTCCACCTTGTGCCCCGAGTACCTCTGGACTAGGCTACAGGTCTCCCACAGCCCTGCACAAGATAAGCAGTATAGTAAATGAGTGAGTGAAAGTAATAAAAAATGAATACATTTGTCCCTTAGAAACAAATAAATGACCCTATCACACAGCACAGTCCCTTTTTAGTTATTGTGCTACCAGAGTACTTTAAAAAGCTGTGTCCTGCAAAATCTCTCTTCACTCCTGTTTTCAGTTACACAAGTAAATGACCTTCCCCATTCAGATATTCATCAGATAAGGCTTAAGCTAGAAGGGTTTATCATGACTGGGATCCCATGGGACCCAACAAAAGCAGACAGTTTTACTTGTAAAGCATGTAGTGACTCCTCTTTATTGATAATCCTAATCAGGGTTGTTGAAGTTTAAATTACATTTGCTTAGAATTTGGGCAACAGAAAAAACTGAGTTCATTAGAAAATATCACAGCCGTGTATTTAAAAAAAAAAAAAAAACTGAAGAAGTGAATGGGATCTGGTAGTGGGTGGGAGTAAGAATACAAAACAGCCCTGCACACTCCTCTGGTTTAGCAGAAGCTTCAAAATAGGCTTTATTTTTTTCTACAACCCACATGGTTTTGATTAAAAGAACTAACAGAACACAATGATCTTCCCAAGTTTGTGTCCTTTGTAGATAACAATCATTTTGAGGAAGAAGGTAGATACACAGATGGATTAACCACTAATTAATTAGATTTAAGTGTCCAGCCGTAAAATAATGCCTGTATATTTCAATGGGGTACAAGAGAAAATCTTGGTCTTTGGTCAAGAGCTTTATCCTTGCCCAGTCTGTCCTGGGCAGTTCATCTCTGCTCCACATACTTTAAGAAAGGTGTAAGAAAGTTTTATGGTCCAAAGTCTCAAACTCTTCTGAGACTTTACCATAATTCCAAGTTTTTCATGTTTGAGAATCCAGGATTCTCTCTCAGCTTCCAGTAAGTTCCATTAGTGAGCCACACTTCTTTACCAGCTGCATCAACAGATTTCCTACAAAAGACAGAGAGCACGTGCTCACCAACCAAAAACTGAAAAATCATTTAGGATATTCTGATCACTCCTCTTACCTGAAGAAACGAGGGATATGCTGCTCTCCTCGCTTGGCCAAAATCTTCCTCCGTTCTCTCTGTTTTTCCTCCACCTCATCTTTCTTTTTGTCTACCTCCTCCACCCTGCCTTCCTCCAACATCCTGGCCACAGTAATGAAGTACAACATATTTATATACCACCTACATAAGCAGCACTCCCCTAACTGTGCAGGGGTTTCTAGAAGAAGTAGGCAATAAGTTCCAATACACATCCAGCTTTGCGCTTATAGACTCACCTTTGGTCTGGACGCAGACGTGTATCTGTTGGGGGCAGCAGAGGTTCAAGTTCAGGGGTTAGCTCATTCATTTCCATTGCAAAGTTGGAGAATCCATAGTACAGCATGTGGTCTTTAGGCTGAGGGTCTGCAAGATAAAACAGATACAGTGATGTATGTATCCTGTGCACAAAGAAAGCATCAAAATAATCAGTGCAAGGGTCAATTACTCTGAGGAATTGATCTTTCAGGTAGAGAAAAGGTTAATTTAAAGATATATGTCACATGTATTCATTATGATTCATTGGCTTGATATCATGGTCTCTATCTAAGTATGCAGTGGTGCATCTTGTGGCTATGATGTTAAAATAATTCTGAGGTATCTTTGAGATAATCAATCACTACCACACTTCTGCAGTTCAGGCGACAGTTTCACAAATTTACTCAGTGGTATTGTTAGCAATTACATGCAAACATCAAGATTACAATAGTTTCTTCAGTTCTTTTACCATCTAAAATTCAGTTTACTTTTCATTCTAATTCAATAAGAATTTGATTTTGAAAATATATTTTATTTTTTTATATACACTATCTAGCTAAAACAACAAGTTGCCATTTAAAAAAATCCGTCAACTTTGTGGGATAATGTGGTCAGAAAAAATCATGAATGGAGATCATTTAATCACCTGGTTAAGTTGAAACCATCAGTAGAAACCACAGCTATGTGTAATATTGAAAGTAAGAGCATTTCCACAGACACAGTGTAATGAAACCTTACAGAACTGGGACTAAACAGCTATGTGGAGCTACAATGGTGTGAAAAAGTGTTTGCCCCCTTACTGATTTCTTTTTGCATGTTTGTCACACTATAATGTTTTAGATCATCAAAAAAGTTTAAATATTAGTCAAAGTAAACACATCATGCAGTTTTTAAATGAAGGTTTTTATTATTTAGGGAAAATCCAAAACTACATAGCCCTGTGTGAAAAAGTGTTTGCCCCCTGTTAAAACATAACTCTGGTTTATCACACCTGAGTTCAATTTCTCTAACCACACCCAGGCACCCAGAAATCACTTAAATAGGACCTGCCTGACAAAGTAAAGTAGACCAAAAGTTCCTCAAAAGCTAGACATCGAGATCCAAAGAAATTCAGAAACAAATGAGATGGAAAATAATTGAGATCTATCAGTCTGGAAAAGGTTATAAAGCCATTTCTAAAGCTTTGGGACTGCAGCGAACCACAGTGAGCGCTATTATCTACAAATGGCAAAAACATGGAACAATGGAGAACCAAAATTACCCCAAGAGCACAACAACAACTCATCCAAGAGGTCACAAAAGACCCCACAACAACAGCCAAAGAACTGCAGGCCTCGCGTGCCTCAGTTAAGGTGAGTGTTCATGACCCATTAGAAAGAGACTGGGGAAAAAAATTGGTTTGCATGGCAGAGTTCCAAGACCAAAATCACTGCTGAGCAAAAAGAACATAAAGCTCGTCTCAGTTTTGCCAGAAAACATCTTGATGATCCCCAAGACATTTGGGGAAATACTCTGTGGACCAACGGGACAAAAGTTTAACTTTTTGGAAAGTGTGTGTCCCATTATGTGTGGTGTAAAAGTAACACTCCATTTCAGAAAAAGAGCATCATACCAACAGTAAAATATGGTGGTGGTAGTGTGATGGTCTGGAGCTGTTTTGCTGCTTCAAGACCTGGAAGACTTGCTGTGATAAATGGAACCATGAATTCTGCTGTACCAAAATATCCTGAAGGAGAATGTCCAGACATCTTTTTGTGATCTAAAGCTGAAGCGAACTTGGGTGCTGCAGCAGAACAATGATCCAAAGCACACCAGCAAGTCCACTTCTGAATAGCTAAAGAAAAACAAAATGAAGACTTTGGAGTGGACTAGTCAAAATCCTAACCTGAATCCAATTGAGATGCAGTGACATGACCTCAAAAAGGCGTTTCATGCTCGAAAACCCTCCATTGTGGCTGAATTACAACAATTCTGCAAAGATGAGTGGGCCAAAATTCCTCCACAGAGCTGTAACAGATTATTAAGTTATCGAAAACGCTTGATTGCAGTTGTTTCTGCTAATGTTGTCCCAACCAGATATTAGGGGGCAAACACTTTTTCACACAGGGCTATGTAGTTTTGGATTTTGTTTTCCCTTAATAATAAAAACCTTAATTTAAAAACTGCATGATGTGTTTGATGAATTTTTTGATGATCTGAAACATTAAAGTGTGACAAACATGCAAAAAAATTATAAATCAGTAAGGGGGCGAAAACTTTTTTACATTTAAAAAATATAATAATTAAAAAGCTACTTGTAAGTGAAAATAATTTGAAGAAAAAAAGGTTTTGATTTGCTACCTAATGGAAAATGGTCAAGTGGTCTGATAAGTCCAGATTTACTCTACTCAAGAGTGATGGGGTGTATCAAGGTAAAAAGTGTATGGAATGATGCACCCATCATGCATAGTGCTTAGTCAGGGGTACACGCAGCTATGTTGTGTGGCAATAAAGGCACACACACACAGGCATACACACACATATACACACTCACACACCCATTCACACACTATGGGCAATTTGGGAACGCCAATTAGCCAGGCAGTATAAGTTTTAGCTAAATTATACATAGTATATTATCCAGACCTGTAAACTGTAAATTTTTAACAGTCTTTTAAAAACATTTTTTACATTTTTTAATTATTTCATTTTTAAAATACATTTCTAAAATAAATTGCAGTGTAAAATACATAGCTCATAAACAAACTATAGTAATTACAGTAACTTACATGGTTTCCAAATACATTGAGGACTGGGTAGTGTATCACAGAAAATCCCCTCATGCCAGAATCCTCCAAATCGATGCACTACATTACCACTCTCGTCTAGTACCTGCCCTTGAACCTCGTTCTTATTTGCATCTGAGCCCCAATAGCGAGACTGACAAAGAAACAGAGGATTCATATGATTAACTGAGTATTTAGTGATTGTTCTCTACAGCATATAAATAAATAAATAAAAACTCTCACAAAAGGCAATATTTAAAAACTATTCCCACCTTAACAAATGTGATCTTACAGGTACAGACTGAGCTGTTCAAGTTACGGATTGTTGCCTCCCCATAGTGCTCTAGGTAGCGCTGCTGACTCAGGACATTGTGAATGCAAGTCACCACTTTATTCCATTCATAGTGGTCTCCATACCTAAACACACCTAAATGATCAGACTCTTTCTATTTACTTTCAAATATTCACATAATCCATTTTAAAGGAAATAGAGCATCACTTTGATAGGGTTACATTGACCATTCCAGCTGGCATTATCTCCAAAGACTTTCCCCAGAATTTGTTCTTCCATCTCTGATCTGCAGACAAAAATATTAATTAACTCACACAAAGTTCCTCACCTAGGATGCATATTCTATTTAAATGAATATTGTTAACTTCGGTTATGAGGGCCCACCCTGCCAAAAGCAAAAGTTGTCTGAGACAGCATGGCAAGCAGAGATGGGTGGGTGATGACAAACCTAAGGACAAAATGGTAGTGAATGAGAAAGCCCCTTTTGATAGATGTTTCTATCAAAATCAGAATGTGATGCCAGTTTGAACAGTCACCTACCTGTTCACTAATAAAGCGGAAACCTCTGTCCTCCCTTACACACTCAAATGTCTCTCCCAGAACTGGGTTAAAGGGCTTATACCGGTTACGATACTGAGCTGTAGAATAGCCAGAGATAGCAAAGGCAGCAATGTACACCTAAACAACAACAAGACAATGTTACTGAACACTTAACTGATACTGTAATTATAGTGAATCTTAAAAAAAAAAAAAAAAAAAAGAAATAGAATATTATGGCAAAGTCCATTTATTTGTGCAGTTTAATTCAAAAAGTTAAATTCACATATACTGTATTCTAGATTCATTACACATAATGTGTAATATTTCAAGAGTTTTTTGTTTTCGTTTTTTACAGCTCAAAGCAGTATCCTAAATTATGCACTCGGTGCTCTTTAGCACACATTGTGTTACAATTATTCTACCATCATCACTCAGCGAAGTTTGGCCCATAATCTGTTAACTACTAATACCCCTATCTCACCTACGCGGTTTCGCGCGGGGGCTATAAGTACAGTTCATCATGATTCACCACGAGTTTTGGGACTGTGATTAGGTTTCCATTTTCCCGCGCATCGGCCCTCGCAGACCTTGCAGAACTTCACGAAATGTCGGGCAGTCACTCACGGTCGCTAACAGAATCACTGTTGTCTAGCTCACGGATTACATAAAATGTCTGAATAACAGATTACAGTTTTGAAAACATGACTAAATAACTGAGTACTTAAATGGCAGACCTAAAGCGTTAGATTACTCATTACATCCAAAAAGTAATCCAAGTACTCTAACGCTACAAACTCTAGCTCTAACGTTACTTGGTAACGCGTTACACCCAACACTGGATACATGGTATTTATATTGTATGAATAATAATTTACGTAAACATTAAATTGAAATTCTAATATTTTTAACATACTGGAAAGTAAAGCAAAACAAATAAAAGGCTTGAAACTTTTCACTTTCCATTACTTAATCTTGAATATATGGGAGTCACTTTTTAAATTAGCTTTGTTTCAATTCAATTACAAAAGAACATCTAAGGGCACCTGACATTAATAAGAAGAGTGTTTTCATACTTTCATGACTACTTTGCACAAGAGCATTTGAAAAGTACAGTAAACTCTAAACTTACATGATTCATACCAACCGCACAAATACACTGCCTGCCAAAAAAAGTCACCATTTCAGAAGAGCTGCATCAAACAAGCAGCTAAAGAGATTTGAAATGATTGAAACTGGGCTAAGAGCCCTTTAACAAATTATCAAAACCTGAAAGGATAGTGCTGAATTGACCATTTTGTGGAAGATACACTATGTGGTCAGGAAAAAAAATCATGAATGGAGATCACTTAAACACTTGTGAAGTTGCATGGTAAAAATCAACAGTGAAAACCATAGCTATGTTTAATAGTGAAAGTAATAGCATTTCTAAACACACTTAACATCATAAGAAAAACACTGGATTTGGTCTAAACAGCTGTGTGACCATAAGAAAACCACTTGTTAGTGAGACTGAACAGAAAAATGGCTTGAATTTGTTACCAAGCATAAAGATTGGTCAGGTCTAGGCTCAGCAACATGAACTAATCATGCTGTAATCAAAGCTTAATGTGATAGAATTAAATCTTAGAGTGTGTGACTTTTTTTGACCAGGCAGTGTATGTCATAGAGATTGCATACAGTAGCACCTAAAACGTTTTATTAGTTAGCTCATTAACTCTAGTAAATAGTACCATTCTCTGGTACGGGTCATCAGTACGGTTGGCTGTGTCCAGTAGCTCTGAATACTCCAGTTCCTCACAGAGCCTCTGGAGTAGATTTACAGGCTCATTCAGTGCTGCAGGCATGGATACACGTGACAGGTCTTTCCCAATGTTGTTATAAAGAATGGTCATAAGGCCTACATGACTGTTATCAGGGCAAACTGCAGGCAGTGTTGTGCGGTGGACAGATCTCCCCAAAATCAACCTGGGTTTTGCTGATGCTTTGGAAAGGCTGGCACGGTACTTCAGTGTTGCTGTTACTGCAGAATATATAAGTAGAAAAAAAGATATAATACAATGAACTGATCCATATAATATTTCTGTCAAATAAACTACAGGTAAACCTTGGATTGCAAGCATAATTCAGAAGCGTGCTTGTATATTAAACCACTCATTCATATATCAAAGTGAATTTCCCCATTGGAAATAATGGCAATTCAGATGATTCATTCCACAGCCCAAAATGTTCAACATACAGAACTTTCACACACACATGCGTACGCACACACAAACAAACACACATACACACACACTAACGGAAACACTGCTCTGTCGGGAAACTTCTTTAACAATGAACCTCTCTAATGACAATTGCTTTTGCCTCCTTTTAAGGTTTTCGCAGAAATGTGACATTGCATTGTGGTTAAACAGACTGATCTCCCACACTGCTACAGCCTTGTTAATCTTTTTTTTCCGGGAGGCCATTGTTGCAATACAATTACTAAAGAACAGTCACTACACTTGCACACAAAATTTTTTAAAAATGCTTTATTCACACCCTCACGTGTTAGGGTAAACAGAACATGCGCGCACGGATGTTGACTATACGAGTGACGCATGCGCACTGAGACTGACCATGGGAGATGATTACCCACAATCCAACAGCGTGCGAGAGAGAAGAACCATTGGCTCAGTTGTGATCACGTGATGCTCGGCAGAAAAAGCGCATGCATACTACTGACTACTCGTATGTCAAGAGCTCGCTCATTAAACAAGTT
This sequence comes from Leiocassis micropogon, assembly GCA_028565275.1. NCBI lineage: Eukaryota > Metazoa > Chordata > Actinopteri > Siluriformes > Bagridae > Leiocassis > Leiocassis micropogon. The sequence goes on along the minus strand of JAOVVA010000054.1, from coordinate 14,316,961 downwards.
AAAATTTGATTTTAAAATTTTGATCATCTTGCAAAAATGCTCGTAGACCAAGTAACTCGCAATCCAAGGTTCCCTTGTATATTGCCAGCCCGATCATTATTCCAGAATTTCAAACATCATATCAATGTTTATACCAACCATGGTCTTTTTCAGGCTCTGAATTACTGGAGACATCACTCAAACCCGACTCATCTGATGCTTCAGAGAAACTTTCACAAATCTCAGAATATGCATCAAAATACTCTGCCACCGAGTCCGTCACTGAGCCACGGCATATCGATTCAGCCTAAAGAACAAGAAATCACAAATGAAAGTCCATGTCACTCAAATGATTTGAAAACGACTGATGTCTAACGTGTTAATTGCTGAAGAGCGTTTAACTGATCAAGCTGATAAAACACGAGCACATGCAAAGAAATTGTTGAGAGGATAGCGAGAAGAGAACCACAACGCATAAAGAAACTGGAATTTAGCCAGGTGGTAAGCTTCAGCTTGGGGAGGGACACACCTTTCTCAGGGTCACAGTGTGATAGGATTCCTCAGAGGATTCAGAGCACTCTGACCTTGTGTGGATTTGTGTTTGCCGGGACTTCATGTCTAACTGAACACACACATAAATATACTTCTACATAACGATAATTGGGTATCCTGCAGATTAATACATAGACCCAGTACAGCAACAAGAGTACTGTATGTCTTTATAATGTATTTTACTGAATTATTCAGTTAAATACAGTATACATTTTACATTGAAGTTTGTTGCATGATGAATTATGAACGAATAATCTTACCTCAGTTAGGGTACTGCAGATGTTAATTTGAGCAGATGTGTTCTGGTGAAGCTCGCTGCTGGACCAACTGTCCTGTATCCTCTGGCGTTCCTGAAACAGAGCCTCATGCACAGACCTCAGAGTGCCATGCACTGTTTTGAAGCAAGATTTTTTTAAATTATTTTTGAGGTTACACAATGCTCTTCAAGTCAATATCATTAATTGTCTCTTTGTTTCTAAGTAAGGAAATCTTTTCGTGTTTTTTTTTTTGTGTGTGTGTGTTCTACTATTTCTCACCTCTTTGGGACACAGTGCAGATGTCCTGGTAAAGTTTTTTGCTTTCAGCGGAGCTAGAGGAGGCTGAGGGGGCAAGCTGGGTGTGGACATATTCAGGGATGGAGGGCATCGAGGTGCCCAGGTGGGACGATGAGAACTGAGGTAAATAGTAGAAAAAACACGGGCTAAGCCTGTTAGTCCAGTTCTCTGGGAAAGATGCATCGTATAAGGGATTACTTACTAATTATTTCTGCTTAAAGAAGGATATTGTCAGAGATGTACAGGGCTATATTATAACATCCATGCAAATAGGCTTAAAAAACAGTCAGGAACTTTTATCTAGAGAAGGGAGTAGACTGTCATAGTCCTGTTATGTACATAGTCTTGTCAGGAGTAAAATTGTCTAAATGAATTGAACGGCTGTTTCAAACCTTAATTTAAAAAGTCCTGTTGACTTACCGATTTAGTAATCCTACGTAGTGGCTTAAGGTAAAAGAATAAGAGTAATTATAATATTATTGACAGTTCTACACTAACTGACAACCCATAAAAATGCGAATTAAACTGCACAGAAAATGTCTATTTCGTTACTAATCGCTGTTTTGCTAAAATATTAACTAAACATAAGTGAGAGGAAGGAATGTGAAAATGCAAAATGAGAATTAGTCCTTTAATCAGACAGCTTTTAAAAACCTCTGACTCACCATGCCAAGTGTATGAGTGTGTCCCCATATCCTGCTAGATTTCTTCTTGGGCCTCTCAAGTGAAAGATTCTGTCATTTAAACACAAAGCACTAATCAAACGTCTGCTACGTATGTAGCCTAATTTTAGTTTAAAAAGATTAACAGTAACATGGCATTAAGGTTGTGAATAGTCTTTTTCACCTGCATGCTGATGATCCTTTTTAACTCTCCATTACTAACAGCCTTGTCTAATTCCAGATTGTGAAGTCTCTGCACCAACCGGTTTAGATCATTCAGCTCTATTTGACAGCGGTTGAGTTCTGAACAGGAATACACAAAGTATACACTGTGGCTAAAACCAAGGGCATATCATCTTATGGAAAGGGCTCATACAGTATGTCCTTAAACTCCACAAAATCATTTTATCTGTTTATTATGAGCTGTAGGCTAAATTATAATGTTTTCATGATTCTATGCACATGTGTTTAATTATGGATCATTCATTATATGTTTTAAATACACAAAATACACACAAGACCAGGTACTAAAATACCCTGAGTGCAGCTGTCTGGGTCCTGGGCCTGCTGCAGCCAGGCACACACTTTCCCATTGACAGCAGTGTCTGTCACATCCAGGTCTTCACTCTGAGCTGCTGTATCACCCAGGTAAGAGTCCTGAGACATGTTCTGGCACTGAAAAACATACATTTTACAGCAACATTTAAGAGTTCTATCCATAAGACAGATTATGTTCTGAACTTGTGCAGTTGTATCTATCCTGATCCATATGTGTATGTCAGATCTATTTTAACATGGCCAGAGTTGGGGGAAAAAAGTCTTAACAATAATTAAACTGTACATCACAAATATTATACAGTATATAGTATGTACCATTTTTAAATATCTGTGCCTTTTTAATTAAACAATATGTGCAAGGCGACAGTGCTAATCACTACACCACCGTGCCGGCCACATAAACCCTTTAGGAGATATTTTTTATAGGAAAAAAATGTTGTGGTTTATTCCTTATTTAAAATACCTATCAAATCAAATTTCTAACAGATTTATTCATCATGAAAGTATAGTTATATAGTAAATACTGTACTATACTTATAGTATAGCTTTTATATACCATGCACGTGCAGTTTCTTGAAAGGAAAAAACAAACAAATATGAAGCATTTAAGTTAGTTTGTGTGATTAGAGATACTGTATTATAATGCTAGCCCATGATATATAATGGACATTTAGCAGTTATTTGCGGAACATGCCATTAACGGTTCTTACTTTTACAGTAGGTTAATTTCACTTTTAGATTTTAATTCAAGTAAACACTTTACTAGTCTATTCCACTGATTCATGAAGACAAAATTTGATATTTACTTGCTATATGATGTATTAGGGCTCTAATATTCATAGCTTACCACATTTTGCATTGCACTATTTCCTTGAAGCACATTGCTGCTTCGAGACAGGGCCCGCAGCAAGTTGTTATGATCATGTGCTGCTTCATTCCTCTTATACATCCGATGGGCACTCAGTTTGGTCACCCATATATAATACAGATCATGGTTCTTTGCCTTCATGAAAAAACAAACAAAAACACACAAGATCGTTTGCATACATACAAACTTTCTTTAGCTTGAAAGGTGCTACAGAAATATAATTTTTATTTGTTGACAGTTTACCTTGATGTGATATAGGCTGTCTCCAGTATCCAAGTCTATTCGTCTTGCTTTTTTGTTTACTGACATCACTGCCAGACTGACATCCATTGACCCATTTAATTTCCCTTTAGAACACTGTCAACAGTATAATATGTGAGATGGACCTGTGTATGGTGTGTGAAGCCTAATATATTTATCAAATAATATCTTACTTACATCATATTGGTTTTTTGAATATTTGAGAATTCCTTTTTCCAATACAAAGTATCTCTGGGAGAAAAAAACAAACATTATTATTGTAATAATTCTAATAATTGATAATAATATATGTCTTTTTTGCAATTAATAGGATGCAAAAAACCCAAACCACACTGAGTTTGACTATATAACTACATAAACCAGCTACTGCTTCGCCTATTTTAACAAATGTTTTTCAAAATTTTAAAAACTTTCGAAAGTTCTTTCTGATGCTTTTGGCAAAATCATCTTATTTGTTTTGTTTTTTTTTTATGATTTCTAGGTCTCAATATGTTACCTCTGGATTTTTATTCAATCCAATATTTAATCAATCCTAAAAGAGATGTGATCTTTCCTAACCTTGTGCCAGCCTTTGAGATGCCATTTTCTCCTCTTCATCAAGTAGCCTTCACAGATGGCAGGAGGACTCATATCCTGCACGGTCTCACCACTGGTATCAAAATCCTTCTGCATGTCATCCATTATCTCCCAGTCTTTTATATTCTGAAGTGTAGACCAAACAAGAGCCTTGTGACCTACTTTTAAAGTGGAAATATCTGAATCTAATATCCACAACCATGTACACCTGTCAGTTCTATTAATTGTACAAAGAAATCCATGGTACAGTAGACAATAATGAAGAGCACTTCCTTTACTGGACTGGTTAAGGCTTGTTTGGCTTACAATTTGTGATTTAGAGGTTGAACAACAGGTTCCTTACACCCAATGAAAAAGCTCATATAGGTGGATCTGTTCTTAAGAAACACAATGCTACGGTGAAAGAACAGTGATAAATCAGGGTGATTGTAGGTGGAGAAACCTGTCTGGATTGACGAGAGGATGCAGTGCTGCTGCTCCGGGAGTGCGAAGGCTTTTGCCGTCCAGCAGGTGATCTATCTTGTCCAGTCTGAAACTGGCTGTGGCACAGCGTTGAGCCATAGGACTCCATAATTAAAATGCTCTCTGCACTTCTTGATTGAACTGTTCAAAGCAAGAATTTTTACATTATTACAAAAATGTACACACTAACAAATAAATTGGATTTATTATGGTGTTGATGGCAAAAAGAAAAGAATTATTTCTTTAGCCACAGCATCACTTCAGACTTCATAAGTCTAAAGGGATATCTTGAGCATTTGACAACAACTTTATGAATATTTAGATCACTTGCTGGACATGGTATTATTTATTTATTTATTAACAGGGTTATTCTTACATCACACAACCATTATAAAACTTAAAACCAAAAGGACAGTAACACGGTCATTAAGTAGAGACATGGGTGTGTTTCAAAACATTCACAGTTTTGAATACCAACATGCTTAAACATGCCCAGAAAGCAGATAACAGCCAGGGATAATGAAGAGTATCTCTTAGGCGTCAGTTCCTGCTAGATCAATGCCTGCAAAGGTACCATAAAATAAACAATACAGACCAAGATAAAAAGGTAGGAATATATCTCACGTGTTTATTTATTGAGAATTATCGTTTAATTCCACTTTTTTTCAAAAGTGGAATTAAGATATAATACCAGTAAGGGTAAGAAATCTAGCACCAGCAAGAGTCTCAGTGTGAGAGGATTATGGTAATTGGCTTTAAGTGATGTTATTTAAGCAGGCCTTAACAAGATGACAAGCTAATGAAAATGACTATCATTATTGTTATTATTATTATTGTGTTGTTGTCGATGATGATGAAGATGATGAAGATGAAAACTATAGAATAATCATTACCATAATCAACAAAGGCTATCATGTAAATAATATAAATATATATATATAAAGTATATATACAGTATATATATATATATATATAGCCTATATATGTGTGTGTAATTTGCATATATCTATATCTATCTATATATATATATATATATAGATAGATAGATAGATAGATAGATAGATAGATAGATAGATAGATAGATAGATAGGCAGTAGTAGACAGAGTTGTGATGGCTTTTAGAGTGTCTTGTTTAATCATTTAAAGTATGTCCTACCATCAATCTTGCCATATTAACAAGGTTTCCACTAGTAATAAGGGGAAATTAAATATTTTATCTTTAAAAAACAGAGCCATTTTTCTATTTTCACTCCTGCGTTCAACCTTTGTGGGCTGTCAACTCGATATTTCTGAGCTTAGAGAGTAGGTAGGTATAAGGAAAATAGAAACAGAAAATTCATGATCCTGATTACTTAAAACACTTAAAATTCATATATGCTCGCAACACAGCATAGGTCTATCACAAAAAATACTGTATACTATATATATATATATTTTTTTTTTTTTGGGATAGACCTATGCTGGTCTAGGTTTTTCAGATATGTCAGGTAGAACGAAAGTTATCATTACTGGTATATTTTACCACACCTGGAATATGGGAATAAAAATCTAAAACTCTAAAAATAAGCATTCTTTTTTCGGGGGTCATAGAAACAAATGAATACATGTGTATCTGTGCTATTTCTTTGTCTATGTGACATTTTTTTTTTAATTATTTTATATATTTTTTTGCTTATCACGTTTGGGTAGTAAAATTACATTCAGTTCATCGTATTGCCTAGGTTGTGCTGAAAGAACACGTCATATATTTTGTGCAATCAGTGAGCGCGCTGTCCCAAGATTGCACAAAATACATAAGAGGAAATAAATAACTGAACAGAGTATTGGTTTATATAGTTTTTGTCAAATAACAAATGTTTTTTACATCATTGGTCATTGAAAATGAGTATTTAACAGAACTTAAATGTTGTGAATGAGGACTTGATAAAAATTAGCATTTGCCTAAGGTTTAATCAGATATGTGGTTGGGATAAATGTGGGTCTATGGCTCTAGCAATGACGTAATCATCCAATAAGTGCATAAACACATTTTATAGGCACTCATACAAGCCAGAGTTCACTAATTCCTAACGAGCAGAAAGAGCACACTGGATTTTCCCTACAACTCACCTTGGACGTCAATAAATCCTCATCCCAATAACTTACACAAGCACCTCTGCATTCCTCGTTTGAAGTGCGCATCCCTGCTGCCTCAGATAATCACTCTCCGTCTCGGTTGAACGAACCATGAGTAAAGCAGACGGCCTTGTGTCTAATGAGGTAGTCTTTAAGAGGAATAAAGTGCAGCGGTACATGTCCTCCCTCAGGACGCAGCTCATCCCGCCAATAACACCTCTGGGCCGAGGAGAAGTGGTGACATTTCAGGCAGCGCTTCACCATGAGGTAGCTAGGAAATGTCCAGAAACTACGTTGTGATCTCTGGGGATACTCAAGCATGAGGACAAACTTCGGCAACAATAAGGGTGAAAATACATAATATAAGTTTGTATAATGTATATATTCTTGCATTGCATTCATTATGTGACAAATAAAATTAGAATTTGTCTATACTGTACGACCTATCCTGTACAGCATCGCTGAAAGCCTGGAGCATTTCCCATGGGACGTCATGTACGAGGAAGGGTACATTTTGGACATGGTGCCAGTCTATCACTAGGCATACATGCACACATAATCATTCACACACTATGGGCAATTTGGGAATGGCAATTAGCAGTGGCGCAAACAAAATTAAAATTAAACTTTTAATAATCGCCTGTAAATAGCCATAAGAAGTGCTGGAAAAGCACCAAGTGTAAGCTCGGCCGCTATCACTTGGCTGCTCCTTAATAAGAAGATCAGGTCGATCTGGTCCAAGCTCTTTAACTTTTTTTCTTTCTTCGTCCGATCGCCTTGCAAAGGGGTATTTTAGCAAGGAAATTACAGAATTTTCTCTCATATTTATCTGGCTTCCATGTCAATCACTATTCAATAAATTAACTAACAATCTGCTGACCGTAATAAGACTGGTTGAGAATGGTCCAATCACATGAGCCCAAATATTTAAAAACAATATTGTTTCGCTAAGAACAAAAGTGGGAGGGTTCGGGGCGCACAGAGCTGCGCCCCAAGGATGATTTAAAAAAATCTTATTAGAGCTCGGCCTCTAATCACATGCTTTTCAAAAATTTACGTAATACAGTTTAGATTTTTTTAATTGTAAATAAATTATATTAAGAAATACAGTGGAATATTGTGACTATATGACTTTATTTCATTATTAAAATAAATACTTATTATGTTAAAGAATTACATGTTGAAGTACAGTAGCATTCTTCTCTGCCTACAGTAGCTTTAAAGAGTCGGCGCCCCAGCGCCCTTTATTGACCGGCCGCCACTGCCAGTTAGTCTAATCTGCATGTTTTTGGACTATGGGAGGAAACCAGAGCACCTGGAGGAAACCCACCCGAGCACAGAGAGAACATGGACACTCCACACAGAAACCCAAGCTAGAACAAAAACCCTTAATCCTGAAGGTGTGAGGCCACAGTGCAAGACCACAGTGCTAACCACTATGCCACCATATAATGTACAGTATGTCAAATTATTTATCTATCTATCTATTTATCTATCTATCTATCCATCCATCCATCCATCCATCCATCCTTGTCAGTTTCTTGGTGGATCCGGAGATTAGCCCAGGAACATTCTAACAGCCAGGACACTCTAAACCGTGTTGCTAAAGCTTTAAAATGTTAAGTACACTTGAAGGTGTACTATTAAAAAACAAAAATGTTTTTTTTCTTAGATCTGACAACAAATTTTAAACTAATAATTTTTTTGGCTAAGTAAAAAAAAGTATTTGATTTTTTAAGGAATGGCAGCGACTGTTGCTACTTGTTCCCATCTAAACTTTATCGAAAAAGGCTCCAATCCGAAGCGCATTTGCTCTCTCTGCTGGCATTGACGAGTAAAGTGAGAAAATCTGCAGTGCCTCCAGTCGATGAAAAGCAGAAAGTGTGTGTGAGGGATCTCAGTCAAGGTAAGGCCAGAAAATTTCTATTGGTGAACAAGAAGATTTTATTGTGGCTGAAACCAAAACGTAGAACATCGAGAAGAATGGATGGAGGTCTAGCCATAGGTCTGATTCAGATCAAACATATACAGTACATTTATATACATTTATATATATATATAATTATGAACATATAAATATAAAGTCTAATTAAGCCAAGATTAACTTAATTTTCAGAGTTTTGTGTTTAGTGGTTAGCACTATCGCCTTGCACCTTCAGGGTCGAGGGTTCGATTCCTGCCTCAGGTCTGTATGCAGAGAGTTCAAGATGCAGTTGTGAGAGTGCATCTTCTCCCCATGATGGGTGGGTTACATGCAGATTAGGCTAATTGGCGTTCCCAAATTGGCCTTGGTGTGTGTGTGTGTGTGTGTGTTTGTGTGTGTGGGTGTGATGGATTGCCACCCTATTCAGAGTGTAGCCTGCCTCGTGCAATAAGTCTTCAGGCCCAGGATAAAGCGGTATAGAAGATGAATGACTGAATGTTAGGCATCTTATGCTGGAAAATTAACAAGTAACAATAACACTTTAATATTATTTATTTATTATCCTTGGAAACTAGTCCCGTTATTGGTGATGACACTTGATGACATTGATTTCCATCTTTTTTTTTTTTTTGCTTTTTTACAAATAGAGGTATCTGCACCCTCCATTTAACCCTCCTCCTATTTGGCTTGGGAAAGCCAAACATACACTCAAACACTCATTCACACACTATGGACAATTTGGAAAGCCAACTAGCCTAGTCTGCATGTTGAAACCCCCCAAGCACTGGTGAGAGGCCACAGCACAAACCACCTGCCACTGCGCTACCTTAAAGGGTTACTAATAGAAAAAGACACTGTTTTCTAACACTGGAGACTCCTTGCCTAAATGTTAAATACTGTAACCACCTGTCACTATAAATAACAGAAAAATTTGATCTCATTATTTATTACCAGTCTTTATTGTGCTTGTTGTGTCTACCCTGTGTCATGTTGCATATATTTACACATGCTTGCATAAGGATATTTTCCTTCGCTGGTTGGATTTCTTTGGTGATTTCCATAGTAATGAAACTCTGCCATTGGTGCCTCATGAAATGCACGGAATGACGGATAGCGTGGCACGCAACACCTTATGTAGAAGCTGCATATTAGAGCCAAGTGTATTAGATTGAGTTGGAGTTCACCCAATCTGCAGAAGCTCTAATGGGAAAACAGTTCTCTAATTCGACAAATCACTCCATATAACCTTAACTCAACTCATGTTTATTCATGACTGGATGGCTTTCTTGAGGATATCACAGGGACTCACAAAGCAGTGAAGACTTGCTCCAGGCAATGTCAGTTTCTCTGCAAATGGGGACCGTGTGCGGTGGTTAACCGCTGCAACTTAGCCATAATTTAACCCTGAGCTTGCTCTCAGCTAATCATTTTTAATTGTGCAACTCCCAGGCAACCCCAAGATGGACCTAAGCCTCAGCTGAGAGAGGAAACGAAATGCATTACAAACACTGTATAAATTTAGCAAACACAAGAATATTGCTTTATAGCACAGGCCCTGCATGACCCTCCTAGCCAGGCTGTATTTTATGTGGTTGACTAAAATGAGGCAGAGAGGGAACCAGTCATTTATTACCTAATGCAGGCATTCAGGCATGTTAAGAACCTTTGCTCTTGATTTTTTACTTATTGGAGAAACCGAATGTAACACAGTGTAGTTTTCTTCTCCTTGTTCACAGATACCTGGATTGTGAAACCACACAGCGTGCATTGCAAATTTGATACTTTTAGGCTGCGCTCAATCATTATTATAACCTATATTATAGTCATTTTTATTACTGTGTGCTTGCTTTAAGTGCACTCATTTCAGTAGGATGAAAGAATTAGCACTGTTGCCTCACATCTCCAGGGTCGTGGTTCGATTATTGCCTCAGGTCTGTGCGCGTTGAGTTTTTCTATAGTAACAGTTCATTCACAGAACTTTCTGAGTGTATGATTGGCAATAAACATTCTTTATACATTCCGCCTATACTTTGTAGGGTCGCAAGGGGCCTGAAATCTATCCCAGGGAACTTGGGGCACGAGGCAGGGTACACCCAGGAGGGAGCGCCAACCCAATGCATGGCACAAGTACACACAATTACATACCCATATCATGTACTAAGACATCTATACATGACATCAATCAAAACAGCAGTACTTTGCATGACTTTTGACCTAGATAAACCCACCAAAGTAGAGCATGAGCGAAAGTGAGATTCAAACCCACTGTATGTGTGATTTTTTAAGTGGTGAAGATTTCTATAAGGCATTAACTAAATTGTACGGAAGGCGTCTCCAGTGTTAGTAGGCAAAATCAACAAGGTGCATTTTTTCCCCTTGTTAACGCCAAAAGGAAGTAAAGAAACAAAGTAAGAACGTGCTTTGGAAACATTGCACATTACTTTTACACTACACAGGAAAATTCTCTGTGTTGAATTAACACAGTGCCGTGTTTATACAGTACAGTGTTTATATTGGCAGTAAACATTCTTTATCTATTCCGCCTATACTGGGCTTGGAATCTGTCCCAAGGAACTTGGATCTCGATTTACATTAGGCCATATAGTATCACATGATCATTTATTATTTTTATAAAACAGCCCACCACTGGGATGCGGGCTTTATTTCTTACTTCCAAAATTATTGAAATCTTATTTAGCATGTTTAACTTGTAGTCCCAAACAGTCCCAAAATTCCACTGCCAGATGTTTTAGTGAAGCATTAAACTTTTTAAAATGAGAAATACTGTGCCTATGTAACACACTACAATAAATTAACATTCTGGTGTAAGAAATATCGGACTGAAGGATTTAAATCGTATGACGTGCTAGGCTGCAACCATAACCTTCCACCCAATCTTTTAGTGTTGAAATTCAAACAGAAGCAGGGTATGATATGACTGCATGACTGAGGATAAATAAGCAGAATAATCACAGTAATGATGGGGACGGAGAAATGTCCGGCATGTTTCTATGGTATTTTACACCTGTCGTTCCTCTGTGTAGCACAGAAATGTGAGATCAGTGTCAGTGCAAGGGGACAACACACTAGATAGCTTCATCTTGACTACACCACCATATTTGCCCCTGAGGTAATGATGAGGTTGCATGCTTACTGAACTGTTATCATGACAGCCAGCTGTTTGGGGGCATTTTTGCATTGATTTGGGATCAGTGTGCAGCCAACAACAGCTGTTATATATACAGTACAGTAAAATGTTCTATCTATCTATCTATCTATCTATCTATCTATCTATCTATCTATCTATCTATCTATCTATCTATCTATCTATC
>JAOVVA010000054.1:14290899-14305018 GCA_028565275.1 Leiocassis micropogon | reverse complement strand
ATATATATATATAGATAGATAGATAGATAGATAGATAGATAGATAGATAGATAGATAGATAGATAGATAGATAGATATTGTAAGCAAAGTAAAGTACAAAGACATGAGAAGTTTCATGAAACACTAAACTGAATGAGTTGAATACTTTTGCAATAACAAATAGGGCTTTTTCATGTCTGGGTATAGAGTTTCACCTTTTTCAAGTGAAGGATAGTGAAAGATTTACCACTGAGGCTGGATTGACCTCAGCTTCAGAAGCATGCTGGAGGAAACAGGATAAAGGGTTTATATCAGGTGCCAAAGCTTTGCTTACTCAACGTGGAAAAAATACAGAACACTAGACTATTACTTGCTTATGGTCATGTTAAGCTCTTCATTTTAAAGAAGCATTTATTGGCCAGGGTTAATTGTTTGCGTGATTTTCTCTTTATTCTCTATTCTTTATTTATTTCTGTTATTCTACAAGTAATTCTAACTAGTAATCTGATGATTAAAACAGTTGCAGTTGTTGGTATATGATCATGTCTGCCTATAAAAGGGAACAACAATGACACAAAGCTTGAGTTTGTGATAATCTACATAATGACCTGTAAAGAGTTGTTTTCCTGTCTATTAAATGAATATTCAGGTACATTTATCACATTGTATATTAAATAATGTATTGTCAATATTTGTTACATTCTGTATTAAATAATCTATTTGTTTACTAGCAGCATATGAGTCTTTTGAGCATTAAGATTTAGAGTTTACAGTATTATTTTATGCCCAGGAAACAGAAACAGGTGGTTATACTGTAAAACTAAATCACCTACAGTACATTATCTTATTTTTATCATAATTCTGTTTTAGTTAGATAGAAAGGTAAAATGATTTTTTTAAAGGACACTGTAGTTAAACACCAATGATCTACACAGTGTAAGAACACAATTTCTAGAATCCAAGAAGTTTAATATGCTCCTTAACAACAGTATAGTATAAAGATTTATCCATCATGTGTGTTTGCTTCTTACCTGAGATTCCTATAAAAATCTACTTCAGAAATATTTTAGAATCCATGTTCCCACACAAATCAGTTTCTCCATTTGTAAAATCATATCCCCACGGATTATGGTAAAAAAATAAAAACTGTATTTGTTGTAACTCGACTGTCCTAGTGAGTGTCTTAACATCTTCCAGGGATAAACCATTATCCGCATTAGTGACGAAGGAGCAGGAGGAATTAGAGGGACAGGCGAAATGGCTCTGACGATATGCTCAACAACAAATTTTTAGCCTACATTTTCAATGCAAGCTGATCACTTATCATTCCTTGAACTGGTCTGGAAGAGTAGGATCTCCACCTAGTGATTATTTTAGGAAATAAAATTTTAAACTATATCCAAGTTAAACACTATAATCTTAGTGCAATTATACATTTAAATGAGCCGCTCTTGAATTACTAAAACCCTTTACACACATTTCATACAACACTTATCTTAAATGCAAAGAGAAACTTTTTTTCCTTTGTTCTAACAAAACATTTTCCCCTAAGGAATTCTCCAGGTGTATACATAGGTAGTAAAACCTCTTTTCATACTTTTCCATAAAATAAAACAAACTTAAAATACTGTTAATCACAGCCAACATGGCATTAGGATCCAATTCATGTCATGCTTTCAGCTGCTTTAAATACAGGAAACTTTTTTTCATCGCTGAGTGATTAACTTTGTTGTTATTTTGTTGTAATATATGAAAAGTTTTACCTAATTTTGAGCAGAGTCTGGAAAAGCAGGGCAAAAGAACCCAAAGATCATAGGTTAAGATGTACAGTTTAATTCAATAATCCCGTTGTAAGGTTCGCAAGAAACAAACTTTTCCAGATAACATCTAAAGATAAGCAGAGCTTGACTTTCACCAAGTGGCATTAAACTACATTTGGCATCATGTTTTGGCCATGAGATCAAAATACAACCATTTTGGTCATTCACACAATTAGCAAACATAATAGTTACGACTGATGGTGAAATTTCTGTCCAAAATCCTGTTTGCTTTTGCAAGGACGGTGGTTAAACACAAAAGTGATGTGTTGCAAAGGCGCCCCAATGTCTGATCTGAAACACTATTACTGAGGTCAGAACTGATGAGGCAAAGCCAGACGTACAAACATAACAATACAGGATATTTCTTCTGAGCCAATGAATAGAGAATCAATAAATGTCACCAACTTGTGAGACATTACAAAAAGAGACTTTTTACGGCAGGCATCACAAAATGTTATTTGAATTGATGTTTATAATTTTGAATAAATTTTTTGAGGGCAAATGGAATGAATTGAAAATTGTGTTGGAGTTTGAAATATAGCATGTATTATTCCTTGACATCTTTATTTAAAAAAAATCATAAAGATGCTAGAAATTTTAGAGTGCACTATACAGTAGATGTGTAATGTGGCAGAAATATAAGATAATTTACAGAATAATAACAGAATTCACAAGACTGGATGTATTATATCTAGTTGACCAGACAATATGTTCCTTCCAAACAACAGTCATTTCTATTACTCAAATATTTCGCTATTAATAAAAAAAAATTTGCTGTGTGTGATATGCAATTAGACAATTATATAGTTTTGTATAATAAAAGAACCAGGTGACTGTAAATGGTTCCCCTTAATAATAAACCTGCCATCTTGCAACATCTCTTAATGTGAATTCAAGACCATAAATAAAGTACATGACATATTTAGGTCAATACAAAAGCAATGTTTTTTTGGAGTCCACACAGAGTTCATACTAATGGATATGAAATTGCTTTCAGCTTCTGAAGAGACATAAATTAATTCAGGCTATTGTTTCTCCAGTTTTAGGAACAGCCTTGAGCTCAGCATTATCTGCAGGCTGCTGCTGCTTAATATAATGCTGGAGAAGAACCGAGAGGTACGCAGGGTGCTGTTGCAGCATTGAAACAGTGTGTGACGTCATCAAGGTCAAGCCTCCAACCAGCTCACCATGGACAGTACGCATGGACGGCAGTTTGGAGTAGTTAAGGATCCCTTCTCGTGAGAGTAGTGTGTTCTCAATACAGGCACCTGAAAAAAAAAAAACACTTCTTTTCATTCTATTGCAGATTCCAAGATTGAAAAAACACTGAAGACTTGTGTAGCTCATTGATAAGAATGAAAAACTCACCCAGAAGCAACATCTGAGGACTACTCCTTAACACTTGCAACATTTCCTTCACTTTTGGCTCTTTGCTGACAAACATCACAGTTTGTCCAATAAACAGAGGTTGCATGTTACGATATTGACTGCCAGAAAGAAATGATCTCACTACCTAAAAAAGAAAAAAATCCCAAAGAAAGCATACGTAAGAATGCAGTTCAAACTTCTATAACTGCATAAAAACAGCTTGCAGCTCACTGAAACCAGTCATTACCTGATTGGGGAAAAATTGTACAGTAATGTCATGTTTTTTAAGTCTGTGCTTCAGCAGCAACATGTCTTCAGCATTGGTGGCATTGTTTTGAAGCACAGCAATCATTTTACACTCACTGAAGACCGTCTCCAGATCTCTCTTTAACAGTTTCGCAAGGCCACTTTGCTACAGGAAATTAAAAATCACAAATTAGTCAAACAGACCACAGAATAATATCTGTGTGTTTTGCCTCTAAATGTTGTTCAATGTGGGGAAAAAGATTACAAAAAAGGTTTATTAAAAAAAATAAATAAATAAATACATTCTAATAATTTAATAATTATTAAGAAGGAAGAATTATTAAAAGAATGATTGTTTGTACCAGAATAAATTAAGAGAAAAACACTTTCATTACTTCATTTTCCAGTTGGAATTTAACATCCAAATCCATCTTAATGTACTATAATTGGACTCTTTATTATGGTAGTGAAATCACACGGTTATAACTTTCTTTTCTGGGAGTCATAGTGTTGTAGTCAAAGGAAAAAAGTTTCTACCTCCTAATTTATCTGTATCAAATGTATTAAAGCGGTGCATTGAGAAATATATACAAAGACAAACTAAAAAGTTCAGACATCTAGCCCTCACACCCCTAAGTGAGCATTTTCTAAACAAAGTTGGAAACAAACAACTGTCTACAACGTCTTTTTGTATGCAGTAACAATAAGATTTTACTTCACTGTAACTAAGAGCACAAAAACCTGTTGAACATGCACAAAAAACAAAATGACAGTGTATTTAGGTGACCTGCGCGGAGCCTTGACCTCAACCCCGGCTGAACACATCTGGGTTTCAGCTTGACCTGACTTTGCTTATGCTCCTGTGGTTCAATGTGCAAATCCCAAAAGCTACAAAGTCTTATGATCATTATAACAGAAAAGAGGAGGCAAAAAAATAACGTTTGGCCATATATTTCAAGTCATACATGAAAAAATGCATTGTTTATAATTACATTACACAACTAAGCCTAGCATAAAAGGTTCAAGGTTGACTAAGTTTCATTCACCTCCTCAGTCTTCTGGGTGCGTCGACCGAGAGCTCCAGGAGGAGCAGCAGGTTTCGGGGGAATGTATTCCGTAACAGCCATTAACTTCTGCTTCAGGAAGTGCATGGGCTTTCTGTGGCGGGTTACAGCTTTGGAGCCATGACGCACACTCTGAACCAAAGGCAGACATCCTGCAAGCACATAAAGGACATAGTTATTAATCATGAATATAATTAAGGACATACTGTTATTAATCATGATGCACAAAGCTTTGACTAAATACTTTTGCTTTGATAACGTTGAACAAGTCACATCCTTAAGGTGATTTAACTGTAATTCGTTTGGATTAAAGCATCAGCCAAATGAGCAAATGTAAATACCATCAACAGAGTAAAGGGAAACACTTGAAGCTCCAGAGTAAGAGTCTCAATCCTTGAATTCGTACATAGCCTGCACAATTCTGTGTTCCTGCACAACGTATGTGTATGTGAGCCCTCAGTCTGAACTGGGAAACACCACCACGACCACAAACTGGTGTAGAAACACGTTAAAAAGCACCTCTCTAATTTATCTCATTTAAAATCAACTATTATACAGCTAAAATGAGAGATCGATTATGAGTTATCGTTTTTCTTAAACTCATTCAATGAATTACCAAAGAAAATATACCTGTTTTTGTAACAATCCTGCCACACAAGGTCGCTGCCATCTTGCACCGGATGTGACGTTGAGTGACGTCACACACTGCGTGTATTTCCGCTGAGGATCAGCTGAGGTTCAAAACATTGCAATCGCATTGCAAGGTTCTTGTAAGTGAAAGATTCGTGAATGCATTCAGACTAAATATTCTACTTGTAATGATATTAAAACAATTTTTACTGCTTTTTGTAAAAAAAAAAGTGATTTTTGTTGTGCCGTGTTACATTTTGCGACTTTGTTTCTCGTCTTCAGAGACGCTTTACGTCTTCACGTAAAGATGTGACGTCGTTATGTCCCGGCTATGACAGCATGAGACGCTTGTTCAGCTTCAGCGCAGTGAAGTTTAACAGCCTACCTGCACAGATCTTTCCGCCTGCTTTATTTTCCCAGTCAGTTTCCCACCGAGCTGTTTTTAATTCATTGTATCTCTGCACGAAATCCACGGAAAACAACATGAACTTGGATCTGAGTGACATGAGAAAGAAATATAAAGGCGACGAGGAGGTAATGTTGATGTTTTTACCAGACCTTTGAACCTAGACTCGTCCCTGCAGAGACGAAGACCTGACACACATCATGAAAGATTTACAGCTCCAGCATTTAAAACAAAAGAGTTGTCTTATCTAAAATGTCTTTTTGGTTGTATCATAGTACTCAGAGATGAGTTATATAACAGCAGGTGTAGATATCATGATCCAGCTGCCCAAGGATTTTATAGTCTTAATGAAACATGTGCATGTATTCACGATCACCATATTAGACAATAGCATATTCATTGCCGTTTTCCTTTGACTCCACAGTCTTTTGAAGAAGATCAGCTCGTTTCTCTTGACCCTATTAAGCAGTTTGGCGAGTGGTTTGATCAAGCAACAAAGTGTCCTGAAATTGGTGAGGCCAATGCCATGTGCCTTGCAACAGCAACCAAGTGAGAATGTTTTTGCATTGCATTGTTTTTTTTAAAAAGAGAAATCATGCTTTAGTTTAAGAAACCCTTCTGTATGACTGAAACATTTGCTACTCCTAAAGTCACTCACTATTTTGCTCATTGTTTTGTAATTTGTCATGTCTAAAGCGACGGAAGACCTTCTGCTAGAATGGTGCTGCTGAAAGGCTACAGTCACGAGGGCTTCCGCTTCTTCACAAACTACGAAAGCCGTAAAGGTAAAGAACTGGTGAGTCTTTCTGACCACTCTTTCACAATTGTTTTAAATCTACTTTTCAGAATCACAGTCACCTAAAATTTATGTGGTCCGTTTTAATCCCTTCTTCTAGGAGATAAATCCCCATGCTTGTCTTGTCTTTTACTGGGAACCACTGACTAGGCAGGTAAGTCTATGCACAGTTATTCATTTAAAATACTGCAGACATGTTGGCACGAAGCGAATAGACAAAGTGATTGTATAAAATACACATTACAGACCATTTCACATACACTATCAGACCAAAAGTATATATAAACCTGACCATCACACCCATATGTGCTTGCCAAACACCTAATTCCAGATTTAGTCCTCTTTCCAGTTAAAGTAACAACCACTCTACCCGAAACAAATTAAACTATGTTTTTTTTAACATGACTTTGGGACTTTGGGACCCATTCAGCCACAAGAGCATTAGTGAGGTCAGTGCTTCCATGGCAGCCTTGGTAAGCCATGTCTAGTTGGACTGCACTTTTGGCATAGTGGACTTTTAATAATGAACATATTTGGGACTCTTTGTTCCAGTGAAAACAAATTGTAACGCTGCAGCATAAAAGAAATCTACACAATTGTGTGCTTTCAACTTTGTGGCAACACTTACTTACATACATGGATGAGTAAGTTTGGTGTGGAAGAACTTGACTGGCCTGCACAGGGTCCTGACCTCAACACAATAGAACACCTTTAGGATGAATTAGTGCAGAGACTGTGAGCCAGGCCTTCTTGTCCAACAACATGTCTGACCTTACAAATGCACTTCTGGAAGAATAGTCAAAAATTACCATAACACATTCCCAAACCTTGTGGAAAGCCGTCAAGAATAGTTGAAGCTGTTATAGCTGCAAAGGGTGGGCCAACATCATATTAAACCTTATGGATTAAGAATTGGATGCTACTCAAGTTCATATGCATGTGAAGGCCGGCGAGCGAATACTTTTGTCAATATAATGTATGTGATGTGATGGTCAGGTGTACATATACTTTTGGGAATGTAGTTTACCTTCTAACAGATTTTTTTTGCAGGCACTACAGTATTTATATAATAGCACTTGTTAACAAAACACAGAAAAATTTTGGTTACCTCATGTGAACACTTTAAATAATATTTTATACTGGAGTTATATGTAATTGCTCTCAGTTACAGGAAGCACATTGTTAAGTATAACCATGACTTGTTTCTCTGTTGTGTAAATATGAGGTTGCACACATGAAATTCTTTTATTATCCATTACTGTACTGTGGAAACATTCTGATTGTTGTCGAATTATACAAGACAAAATAAGGAATATCATTTTAATGAAATGAACAGTGCATGTTTAGTAATGGGTTATGTTTGTTATAGGGTCTGAGTTTTAGTGTAGCATATTTCTTTACTGTACAAAACTGTACATTTGTGTAAAATTGTGTTTCCACAGGTTCGTATTGAAGGCACTGTCGAGAAAATCACACGCCAGAATTCTGCTGAGTATTTTCGTTCGAGACCCAAGAGCAGTCAGATTGGTGCAGTTGTCAGCCGGCAAAGCAGCGTGATACCTGACAGACAGGTGAGCAAACAATTTCTAGTCTCATTCTGTAACAAGTTACGGGGTGTCAGTTATTAGTCAAGGGAAACAAAGTCCTCTGTTAATGGCCACAGTTTTCTGTACTTAGCACCTAAGAGAAAAGAATGCTGAGTTGGAGGAGAAATACAAGGACTCAGAGGTTCCCATACCTGATTACTGGTATGTGTATTAAAAAAAAATCTTGCATTGTCGTTCAATTTATGGTTATTTTTATCATAAATCTCTAGTGTTTGTTACAGTTAGATTGTTCTTCTTTGTGCAGGGGAGGCTACATCGTCAAGCCATACCTGATTGAGTTCTGGCAAGGCCAAACCAACCGACTGCATGATCGTATTGTTTTCACAAGAGTCAAGGAGGGTGAGCCTGAACTTCAAGAGATGCAGCATCAGGCTGAGGGAGGTTGGGTTTACCACCGGTTAGCACCTTGATAGCAAAGCATTCTGAACAGGAGAGTTAACCCAAATTCTAAAGGAAATACAGTACATTGAAAAGTTTGGTAAAACATAGATTTTGTGTTTTTAGTTAAGATTTATGATTGACCATTTCGCCTGTTGGAAAGTTGTACTACTGCATTACCTGTTTTAGACTGTTGTTGTACCCAAAGAATTATAGTTTAAATATTTAGGCTGTAATGTTTGGGTCTCTTAAATAGGTTTGTATGTATATATGTGTTACATCCTAGACATCATAAACTGTAACACAAACAAAAGCAGGAGACATCATGGTACATTGAATTAGATTAAGTTTTTTTTCTGTCAAACGTTGATATGCAAGTATGTATGCAGCAAGGCAATTATTTTTCATAATTATTACATAAAACTGATCCGACATCCCTGTAATTTTTAAAGAACAGTATGAAAACAGCTTTGGTTTGTTATTGTGCTAATATGCACATCCGTATTGCAAAGGAGAATATGGTTATGACGATACACTGTGCTGCTGTATTGAGTAATATTTAGTGTAGATCATCGCATCATTTCAGGTTGAAATACAATTTGCAAGTTGAAATACAAAAAGATGGTGAGTCAAACAGAGCTACTGGTTTTTCCTTTCATTTGCCCTCAGTACTGAGTGCCCTCAGATATTGCCAAGCAGTTGGTTAGCCAGTAGATGGCACTGCTCGAGCAAACACTCCTACAGTTAGCCCCATGTGCAGTTTATTGTACAGTTAGAACAGTGTATCGTCTTGCTGTTGTGTCGGTCTTGTGATTTATTATTTTTTTTTTATTAGGGTCATTTGATAAAACAGTAGGCAAATAATAAGCAACACCAGCACCAAAATAGATCTGTTGTATTTAAACATAGAATATTTGCCCTTTGTTAATGTCCTGGTGCATTAAAACACTAAAAATGACTGTTCTGCTGTCTTTGTTTAAACATCCAGTACTATTACATAATCAACACACAATTAGACTTTTTTTTCAACAAACAATCCAAACATTATGTTAAAATGCACATAAAACAGGCCTGATTATTAATAGTACAAATTATACATTGAATATTACAAATTACACATCTCTGCACACAGGGTAAATAGCCCATGCTGATAATTTTCTGCTATCTGAACACCTTTTCAGAAGACCTCTTAAATGGTACTTTTAAAATATGCCCCATAAGAGAAATGCTGTTTATCTGTAAAATACTTTATCTCTGGGTATATAACTAGCTAAGATGAATGAGGAAGTTTGGCAGCAATATATATTTCAGCTTTTATTTCATTGTGTGTGTGTGGATTTGGATTCACTGATTAAAAACAGGTGTGTGTGTGGACATGTGAGTGGGCAGATATAATGCATATGGACGAAGAGCATCTTTTTAAAAATGTGTGCTATTTCTCTACTGCAAAGTTCTCGTCAGTCCTGTTGTGTTCGTTGAAAATACTGGAATTTTCAGTCAAAGTGGATCGAACCCTCTTTTTCTCTTTGAAACGGCCAGAGTTAGAGACTTTGACATGACGGCTTTTGGCAGCAGACCTGTCCACGATCTTTTCCAGCTTGGCATTTAGCTGACTGCCTGCATTATCTATGCTTTGTGGGGGGTTGGACAACTCTTTATTTCCTGTGTTGCTTCCGTACTCAGCTGGGAATTTATAAAGGACCTTGGGCTCCTTTGACTTCTTCTTCAAGAAGGTCAGTTTCCACCAGGCAGTGTCAGCCATGACGTGTAAGGACAAAACTTTGGACCTGCAACAAAGGTCATTTATGGCACATATTAAGTTATGCCTCACACCACAATCAGACTGTACAGCTCCTCCCCTTTTGAAAGCAAGCATTATCTAAAATCAGTAATGTTTTTTAGCACTTATACTGTTTGAAAATAGGACTATTTGTATTTCATGTGTGCTACTATTTTTACACATTCATTTTTGTTTTATTTACACTTTATGTAAACTGTTAAGTCAGTAATCTTATTAAGTAAATAGTCTAATCTTAACCTGAAAATGGGATACCAGTTGATTGCAGGACTCCATTCTAATCTATTCCATTCATTTAAATTCACTCACCCCCTCAAAGTCTATACCGCTTTATCCTGTATACAGGGTCGAGGAGGGCCTAGAGCCTATCCCAGGAGACTACAGAGGTACACCCTGGACAAAATGCCTAGCCATCGCAGGGCATACACACACATGCTCATTCACACACTACGGGCAATTTGGGAACCCCATTTAGCCTAACCTGCATGTCTTTGGGAGGAAACTGGGGAAACCAAGGGAAACCTACCAAGCATAGGAAGAACGTGCGAACTCCATGCACACAGACCAGAGGTAGGAATTGAACCCGGACCCTGGTGGTGCAAGGCAACAGTGCTAACCACTAAGACACCCTGCCGCCTCATTAAAAAAAAAAAAAAATTAAACATTGGAATTGTCACAAAGCAGCTTTACAGGCATACAAAATTCTTAAATAAAAAAAGTAAATGTATAGATGTTTTAGTTTGTCCCTATTTGTCCCCATTGTACAAGACAGAGTTAAATGTGTCAAAAAAAACTTCAGGGGAAGCAGACTCAAAAGGGAAACTCTGTCCATCCTTGTCTGATACTGGACAGAGCATCCATAAATAAACCCATTCTGTAACTGTATCCTAACATGAAGTCCACTTTGTTGAGGTTACCAACCGTTCACTGATTTAGACTTGAGTGACAACCTCTCTCTCTCTCTCTCTCGCTCTTTCACCCATACTCCGTACCGCTTATCCTGTATATTCAGGGTCACAGGAGGCCTACAGCCTATCCCAGGGGACTCTGGGCACCAGGCAGGGTACACACTGGATGAGTGCCAGTCCATTGCAGGGCACAAGCATGCACACACTCACATACTCCAAGACACAATATGGACAAATTGGAAACACCAATTAGCCTTTTCTGCATGTCTTTGGACTGTGGGAGGAAATTTGAGGACTTGGAAGGAACCCACCAAGCATGAAGAGAACATGCATCTCCACACACACACACACACCCGAGGTGGGAATTGAATCCTCGACTCTGGAGGTGCAAGGCTACAGTGCTGTCAGAATAATTTCATAAGCCAGCACAACTAAATGCTTCACATACATTCACACATAGCTTTACATACTTATTTACATTTTGCACCAAATTAGAGTGGGCAGTGAGAAAACTATAGAACCCATAGGAAACCCACATATAGGTTAAATGTTGGCATTTATTCTGGATTGTGTAAACATATATTTTACTCTAATTTGAATGAACATTTGCTAATGTAGGTTTATTTATTTATCAAATAAAAAAAAAAAAAAAGCTTATTTATTGCACAAAAAGTGCAGAAAAACCGCTTAGAATTTTAGGTACTCCATGCACCTAATTTTTAATATCTCAAGATCTATTGCTTTCTTTGTTTTTTTGTTTGTTAGTTTTTTCTTTTACCTATGATCTTTTTAACATGTAGCTCATTCTTTTTTTTTTTTTTATTGGATTTTTATTTTGTCCAGATTTTCTCCCTAATTTAGTCATAGCCAATTCCCACCCATCATCGGTGCGTTCCCCCTTAAAGTCTGCTACTACCAGTCAGGGCCGAGGAGTGAGAAACCAGCCCATTTCCTCCAAACCATACACCGCTGGCGCGGCGTAAAACACTTGGAGGACAGCGCTATCTGCTCCTTCTGCTCGCGTGAGCTCACAGACGCCCGTGACTGGCTATAGGGCTGTGATTGATGTAAGATCCCTCCCCACTGAAAGAGCTTGGGCAATCAGCTCTCTCTAGGCCACCGGCTGCAAGAGGCTACAGCATCACCCGGGAATCAAACTAGCGATCTTCAGATGATGGGGCGAGCATATTTTATGGTCACTTTAAGCAAATGCTAAAGAACGATAGGGTTATATGGCAAACTCTGTCCTCTGACAATGATTACATAGAGGAAGACATCTGATTCTAGCACTGTTCAATTAAAGAACAGTACCATTGGATCCTTTCTCTTCCTTGAGATCTAAGATGTACCAAAATGCACAAACCCTGCCTTGCATATTGAATTGTTTGTTTCCATGTGAGGCCGGCGCCTATCATGCACTGTTAAACATTTTTTTTATTTCAACAGTTTTTTACCCTATATCACATAGTATAATACTGTAGATCATGTTTTCAGTATATTACTGAAATGACATTACACATTGTATACAGGGATTGATACTATTTTTTTTAACTACAGCGCATCGATGTATTTACTTTGGGTGCTAACAGTTGTGGGGGTTTTTTTAACGTAGTATTTTTTCCACTTCTGACCTTTTCCAGTATATATTTACATTGACAGATGTAGAAACCAGCACAACTGTTAACCAGGTTTCGCAGTGGAGGAAACTCAGAAAAGGCGCACAGAACAATTTCACCGGGATTTTCAATGGATGCAACCTGCTGAATACCTGTGGAGATATTCAGTGTTAATGAAGAGGATTTTTTTTACTCTTCAAGAGAAATAACAAGCAGCAAAGGTAAATGTGTAAGAATATACATGTACTGAGAATTTAACCCAACAATTGTTCCTCAGCGTAGACTTAGCAGTAACTTTTGAAAGTAGGGTAAACTAGAGTTAGCAACTTGTCCTTCATTGTCTATCTATTCATCTAATGCTATTATCGTTCAAGTGTCCTTATCAAACATTTGTTGTCAAGACATTTGGATTCATGTACAACAAGCTGTAGCTAATAATCTTCACCAGTAACGTAACGCTAATGATAAAGACTTGTAACGCTAGTTAACATCGGCCATGGGTTAATGGTAACGCTAGCCAAATTAATAGCTAATGTTAATTGTCAAAGTGTACAATTTCAGAAAAGGTTTTTAAATAGCATTTGGAATATTTTTTTTTAAAAGTCTTCAATCTGCATTTTTCAGAAGACACATTTCTCACTGCAACAAAGTGGGTGGTCAGTGTTGAGAGAAAGGTGGCCTATGTTTTGGAGGAGCACTTGAGTTTTGCAGATGCCTTGGCTGTGTTCTTTGGATGCTCTTATTTTTTTTAACATGGAGTACCAGGAACCTGCCTGTGCAACACCCGAACTCATACAGCGATGGTCTCTTTTTCTCCAAAAATTGCCATTGTTCCCAAGGTTTTCTCACATTCTTAGTTATTTTTACTGTATGACAATATAGCTTACTTCAAACTATATTGTAACTACAGTAAAACCTTAAATTGTGAGTAACTTGGGCTGCGAGTGTTTTGCAAGAAGAGCAAAAATTTTACATACATTTTAACTTGATAAACGAGCGAGATCTTGATATACGTAGTACATATATGATTTGTCTGCCGAGCGTCACGTGAGCACAACTGAGCCAATGGTTCTTCTCTCTCGCATTGTGGATAATCGTCTCCCATGCTCAGACTCAGTGCACATGCGTCACTCGTATAGCCAACATCAGTGCGCCCCTGTACTGTCTATCATCAATGATTTGAAATTGTTCTTTCCCCATTCATTTTATTTTGCTTATAGATTCTTTATGGGAATAAATCCTGAGGATGAAACAGAATGCACTGCTAAAACCAGAGTGAGCCGTAAAACAGGAGAGACGGTAAAGAGGAAGACAGCTGTTATCAACAACATTAACTACTGTTATCAACTACATTTAACCAATGTAGTTACAGTTGTGTCTTAGGGACACAGTCCCTAGTCTTAGTCATTTGATGATGACATAGGCCTAGACCAGTGGCGATTTCTTTAAGACTGCAAGGGAAGCTCAGCTTCCCCTATAATGTCACAAAATTAATGGTCAAAT
>JAOVVA010000054.1:14265665-14277835 GCA_028565275.1 Leiocassis micropogon | reverse complement strand
ATTTTTTGGATGCCTTCAGCATTGCTTTACAATGTAGAAAGAAATAAAAATCAGGAACGATCATGGAGTTAGAAAGTAACCCCAAACTTTCGAACGGTAGTGTATATGTATATATACGGGAACCTGGAGCCTATCCCAGGAGGCTTAGGGCACGAGGCAGGGTACACCTGGACAGGGTGCCAATCCATTGCATGGCACACACACACACACATACACACTCACACGCTCATTTACTTAATTACCTAATATTTTAAAATATCCAGTATTGTTTTAGATTATAGAAAATAAATCACTAAAGAAAAAAGGCAGGGCAGGCAACAAATATCTATCACAAACAAGCAGAATGCAAGATGGAAAAAAAACAGGGCAGGAGTATTTAACATGACCATGTAAGCTAATATTAGTATATGATTTTACGTTGAACTTTTTTTGGCCACATGCAAAAATGTATTACTAGTCTACATTATAAAAACATATACTAAACAAATACCTTTTTTCTTTTCCCAATCTGTTATATTTTTTCATACTTGGAAATACTTTATTGACGGCATTCTTAAGTACTATAAGGAGACCGATCACTGTATACATGATCAATTAAATAATTTTTCTCCTGTGGGGAGAGGAGGAGGACGGGGCTGCAGACCCATAACAGCTCTGGGGAGCAGGATCTCTCTGGTCTCTGTGCAGGTATACAATGGGATGTGTGGCAAGGCGTTACAGTGCTGATTAGATAAGGCTATGTACACAGCGTTAAACCATGAAATCAGGGAAAAGGAGACTGTATGACGTAAAAAACAAAGTCGCTTGTCAGATTTTTCCATCAAGCAACCATATTTTTAAAAACAAGCCCAAAAAAACGTGACCTGCAACCGGTAATATTTTCAAGCGTCTTCAAAGAAAAAAAAACCCAAAGTCACATATTATGTTAATAAATTGTGACCTTTCATATCTCTGTAGGTCAGAGCCTGTTCTTCTTATGCTGTCTTTCATTAAAAAAAAAGGAAACACAACAGTATATGAATGGAAGACAGGAAATGTACCTACTGTAATTGAGAGGCCTGTAGTCGAGGAGGCACCACCTGACACTGTCACAGACGAAACGGTGAGTAAACAAATAGAGCAGTAAGGAGCAATATGAGTAAGTTGTCTGCTTGTGTATAATTAAAAAAAATTAACACATTTTGTGTTACTTTTTGCTATTCATAGTGTAAGTGTGTACACGTGTGGGTCTGTATTTACTCCTGCTCCCTTTTATACAGATTGACTGGGGTGACTTATGTAGTGGTGTCGAAGAGGTGAGTTTTGGGACCACAGGTGAGGAGGGAGTGGACTGGGGGGTTACACTTGAGTCTGGAAAAGAGGTAATGCACAAGCAGCTGATACATGCATGTGAATGTATAAACATGAACATTTTTATTGTAGAACATGGATTTCAATGATGACAATAATATTGATGCATCAATATAATAAAAAATATAAATATAAAATTATAAGGAAACAGATGATGGTGGCATTGACTGGGGTGATACTACAACTGCTGCAGTGGAAATCGAAGTTGTCGCTGCAGGCACTGACTGTAAATACATGTTTACTTTCTGTAATAAATTACACGTTTGAACCGGGCCTGTTGTCTTCACAAGATTAATGAACTTCGCTGGATTTACAGGTCCAGAAGGTGTAGCGCGAGGTGAGGATGCACTCTCTCTGCTCGAGAACCCACAGACACGAAATCAGTTTATCGATGAATTGATGGAGGTACTTCAACTCAACACTAAAACATTATTTTATGACACTGGACTATAAATGTGCTAAAACTTTGGGCCTACAGCCTATTTTATTACTGGCTTAAACCCATCACATAAATAATACTATGCACCGCTTTTGTCGTTAACAGCTTTCCAGCTGTAATGGTGGCTTATTGCAGGTGAGAATGTTTGCTAGGTTGTGATATGCTCCTTTCTGTCTAACTGCCTAGTTGGAAGTGTTCCTGTGTCAGAGACTGAGTGAGATGAGTGAGGAGGGCGATATGGTGTCCATGAGCCAGTTCCAGCTGGCTCCTTCAATCATTCAGGGGCAGTCCCGTGAGCATGTGCAGGCCATGCTGGCAGATGTGCGCCACCTTCTGGGAGGACTGACGTCACTGCGCATGAAGCATCTGTTCATGATCCAGGCATCGCCCCGGTAAGTGCTCATACACACTTACTGTTCTATAACACGAATGGGATGTCATTTAGGACTGGTACTGGCAGAGCAGAGACATTATGATACATGGTTAATAATTTTTAAGAATGAAATGTAAGTATACAGTAAGAGTTCACAATAACTCTTACTCAGAATTTGTTACGACGGATGTGTTTCAGCTATGTGGAGCGTGTGTCTGACATGCTGAGGCAGAAACTAAAGCTGGCTGATATCTTGGTGCTGAAACGAGCCACCCTGGCTGAACGAAGGCAAGAAGCTCTTGAGGAACAGGCCAAGCTGGAGCCTCGCATCGACTTGCTGACTGTCCAAACCAAGGAACTACAGAAACTGGTACTATATTCTATTAACATATAAGAGTGTATAAGGGATGCCAATAGTGGTGTATTGTTTTTTTTATCTGTTAATTTAAAGAAATTAACTTTGGGTTGTGCTCCACTTTTTTTCTATCTAAGTAAACATTTTCTCTGTTGTTGTTGTTTTTTTTTGTAGATCGAAGCTGACATCTCAAAACGGTATAACAATCGACCAGTCAACCTTATGGGAGTTCATGTGTAAACTGCATAGTCCACAGTACCATTTCATAAATAAATATTTTATTTCATTAAAATAGTTCCCATGGCTTTGAATGACTAAATCATGTTACTGTAGTAAACCATATTAGACCCATAGCTGAAACCTATTTTAACATTACAGAAGTTTGTCTCTGGATTTGTCGGATCAAAGTAGCACTTTAGGTTGGATGTAACAGTCAAGATGCATTCTGACTGCATATTTTGAGTATGATTTGTTAATCTATTTCGCAAGCTTCAAAGACACAAAACAAAGTGTATAGACAAACACCATCAATTTACATTTGAGAAATTCTGAATTAATAATCATACCCGTTCTGTCTTATTTTCTTCTATCAGCACTAACTTGTTAATTCCGTAAGCTTTCAAGTCGTTATGGTCCACATCAACTAAATATTTTTAAGCAGTCATTTGCATTTGCACAAAATGCACTAGCTAAAAGTATGAACTTTTTTAAATAGAGTATGTAAAGATGAATAAACATGTTTTATACCTAAGAAACACTTTCAAGGCTGTTAATCATACAGCAAAGTTGCTTCTTAAAAGTACCAATAATGATTAACAGTGGTGTTTTACAGTATTCAGACAGGAGTATTATCAAAGGCATCAGACCTCATGCATGTTTTCAGTGTAACAAAACACCTCCATTTCCCCAGCACTCCTCCCACAGAGCTGTGTAAAATCGCCCAGCAGCCCTGGGTGCTCCATCACTGTGTCATCTCCTTCTTTGCCCCAGGGCTGCTAGTGTAATCACATGCCTGAAACACATTATGCTCACAAGATTGAGGACGTAATGGTTATTATCTTGCAAGTGTGGCACATCCCCTGCATACCAGCCAGGAAATATGTGTGCAAAGATTCAAATTAAGGCTTTTTCATTTCCATATTTCCATTGCAAAATTATTTTATTTGGTTATTTGACTCCACCATGATGTCTGGGCAAAATATAGGAAATCTTTATCCTCAACACATAGTGTGGTGTCATTTCCCTTTACTTCTGACTGGCACATGCATGCATCTGTCCCTTTGTCACTACCCCATCTTTCACTCGCACACATACAGATGAGGCTTATGATAAGCAGAGGGGCTTTAGTCTGCCCCATCATTGTCTGTGCCATTCATCAAGCCAGACCTACATGCACACGCACACACACAAATGCACAGCAGCCATAGTAAACATTTTGTTTTTCCTGATAGACATGAACAGAGCCTGACAATGAACCAGATAATTATCAAAAAGCCTACCACGACATTATCCTCATGTTTATTATTTAAAAGGACTGCCTTCTCTTGATTGCATGCAAGACCAAATTTCTTTGGGTCCCCCACAGTCTTCCCTTCTGCCTTTTTTTCTTTATTTGTTTGCTGCAATTCCCATCGTCCCTGCCGTGGGCAGATGCTCAGAGGCACTGGCCAGAGTAAAAGCCATGCTACTGTGGCCCAGAAGACTGGGGTTGCCAAGACAACTGGCCCAGTACCCCTGCTGTTGTCACTCTGCTCGTGTCGCTCAGTCATTGATTACCTTCATCTCAGCAGCTCTCTGCATGCAGCACACATTGTTCTCCATCGCCAATATTCACAGGGGTTTAGTCACACTAATATAGCCAGTATTGTGTGTTTCTTTTTCAAACAAATCCATATATCCATGCTCAAGACAACATGCATGACAAACAATAGCAAATACTTATCTAAGTGCTTGCTTTTCATTATTTTAATAAAAAAAGTCATACATAAAGCTACAGTTGATTAATAAGGACCATAATTTTGTAAGAAATACATTTATGATACAATGAAAATAATGTTCACACTTTATTGTGCAGTGTAGCTACTACACAGCAGTTAAATACAAAACATGAAAAATGTTTACAGTTTGACTCACATTCATATCTAATCTTATTACTGAGCATGTTCTTAATAGTTGGAGACCATCTGAACTAAATTCAAGTGCTTTTATTCACATTTGGCATTGATGCTGCCACAACAATGAGTAGCTATTGCAAGTGATCATAACATTTTTCAGCACAGTCCAAACAAAATAATTAACATTCAATTTGTACTAATTAGAAGACCTTGATCTCATTCTAATCAAACATTTGATTTTTGTACAATTAAATCCAACTGACTTGACCTTGGGCTGGATAGACTCAGAGCTCTAGGTTCAGGACCAGAGAGTGGAGGTTTTTTCCTCAATCTTTTTGCTTCGTTTTGCAGCTTTTGACGAATGTAGCCCTTAATCTCTGCATCCGTTTTTCCAGGAAAAAAATACTGGACAGTTCCTGTAAGAGAGGATTAAGAAACGGTGCATAATTTGGTACCCATCTAACTATCTATAGTGCTATACAGAATATGCTCTCTCAAGTGCATGCAAGGTAGCTTTACAATTTCTTATAATACAATACTACACAGGAAATATTTTGAACTGCAGAATGAATAGTTTGTAATTATTAATCTTCTGGTACATCCTGCTGTTGAAAATAATGACATAGGCAAAGCATGCTCCTTGTCAGAACGTTTAATTTACAACCCCAAATAAAGTGCTACAACTCGAACATGCGCAGTGTATAAGCTGTGAAGCTCAGTGTGTTGAGGCTTACTCAGGATGGCCTGCACCTCTTCAGTGGGCAGGGCAGGTTTGGGTTGACCCCTCTTATTATACACCACACCAGAGATTGAGTGAGAGGCCAGACAGTCTCTTTCATAAAGTCCACGCAACAGATCATTGGTCAACTTCTGGGCAGTGGTACCCGTGTTGCACCTCTCCAAAAGCTCAGGTGTTATAAACTGCAACAATAAAATTACAAAATCACCTTTCCTTTAAAGGAATGTACTGTCAGATATAGACAGCTAGTTAACGATGCACAACTTGAGCATTGTGGACAATTTTCAATATGATATTAAACCAATGGAAAAGAGTAATACCTCTGTGAAGAGACCATTCTTGTGGGAAGTCTCATTAGGTTTCTGGTTAACAGTTTCCTGTTTGACCCATTGCCCATTCATAACACCTGAGGCATATGGCATAGCGGGCATTAAAGCATCCATTTCCACAGGCCCGGATATGGGGCTGGAGGAAGGAGGGAGCGATGTCTTCTTATCTCCATTCGGCCAAGTCTGCGTCCTCTCGATCAGAGCCTCTAGGTTTTTAGCCAACTTTCCACATGCTTTTTTTGGAAACAAGAAAATGCAATTATGTTAGAATTTGTTTTTAAATTAGAGGCTATGATACAATATCTTAAAATGAAAATGATGATATTAAACATGAAGTCAAACTACTAACTAACTTTTATTCAAAATAAAAAGGAAAATTCTGACTAGCCTGTAAGGCACCGTAGTTGTTCCTTTAAGCTCTCCATTTCCCGCTGCATGCACAGAACCATGGCTATTAGTTCCATCTTCGAGTAAGACTGCAAATACTCGGCCTCCTGCTAGAAGGAAAGAAACAGATCTGAAAACTATCCAGCATGTTAACTTTCAGGAGTTGTAGAATGCTGAGAACACACCTGTTCCTCAGACCTCACCTCTGTGGTGGGATGTCCCTCATCAAAACTGCCTGTAGGAGAGCAGTCGAACGCATAACCCTGTTAGGACAAGACAGACACTGAAAGTGAGAGTAGTAATACTGTATTAATGTGATTCTTTTGGGTGAAAAGCATCAGTTTTAAAGTAGGTGGTGGTGGTTGGTTGTTTTTTTTTTTTTGGTTTTTTAATGATGCATGTCACTTTAAGGGTTGATCTTTTTCAAACCGTAGAAGAGCACCAAACCGAGTGTAAAGTGTGCAAAGAAAGCTCTTTACACAAGATGTGCAGTGTGTAGCCTAAGTGATGCCCCCTGTGCCATGCTTTTAGACCTATTGTTCTCCATTAGGTAACCGGCATGGCTGCCTGCCCTACCTCACACTACTATAGCTGCTGCTCTTTCTGCGTTTCAACGCGAAAAAGCAACAACAAAAAAGTACAGGAGTAAAAATAGATTATCTTTAAAACACTACTGTCTTATCAGACCACTCAAGCAGCAAAAGTGGAAAATTCGGTCTTCCGTCTCAGCCGCGGAATTGTCTCGCAATTCAAGATAAATACTATAATTATTAGTAAGAAAAAGCCCAAACCCTCGTGTCCAACTTCTGGAGCCCCGCGGCTGCTGGTGCTGCTGCTCCTGAATTCTCCTCAGGTCGCTGTTTGGCAGCATCCATTTGTTTCCTCCGTTTCTGCAGCCCGTGCTGTCGGACAGGCGGCTCGTGTCATTCTAATTACTCTTTCATTTGAGACAATATTCCAAGTCACAGCCACAAACAAACAAAACAGGGGCACGAAAAACACTCAAAAGGTTTCCATTAGATATCTTACGTAGATTTCGTCCAGTTTTTGTTCCTCTTTCTCGTCCTGCTCCTCATTTTCGTAGTCCAGAACACGCTTGGCTTTTGTTTTCCTTCTCATTTCTCTGCCATTATTTGATTATTTGCGCTCACTGAAACTGTGCCCCCCTCCGCAGAATGCAGGACGCTGCCTGCACAAAGGCGACAGCCAGCCCTGACGCCGATATGGACAGCAGATACCGAGCGTGTAAAGGGAAAAAAAAAACAATAACTATGCGATTATGCCACTTTGGTTCTAACACTTGGTTGATGCACGAATCTCAACTGAGAAATCAGACACTCGTTTTCGAGCAGAACGTGGCACGAGCTCGCCTCCGTGTCTCTCGCGCTAATCAACAGGGTGTGCAAATGATCTTTACTCTCTGCACTGTGCACAATTTACTTAGGAATTGAAATTAACCTGGGTTGTTTTGTTAACCCGATTTCGTTTTTTTCCCCCCCGTGGTTGAAGACTTTTTTTTAAACATCAGTTGTTCGGAAAAAAAATCATTTATCAGTGTTCTCCTGATCAGAGACTCTTTGATCGTTTACAAAGTGATCAGTGCGACATGTACCAACCGAACCGATCCCATGCAGTGCATTACACATTATTTCTGCTCTGATCCGGATTCAGCAAATAAAAGTACAAAATCACGGTGATTAAAAAATGTATATATTCACAGATTTTAACTTAAAGAAGTTGGTTCATGAAGGCCTGCTGGCAATATTCAGGTTTCCCTATTCCCAAAGCACCTGCTGCACCTCAAGAGTTAATTATCAAGGCTTCTGTGAGTTGGATCCGGTGTTTAGTGGGAAACATTCAATTCAGCGGAGAAGTGGGCGTCCAGGACACAGGTTGAGAATCTGTATCCCACAGGTTCCCAACCAGCCAGATTGTCCCTTGTTCTACACATTTTTGAATTTTCTCTGCCTTCCTTCTATCCCTAAATTACCTAAACCAGGTGATTAAGAGTCCCTTTACACTAAAATGTACAGGAAAGTAGGTATTCCAAAACAAAACAAACATTGGGAATTTGAGCCACAGCCCAAAAGTTTAGTCACCCATGCACTCACTTTCAGTAACATCACCATCCCAGTCGGGTCGACAGTTTATTTGCTGTCTACCACAGGAATACTGCAGCCAAGGCACAAATATTGACACAAATATAATTTTACGCAAAGTCTTCTGCATCTGTGTTTTTAGATATTTTTGTCAGATGTTACTATGGTATATTGAATTATAATTACAAGCATTTCATAAGTGTCAAAGGTTTTTATTGACAATTACATCAAGTTTATGCTCAGAGTCAACATTTACAGTGTAGACCCTTCTTTTTCAAGACCTCTGCAATTTGCCTTGGCAGGCTGTCAATCAACTTCTGAGGAACATTCTGACTGATGGCAGCCCATTCTTGCATAATCAATGCTGAGAGTTAGTCAGAATTTCTGGATTTTTGTTTGTCCACCCGCCTCTTGAGGATTGACCACAAGTTCAATAGGATTACGGTATAGGGAGTTGCCTGAGAAGCAACCCAACAAATGGTCTTAGGATGCTTTACTTTTGGCATGATGACATAGGACTGATTGTAGTGCTCACCTTCACACATTTCAAGAAGGGAAGCAAAGAAGCCACTTCTTTCTAGGAAAAACATCAAGGACAGTCTGTTATTCTGAAAAAGGCACAGGAACTGGACTGCTGAGGACTGGGGTAAAGACATTTTCTCTGATGAATCCCCTTTCTGATTGTTTGGGGAATCCGGAGGAAAGGATAAACAAAACCCCACAAATTCTGACAAACCCCAAACATTGATTATGCAAGAATGGGCCATCAGTCAGGATGTGGTTCAGCATATTAATATTTATGTCATTCTCAAAACCTTTGGCTACAGCTGTACAGCATGGATGAGATGCCAGTTTTTAGGTGTTCAACAATGTTAAACGTTAAAAAAAATATTGTAAATGTTGCTGTCTCAATATCTCCACAGATGCCAGGTCAAATACTAGTTTATTGTTATTATTATTATTATTATTATTATTGTTAAGAAGAGGAAGGAAAAAGAGGAGGAGGAGGACAAGGAGGAGGAAGGTGACCACAATATTATTAATTCCTTTGTGCCCACTATTTTCTGCATGGGCTTCAGATTGTAAAAAAAAAAAAAAAACCTTGATGTTGACAAATATTATACTTAATATATTCTCCGGGTCAAAACGTATTTTATATACCAAATTACCATGTTATTTTAACATAACATTCCTGTCATGATTTTGGCCCATATATCATTTTGTTATACAAGATGCCAAAATGGGCACTAATCTGTTTTGAGTGCAAGAATTTGAAATATTTGTTTCTTAACGTTTCTTGAAGCTCCTGGACAGGGAGACAAAGTTTGATAACCTATAGGGCAAGTCTATTATTTTTGGTGCAGCAGATTTTCACTGTCTTATGGCCTATATTTTTGTCAAACTAAACTTATTATTAACTGGCAGCTTAACATGAAACTTAAGCAGATGGCAATTACTATCTGTTGTAACATTCTTCCAATCACTGTTTAATTTTTTTATGTTGTATGTACTGATATTGTTTCTGTTTTGCGTCCTATTTTTGCACAACGGTGGTCTATGCCACCTGGTGGTAAATATCTTAGAAACACTTAATAGATAATTAATTTTAATACACTCTTACTGGTACCAGTCCTTCGCACTCGCACACACTACTGGAAATTCTGGAACTGCCAATTAGCCTAATCTGCCTGTCTTTGGACTGTGGGAAAAACCAGAGCACCTGGAGGAAACCCACCAATCAAACATGCAACATGCAAACTCCATGTACACAGACCTGAGCCAGGACTTAAATCTTCAACCCTGGAAGTGTGAAGCCACAGTGCTAACCACTACACCACTGTGCCCATATTAAGATGCTTGGGGCAAAGGTAGCCCAGTATGTTAAGGCTCTGAGTTACTGATCCAACCAGCTCCACCAGGTTGCCACTGATAGGCCCTTGAGCAAGACCCTTAACTCTGTATGCTCCAGGGGTGCCATATAATGGCTGACCATATGCTCTGACTCCAGCTCAGAAGCTGGGATATGTGAAAAATAAAGAGTTTCACTGTGCAGAAATGTATATGTGATGAATAAAGCCTTAACTTATCTAAATACAATACTATTATATAACAATGATATTGGGACATTAAGAAACAATGAACAAAATCATCCTAGGTAGAATAGTAGGCATTTCCATGCTTCATATATATTTTTTTATATCATGGATGACAGTTAAAGTACTGTAATTAAAGACCTGAACCTGCGAACTGGAGGCCCTTAACCCCTGCCAAGGCGTGCCCAAAAGGTTGCGGGCTTTCATGTACAAGGGGTGTCCATGTAAATCTAAACATTATACAGTTCTCACTCTTGTCATCATTCAAAAAATCTTTGAGTATCAAAAGTATATTGGCAGCACGGTGGCTTAGTGGTTAGCAGTGTCGCCTTGCACCTTCTGGTCCTGGGTTCAATTCCTGCATTGGGTCGGTGTGTATGGAGTTTGCATGTTACCCCTGTGCTTGATGGGTTTCCTCAAGGTTCCCCAGTTTCCTTCCACAGTCCAAAGACATGCATATTGCAGACAGGCTAATTGCCATTCCCAAAATGCCCATAGTGTATGAATATGCATGTGTGTTTGAGTGTTGACCGGAGGTCCTACCACAGTTGTACAAAATGGGAATAAAATCCACCGCCCACGGTCCCTAGTTGGACTACAGAGGCTCAGAGATAGATGGACAAAGTATATTACTAATTGCCTAGTTGGCACAGGTCTAGATGCCTTTCTTGATACAACCCTCATATCATTCTATCCAGCTTTGGGATGCCCTGTATCCTGTGGCTGTAAATCTGGGCATTGGGTAGGAATTGAGCCCAGGGCTTTAGGATGGCAGCCAAGAAATTTTGCAAAAAAAAAAAAAAGACAATGTACTGATGAAGACTGTTGAGAGTTGAGATTTTAAAGACATCTCCTAGTGGCTGGTTGGATGTTAGATTGACACTGATTTATTCTACACTTTACAGCAATGAAACATTCAGTATTTCTTCCATATGGGTTTCTCTGCAGTGATAATAATAAAGACTCTTTTAAACAATTGGTTGATAAATATCATAATGTAAAGAGTGGCTCCTTCATACCTAAACAACTCTTTCTCCAGTAACATTGCCAGTGTTTCAGTCAATCAGTCAATTTTCCGATCAATCAGTTAGTTAACCATTCAGCCATTGCCATGGCTACTCT
The DNA here is from genome assembly GCA_028565275.1 of Leiocassis micropogon. Taxonomy (NCBI): domain Eukaryota; kingdom Metazoa; phylum Chordata; class Actinopteri; order Siluriformes; family Bagridae; genus Leiocassis; species Leiocassis micropogon. Next base: position 14,266,435 of record JAOVVA010000054.1, on the reverse strand, counting down.
CATCATTTCTGGACAAAATCTATTTCTTTTCATTCCACTTGTGTTCATGAGGTGTTCAAATATATTTTAGAGGTATACTACATTAAGTCTTAAAAACTACAAGCTTTTCTGAACGTAAATACAGTTTGTTTCAGCATTTTAAAGTCATCCGAAATTAAAAGTACAAAATCTTATTCTACAGTATTTAGATTCTACTAACTCAGGAATAACTTCTTATCGATTTAATATTTGATTATTTGATTTTAAATTTAATTTCATTTATTTTATTACTTATCATGTGTAGTGTCATGGTACGGACACATTTGGTGGGATGCCACACTCATACACCTAATCATACACTATTGGCAATTTAGAAACACCAATCAACTTACAGTGCATGTCTTTAGACTGTGGAGAACATGCAGTTCTATTATTTGCAAATTTATGACTCAAAAGTTTTACATATTATATTCATATTTAATATCTAACAATCCTTACTTATTTTGTTGAATTGCTGGATTGTTTCAAAACAACTCACTTATTAAGATCACAGATTATTAATTTTATAAACTTTGATTAACATTTTCTCTCAAAATGAACTTTTATATGTCTTGCAGCTATTAGCACAAGAATACAGTGGCTTGCAAAAGTATTCTGCCCCCTTGAACTTTTCCACATTTTGTCACATTACAGCCACAAACATGAATCAATTTCATTGGAATTCCACGTGAAGGACCAATACAAAGTGGTGTACACGTGAGAAGTGGAACGAAAATCATACATGATTCCAA
>JAOVVA010000054.1:14249998-14265565 GCA_028565275.1 Leiocassis micropogon | reverse complement strand
TTCATGTTTGTGGCTGTAATGTGACAAAATGTGGAAAAGTTCAAGGGGGCCGAATACTTTTGCAAGCCACTGTATATTAAATTAAGATTTTTTTTGTTACTTTTTATTTCAAAACATTTATTTATGTTAAATGTTTAATGTTTTCTCTGTCAAATCATTTACAAAAGAAGCATTTGTGATTGGTTAATAGAAGCTAGACGCCCACATGATCGAAGTGTACTATATTGACTAAGTGCAAATGAGGATTTGTTTGCTGGATGGTGTTCAAAGTGCTTAATATGTTTGATGGGAGTTGAATGTGTTGTGTACTGTATGAAATCATCTATTTAATAAATAATTTGAACAAACTATATGTTAGCTCTCCAATTAGCCAGCTATAGCTGCCTTTAAAGCTAGTACAGATCTACAGTATGCATTAGCCAAAGTTATTTTACTTTATATAAACCAAGATAATAATATTTTTATTATTTGCATAGCCCTATCATCATGTATCAACATTTTGAGCTTAAGTCAGAATTTGATATGAGACAATATTTTCAGAACTGTTTTATTGACATTTTATATATTGCTACTGACAATATTCTTTCACACAGGAGACAAAGGACTTTTCAGCTTTTGTTTCAGTGCTCTGGATTTTGATATACAGTCGTATAAATGTAATAGATTAAAAATATTTTTTTTTTTCTGATGTAGTATAGAGACAAAGTTACACGGGGTTTAACTTACTTTACTTCAAAAGGGGCGGTTATCCCTGCTGTTTTTTTTCTTCCTGATTAATGATCTCATTCGGACCGGAGCCTGGAATATTCTACGCATGCGCGTTGTCAAAACGTGTTCCTCTGTCAGGAAACTTATCGGCAAGGGAGAAATTTTGCAAGTCATGGTGGGCCATTCAAGACAAGTGGACTACGACAACATTAAGTAAATCTATGGATAAAAGTGACATTTTCAAGAAAGTGTCTGGCATGTGCTGCTAACGAGAACAGTTTTACCATTTCGGTTTTTTTTTTTATCTGTAAACTCTTTTTGCGTAAGTATGAAAAGAGTGTAAAAACTAGCTTGCTAGGTTAGCCGGTTAGCCTGATTGAGGCTGGGGAACTAGCCAGCTAGTTCTTGTTCATTGCTAGCGAATAATGTCTACGTGCTATTGTACATAATATCACCATTTTGTTAACTCAGTACATATCATTTACGCGTTTCTTTATTTCCATATCATAAATACATAAACGCTTAAGATTGTTTTGATGTGTTCGGCATCCCCAGTAGGTTCCTCTCAATGCCCGCCCCTTTAATTTTTTTCATTGGAGGAGTTGTGAGAAACACTAGCGCGTGAGGCCTCTCATTGGGTTGTGAGAACCTCCTCAGCCAATCAGTCATTGTTGCGCCATTTGTTGCTAACGTTGCTGGTGAGTGCCGACAGCGGAAGTAGGAAAGAACACTTCCTGGATGTTAAGCAAATAAATATGGTTCTGTTCGTCTCCGGTAAACAGTTATAAGACTTCTAGGTCGCTGGTTCTGTTCAGAAATCGATCTCTAACTTTTATTGTTTTCTTCGTGTGCGTGAGGAAAACTGTACACGTCCTGTTGTTTGTTTTGCCGAGTGGGAGGTTAGTCGGCAGATGGGCTCGTGATGGCATGAAGAGGAGGGAGGCATTAACGTACGTTTATGCTAGAGCTGCAAGCTAACAAAGTTCCAAGGCAAATCAGACTTTGAGAGACACTGTTTTTTTTTCAAAATGTTATCATTGGTATTGGAGTGTTATTCTAATTCTATTTTTTTCTTATGCAGATTGGATGAGTCTACAAACAGTACTTGAAAATTCAGTGGTGGGCTACAAGCACCTGACAGAATAGACTTTTGCCACTGAGGACAAAGGAACCATAATTTCCCCCTGTTTTCTTGTTTTTTTTTTTAACTCAAGCTCCATCTTTGGGCCCAAGTTTATAGTTAACTGTGTAATGTAAAACACTGACAGTAAGTGTTCCAGTTCAACCCTCATCCTGTTATATTTTTTTTGTTTTGTTTTTAACTTTCATTTTGTTTCCTTTGCCAAGAAATGCTTTACTTGAAAAAGTACTTCACAGAGGGTCTGATTCAGTTCACTATCCTCCTGAGTCTCATTGGGGTGCGGGTGGACGTGGACACATACTTAAATAGTCAGCTGCCCCCGCTCCGTGAAATCATCTTGGGCCCAAGCTCAGCCTACACACAGACACAGTTTCACAACCTGCGTAACACCCTGGACGGCTATGGCATCCACCCGAAAAGTGTGGACCTTGATCACTTCTTTGCCATTCGTCGGCTGCTGAATCAGGTGCGTTCGCTGGATCACCTGCGTGTGCCCAGCACTGAGCTGAACGCTTGGCTGGTGCACCGGGATCCTGAGACTGTGGTGTCTGCAGCCAGCCAGTCCAGTCCTAGCATTGCCCTGGACAATGGCGGCAGCCTTGAGGACGTGAACAACTCTGAACCCTCGGCCATGAGAGGGGCCGGTAGCACTTCTGAGTCAACCTACGACCTTAGTGGAGTGGACAGTTTGGGTGCTGTGGCCCCTGAGGCCAACCAGGAGCAAGGCAACAGAGACAGCGTTGATGAGCTTTCTAAAGAGGTGCAGTGATTTATAATAGTCTCTTAATCTGTTGTGGCATTGATGATTGTTTTCTATGATCATAAACTGTTAATGCTTCAGATAGATGAGTCACCTTACTACATTTAAATCTAGCTGCATTTTAAGAGTGGCCCAAAAATGGGTGTGGCTGCTGTCTCCCATTGTGAACGATGTATGTGTGTGTGTAGTTTCTCATTGTACCTTCTGACCCAAGACTGTACATATGCCATATTATCTATTTTTTACAGTATTGTTTGAGCTTTTAAGTGGAAGCAAATGTATGCATGTTTACTACTAATATTATATTAGTGCTAAAAAGAAACCCTTAGATTACAAGGAAGGCAGGAGAGCAGAAGCACCTTTTGTATTCGTCTGTTTTTTCCCCCTTCTAATCATCACAAATTTTCAAGGTGTTGGTGTTTATTTTAAACAAATGCAGCTGCAAAATTCCTCAATGGCTTCAGGAATAATCCATTCCTAGAATCTGGGTCAGTATGATGCAATAGAGGATTAAGTATCAGATGCAAACATGGCATAAGTTAGGCAACCGTTTTTAAAACAGTTCCACATAGCAAATAGTAAGGTAACAGTATGGCATTGTGTATTCTTAGTTTTCAATTAGCTTGTCCTTCAGAGAAAGGTCACTTACCCTTTGCTTGTCTCACCTTATTATAGTGGTATCATTTTGTCACTGAAGATGACCTGGTAGTACTTCCCATTTAGACTGTAGAAAGAAAGTGCCCATTTTATGATTGTATGATATTAAGTCATAGACTTAAACCCGAACTACAATTTAACATTGACAATATATAGAGATTTTTTTCTAATGTGATTCAAAATGCACATTTTTAACATGTCCCTTGACCAAGCCCTTTTTTTTTTACTCAGTGACCTGATCTTAACATGGCCCTCCATTTTTCTCTCTAGGACATAGACCTTATAGATATTCTCTGGAGACAGGATATTGACCTCGGAGCCGGACGGGAAGTTTTTAACTATAGCAGCAGGCAGAAGGATGGTGAGGCAGATAAACCCAACGAGGCAAATGAGGAGGCAGGTGTACAAGAGGAGGACTGGAGAAATGGAATCAATCTGCGGGAGGGTCAGGGCATAACTATTGTGGATGGAGAGACTGGAGAGAGCATACCTGAGGAGGTAGCAGTGCTGATGATTATTATTATTATTATCATTATTACTATTGTCATTCTTATTGCAGGGTGTGGGTTTTTAAAACCAAATATTTTAGTAAAGTTTTGACTGAAAACCTATGTCTAAAAACAGTTATTAGAAAAGTATTAGACAGCATTGCTTCAGAAGCTTGTTACACTGTCTAATCTGTCAGATTCTTACATTTATGAGCGAATAGAGTAGTATTATTGTTAATAATAATAAAAATACAAAGTAAAAATTACAAAATCTTTTATTATTAATATAGTAATAGCTTTTGTACGTTTTACTTTGTATGTCTGTGTAATTCTTGTCAGAATTATCCAAAAGGGCTTGGTAGCAGATCATGCACAGCTTGAGCAATTTGACCTTGCCGAGGCATTAACCTCTTGTTATCTTTTTCTCTAGCTCTCCAGCCTTGGCACACAGACCTCAATGTCCTTACAGGAATGTCTGAGGCTTCTGGAGGCCACATTCCCTTTTGGTGAAGAATCCGAGGTATCAGCTTCTTGCTAGTTATCGATGTTAATATCAGGAATGACTGCCTACTTTAAAAAAATTTTTTAGAAAGTGATTACTTAAATTTTGCTTTGTTGTTTTCTCCTTGTAATTTTGAAGTTCCAGACTACAGAAGCTGCCCCTCAACTGAGAGGACCAGCAGAAAATGTACCGTCAACATCTCAGGGGCTTTCACTGCCTGCCCCTTTGCCTCCGTCTAATGCACCTTTAGACCTGGAACAGCAATGGCAGGACATAATGGCAATCATGGAACTACAGGTTTGTGTTTTCTGCACATTCTTTATAGACTTGTGGCATAATAGTAGGTTTAATAATAAAAAATAAAAACAATCACTCAGTGCACATCTGTCACCCCACCTCTAGGAAATGGATGTGAATAACACAGTAGAAAGCACCAATGTCGACAACCTGAATAACACTGGTGGTAACACCAGTGAATCAGGTACAATGGCAAGTTTTGATGTTCAGCAATCCAGTTTGATCAACCAGGATGTGAGCCTTCATCAGGCGTCCCTCCCAAGCTGCAGCCAGGATCTCCCCAACCTTTTCAACTCTGAATTAGAGCCCCCTGTCGGGGAGCGGCCTACTCTTTTTAGGCTCTCCTCCAACAATTCATCCAATATCAACTCAACGTTTGGAGTCACAAATCTCACCGGACTCTTCCTCCCACCACTCAACAGCACTAACAACCTAACTTCTTCACCAGTGCTGCCTGATCCCTTTGTTAGCCTGCTGGAGGAGTCCATGCTGGACGAAATTAGCCTGCTAGACCTTGCGATGGAGGAAGGGTTCAGTCAGGCTCAAGCGTCTCAACTAGAAGATGAGCTTGACTCTGACTCGGGATTGTCTTTGGATTCTGGACACAGCCCTGTCTCTCCGAGCAACTCTGAGACATCTTGTTCATCAGCTGCATCTTCCTCCTCCACGTCAGCTACTTTTTCTGAGGAAGGTGCTGTGGGCTACAGCACAGATTCTGAAGTGGCCACGGCAGAAGCTGAGGAGGGAGCTGTTGGAGGCTACCAGCCCGAATATAGCAAGCTGTGTCGCATGAGCTATCAAGATCCCTCTCATTTTCATAACCTACCACAGCTGGACAGCATTAATCATAACCATACCTACAATCTGCCACTGGCCTCCTCATACCCTGAGCAGCCCCAGCTGCTCGGATCCTGCAGTAAAAAGTGCAGAGACAAACACCTACAACAAACCAAGATGCATCCACCACGAGAGTTCATCGACAAACAGTCGAGCCGTGATGAACGTCGGGCTAGAGCAATGAAGATCCCATTTTCCAATGAAAAAATTGTCAACCTTCCTGTTGAGGAGTTCAACGAGCTTCTGTCCAAACACCATCTCAGTGAGGCCCAGCTTTCCCTCATTCGTGATATCCGCAGACGAGGCAAAAACAAAATGGCTGCGCAAAACTGCCGTAAACGCAAACTGGACACCATCATCAACCTTGAGCAAGGTGTGCAGGATCTGCGGCGTGACAAAGCCCGGCTGCTGAAGGAGAAGATGGAGTGTCTGCGCTGTATCAGGCAGATGAAGCAGAAGGTGCAGATCCTTTATCAGGAAGTGTTCAGCCAGTTGCGTGATGAAGAAGGCAGGCCTTACCCTCCAAGTGAGTATTGCCTGCAGTACAGTGCTGATGGTAGTGTGCTCATTACACCCCGAAGCATGACTGTTGAGCAAAGCCGGAAGCCTGACAAGAAACCGAAGGACAAAAAGAAGTGAGGAACTGCTCCTTTTTTTTTTGCTGCGAGGCTCCGCCACAAAAAAAGCTACAAGGTGGAAGTAAATGCTGTTTTTTTTCCTTTGAGAAGATTCTAGCAAGGAAAAGAAAATTGCACTGTCAGTGTTGTTCCTGCATTAGGTTTTCTCCTTTCTCCTTTCTTTGGTTCAAATATTTTCTTCAGAAAATATGAAGCAGAATTGCTATTCAAAGTATCAATTTTCTGTTGTTTTACTTGGAATATGAGCAGAATGGTGAATTGACTGAATCGAAGAAGAGTAAAAGAGGCAAACCGCAGCTGTAGAAACACTGACTAGTCTGAGAATAAATTGAGTACTTGACCTTAATTTCCATCTCGATCCCAAAAACAAAATGAATGTAAGGCAGCAGGCCTTATCAGCTTGGAAAGGTCATTAGACTCTTTAGTATTGGCCTCTTGAATGGGTGAAAGCCCCGCTTGGTAGTCAGTCCTTTAGGGCTAAAGAAGAAGGCCCTTCTTCTGAAGATGGTGAAGAAGCAATTGGAAGTTTGAAGATGAACTTTTGCGTCAAGAAAACAAAAGAAAGCATACCTTTAGTAACCAATGGTTGTGCATTTCTTTTTTTTCCAGTTCCATCACAGTGGTCACTTATATACCAACAGTGTGATTTCAGTGACATTAACATCAAGGAAATTACATGTCCTTTGGACAGTTCCATATGTAACCTTAAAGAGGTTTCTTTGGGTATTGAATGCCACTTGCCATGGAATTAGGAAAAGATGGCCACATTGGAATGGTTAGGAATGAGTTTAAGGTAATGTTTGAGGATTAAATGAATGAGATGAAAATTAAATACTGAGTAAAGGTGCACACTGCATTACTAATAAAACAGCTTCTGTGCTCTGCTCAATGCTGTAAATCATCCCTGTTGCTTGGCTGTAAGCTCTCAGTTGTTAGCAACGTTTTTCTTCTGCAGGCTAAAAGGTGAGAATCTTCTTGAAACTTTTCTTAGTTTTCCTCCCATGTGCATAAACTACATGAGCTACAGACCTGATTTTTTTTCCCTCTTAAATTCTGTCAAGAGTGCTTCACTGCTTAAAACTGGACATTCTAAAAAGGAAAAAAAAACTGTACAGAGTTGTTGTGCTGAATTTCAGCTCATCTGCTATTCAGAGTTCATTTCTGGCTTGTTACCAGAATCCTATGTTCTTTAAGTAACCAGCTCAAAATACTGTTCTGAAGACATTTTTTCTTTTAGTTGAGACTGTTGGCTTAATGTTCGCATCATTACAGAATTTGCTAGTTCAGTAGCAGTTATTTTTTGGATAAAGCAATGTGTAAAAGTGTTGACGCACATCACATTTTTTCAATAATGTATTTTTATTTTCTTTTTCTCTATTTCCTATGGAACTTCCCCTGTTAAACAGACAAAACTTCAGAACACTACCATTTTTCTGTTTAGTCAATAAAATCTATTTGAGATCTGAAAACCTGCTTAGCATATACCACACTGGAAACTGATCATGCGTAAGTGCAGCATAAGAGTTGCTTTCAGACTATTCAGGAAAAGCATGTACAAGTGAAGGATAAAATGGACCTTTAGCATTAATAAGAAAGCTTTAATCTTCTTGTATACATGGTCATAATTTATTCACTTTTATCGGTTTCCATTGCTCGTCTTTACTGCACACGTACCAAGCCAAATGTGTGGAATTATTTTCCTGTTATAAGTAAAGATTGCAATCATATTACCCTTTTATGAAAATTCACAGAATTGTTCATATGCACCTGCGATTTTAACTTTGTTACAAGCGGTGTCCTCATGTCCTAATTTCCATCTTTACATATCTTGTTTTGGCGGTTTCCAGTCTAAGTTTATGTTGAGTTGTTAACCAAAAGGGCAAACCGCATAAGTATGTATGATGCCAATTCAATCTTGTACTATATGAGTTTGAGGAGAATAATCTAGACAGGGAGATGTGGGGGCTGACCTCAGACAGAGAGACAGACATTAAAAGTTATGAAGCACTTCAGCCAGGACAGGGGAGTTTTATCCATACTGAGTCAGTATGGCTCATTCCAGCCTAATATGAGCCACATTTGGTAGTCATTTGAAATTCAAGATCAGTGGAATTATAAGTGTTAATGCCACAACAGCTCTTTGTAGATAATATTGTGGCCTGCTGGCCTTCAGATCACATTCTTTAAAGATTAAAAAGACAAAACTGTCAGAACTATGCACGTAAAGCAGTATTCTGTAAACCTATTAAGTAGTGTGTGAATGTTCAAATAAATATTTGAAATGGCCACATAAAGAATCCATTAAGTCTTTGTTAAAAGTTGGCGAAAGTTGCAATTCTTAAAATGAAGAGTTAGCAGGAAGTACACCAGTGTACCTGCTGTGCTCTGTCTCGTTGTTGCAATATGCAAGAAAAAAAACGTCACCATTGTGTTTGACGAGACCATTCTACAATATTTAATAGGTAGTAATGGAGTAGATCAAGCTAGTTATTTAAACTACAATAAAAAGATCAGGCATGGAAATTGTGCTTAAAAAAGATAAAGTTCCTGGTCTTATGCTGTCACTACTTCTCATCATGCACTGATTTTTTTTTGTTTGTCTTGTTTGTGTTGTAAATATGTTTATGTTGTTTGTTTTGATTTAAAAAGATTTTGGCCGTCTGTGTTTTACCAGGCCTTCTGACTCCTGATTTAATTTTGATTCTCTTCCTGTTAGTATATTTTGAAAGATTTGCTGGCAATCTGGGAATTGTTCTTATGTTGGTTAATAAACTTTTTGTTTTTTTAATTTTCAAAGTTATATTTTGCCTTATAATTGAGTTTGGAACACCGCATGTACATGCATTTATGAGAGGAAAAATAAGCACAGGTGTAGGAACCCCCATGATGTGAAAGCCATAGAGGATTTTACACAATCAGTTCCCTCCCCTCTTAAATGAATTATTCAATTGAAAAAGTCGGGGCTCCGTCCTATAGAAATAAGGTTAGGAAGTTGAAAAAAATAAGCAGCCACCTTGACCTGTACTACAGATTGAAGATTGTATAATACTTAATCATACATGCGAACCAATTCTAGAGACAGACAAATAAAAAAAACATTAACAACTACATCAATCCTACTTTTATTGAACTGAAAAGAATGATTTAGTGTAAAAGTAAAAAAACACATGATTCTGAGAACATAAGGTCATGTAAAAGGAACTCATGAACATGGACACTACACTAGATTTACAATATGGTAACCAACCATGAGTATGAAATGTCATGAAAGTCACTGTCAGCAGTTTGGGGGCATCTAGCTTTTCAATTTGTTTAAAAAATATATATTTATTTATTTTTCAATTGAACGTGAATGTACCAGGTTGCAATTTAAGACTGAATTTTGAGGACATTTTCACATGTAACTCTTTCTGTGCAGCTGTAACCTGCACATACTTTCTTCGTAAGAAGTCGGCGATGCTCTTCTTTGCTTCTTGCAGGACTTCCCAGAGGTTTGTGAACCTGATTGGACACCTCACTTAAACTTTTCATTCATACTTCTCAAGCTCGGTTGAGATCAAGTCTCTGAATGCCAGGTGACTGGTGAGAGAATTTTATTAAACATTCTACGTTCTCTCCAAATATCTTCTGCACAGCTTCGTGCTATGTTTAGGGTTGTTTAAAAAGCCAAGATGTCCCCAAACATTTCATAAGGAGTGTATTTGTGCAGTGTTGTTGACCTGTTCAATAGTAGCACCTACAGTAATGGCCAGAACAGTGATTTGTGTTTGCTGGTAAGAGTGAATTTCAATAAAGACTTTTCAGTACTATTATATGGGACTCTTGGTCAATTCTCAAACCACTGTACATGTACTTCTCCAAGGGCATTTTGAAGAATCATTAACTTGGCTTGCTTTTTGGAGAATGCATAAAATGTAATCTATCTTTATAATCTCATTTAAGGCAGCAATATGTTTAAGTCAGTCCAATAACCAGGAAATACAGGAATATATTAATGAAAGCCTTTTGGAAACTGGTAAGAAATGGCCAGCACTGTAATCAACACAGGCTCTGGAACAAAATGTTGGAAAAGAAGCTGCCCAGCTGCTATCTATATTCATGATCAAAAAAATCTAACAAAAAAGTAGTAGTCTACTGAATACATTTAGCTACAGTAGCAGTGCTATGACTGAAGTGTCCCAGAGCCTATGTAAAATACATGCACTTGTTTAATTGCCTGAGGTGCTGCGAGTTTCAGTGGTGTTTCGCAAAATCATATAAACCGTTTGCTGCCTTTTACTTCAGATGATGAAAACTTTAAATATTCCTGGTAGCTCCCAATAGTTTGCTTAGTTTTTCTCATCCTTCTTCTCCTCTTCATCAGTGGGGTAAGAATGCCAGGTGAGGCGCTCCTCATAGAAAGAAATGACGACTTGTGGACACTTCACATTAGCCTCCTTGGCCGGAACAAGATCTGCCTCGTCAGAGTTCTTCCTGTGAAGGAAAATAAAACACGATTTACCAGTCACTTCACTTGAGATGACTAGATTTCGAAGTGATACTGAACAGGAACTGGATGATGTAACTAATCCAGGACCTGAGGTGAGGGAGTTTTAAACCAGGCATCCAGCTCCATACACACCATTTCATGAGGAACATAAGTTCTCCGCTTGAATCTGTAGCACCAATGATCCTCTCAGGATCCAACCCACGAGCAAAGCCTCTGAGTTTCTCTGGCTAAATTAAAGGAATGGTAATTAAGACATGGTTTTTCCGATGAAGTTGAGTTAGGCTCTGAGTATACAAAATATGCTTCTTACCCAAGTTAAGTAACTTTCTTTTTTCTACAAAATCCTTACCTCATCCTTGCGTTTTTTAGGCTGACTCTCCTTTCCATCACCATCTGCATCAGCGCGCCGCTTGCCACCTGATTCATTAGCACTTCTCTGGGACTGCAGATATTCTGCGATGAGATCTGGGCAATCTAAATTTTCTTCAGGCTCCCATGTGTTGTCTTCACTAAAAATTAGACAGCATACATTAAATTAGCCTTTCAAACTACTACAACTGTATCAAATTGAATGCCCTTCCAAGCAAATGGGAAAAATTACATTGCTTACTAAAAAATCACTCCGCCCTGCATTACTGTATGTATACCCACTCTGAAAAGCCTTTCCACTTGAGGAGATACTCTATTTTTCCCTTTACGATACGTCGATCCAGGACTTTCTCCACAACGTACTCCTCTTCCTCTTCCTCTACCACGTCTTCCACTTTCTTTTTATTTAGTTTCTTTCCACCGGTTGGCTGCTTGCTTTCAGTTTGAACAGGTGGTGCTGTCAGCAGAAGAATGACAGAATGAGAATGTCTCCTGCCACAGTTTAGACTGAGATTTGAAATAAATATAAACTTGTTTTATTACAAAGTGAAATGAAATGCAAAACCTTCTGTCGCTGTAGCAGGAGCATCAACTGGCGTCTCTGGCGTTTGGCTCATGTTCTCAGCAAATCTTAACACCTGGAAATACAGAGGAATAGAAATGAAACAGGTGCGCACAATCTGTCCTAGTTGGTGCAGATACTCTATTCGTATTCAGCTAATTGGATCATTACTAGGTCCTTTAATTGAACGAGATGTGTTGAGATTAATCTGTGCAGTGGTGAAGCCTTTGAGTGCCTGAAAATAATTATCTTAAGCATGGCCAAGTCATTTACTGCAGTACTAATGTAACATTGGCTGCTGTTCAAGGCAGAAGTCAATTTTTAAGTTTATATACTGTAAATTCAGCTTTACACTGTATATCCATTGAAGTGAAATGCTTCATAGCAAGATCCAGAGCTGTGTTGACAAACAGCAACAGGGCAAGGATGTCAAAGCCATAGTAATGCACAAAAATATGAGAAGTGTTCAAGCCAAACTAGGACTTTTTTATTTGGAAATTTCTTGTGAATGAATGCTGATTCTGGTGAATGAAAACTGATCGACATTACAGAAGACTAAAACAGCCACAGTAAAACATTTGCATGGGGCACATAATTTTAAGAAGGCCAGCCGAGGTGGCTCGGAGCCCGCTGAAGTCGTTCCTGTGAACATTCAGCAAGTGCAACGCCTGATCCTTGAGAATTGACAGATAACTTGTCACTAACTTGTGGAAGAAGTCCTGACCTCATGCCAAGCCATTGCCATTTATTTGGACAATTAAAGGAATTCCTGCGGAGCAGCATTTCTGATCTGAAGCTGGCAATCTGACCATGGCTCTGGCATACTGAGAACATGTTCTATCTGGGTAGTATCCAAGCGATAGTAAAACGCTGAGATAAGTGCATTATTATAGCAGGGGATTATATAGAAAAATAAAGCTAGGTTTTACAGAGCTGTGTTCAATCAAAAGTCCTGGTTTGACTTAAAGGCCCCTTGTATCTGGAACTGAAAAGAAAAAAATAATCAATGAACAACATAATCTAAAATTTATAAAGATATTTTTTGGTCTTATTATTACATTATTGTTTTTTACACACCTTTTTTCCTGTTAGTTATTGTTGTTATTGCATGACCATGATAGACAACACCACAGAACCAGACAAACTTCTTATTATAAATGCTTATAGCATAATGCTGGGCAGAAGATATTGATTAATTTCCAATAACGGTAGCTCTGAAAATAGTGCTAACCATAATCTATTTAGAAATTAATTTATGATCTTGTTCTAACACTGTCTCACAGTAACATTGGCTGATGCTCCAGTAAAAACTCATTCACATTGACTCGTATGGTGGGCCCGCATGGGTTCCCCAATTCTAAATGTAACTATACATTATATATACAACTTTCATCATGTTATAAAAGTGACAACTCAAAAAAGCTGCATTGATTTGCAAGTACAACAAAGGAAAAAATACACAAGCAACATGTTCCTTACAGCACAACAGAGCCTTTGGTCTTTTTTCCCCTTTAATTTGTTTATAAATGTTATTGACCCAGAGTTGCATGATGGCACGCAGGAAGCATTCTCAGCTTTGGTGCAAGTGCAACTATGTAAAAGCTGCTAAGATTAAGAAATCTCTTTATCTTATCTCAATATATTTTACATGCAATTTTGTGTTAACTCTTACTCACATTTATTCTTGTTTCAGGATACATCTAGATTTCATTTACAACTTTTTGTGGACTCCTATATTTTGGAATAAATTGTAAAATAGAGGCTCATTTAACTTTTGTTTTTCCAATTAGAGGAGGTGCAAAAATCTGCACGCAAATGTATTGTAGACAAACACTTTTGTTGTTCAATATCAATATTATTTAGGCATTTATTCTTCTGCTTCATCCAGTTCAGGGGCACTCTTAGCCTAACCTGGGAACACACTGTAACACCTGGGAATAGACTGTAAATGAGATGCCAGTGCACACATGCATGAGTGCACACAACAGCAATAAGAACAAGCAGACATGGAGCAAAATTATTGTGTAATGAGATATTTTATTTTAACAGTTTGTTAGTAGCATCTACACAAAACCCACCAAAGATATTATTACCTATTATTGACTAAATACTTATTCATAATTACAGTATGTGTGAACACTTTTCTCTTCGCGATCTTAAAAAGATCATGCACAACTGTAATATTTATCTTTTGGAGATAGCACTAAAAATGCAGCTGTTTATTTTTGAGCCACTTTAACCACACCTGATGAGGGAGCTGATGAGAAAAATTAGTCAATCAGGTGGTGATGGTCCCAATTCAAATCTTGATTAGAGGCTCCAGCTTTGCTTCTGGTGATGCATTTGCGTGCATGATTTAGTCACCAATCGATGCTCGAATTTCGGCTCCACTTACGGATTAAACAATAAAGAAATACTGGGAGATGCGGCTGAACAAAAATATTGAAAGTTCTGGTGTTAACATTTATTTATCATGCACATCTGGAGCATCGCCAAAATTGAGCTATAAGACATTTAAGAAGCGATGTGTTTGAGATGAATACACCATATAAAAGAAAGGGGGGGGGGGAATAGTGAACTGTATCGCTGTGATGATCATTTGCGCGGTCGCGTTAGAAATAAAATGGACGAGAGAATAAAGCGGCTGAAGGCGACGCGGTTACTTTTCCTCTCTGGAATTCAAAGCATCTCCCGCCATGTTGATTTTCTAACAGACTGTAACGTTTCAGAAATCTCGGGCTGAATCCACTGAGTGTTTTCCTCATGCTGCTGATAACTACGCCGTGCAGATTACACGGTCCCTGCCTGGCTGCAGGAGAGATGCAGCACATCGCGTTCAGGCGGACGCTTATCGCTATTAACAACCACATCAGGAGGAGGAGGCTGGAAAAAAAAAAAACCCAAACAAACATAGAAAACACTTACTTGCAGCTGCCTCGCCCCGAAAAAAAGATGCCTCCGTGGCGCGTATTAATATTAAAGAGATTTGAGTTCAATTCTTAGCTGTGATTAAGGGTAAATGTTCAGATGTGCTGAATGCTGCTTTTTTTCAGGGTTACAATAGGGATCAGTTACAATAACAACATGGTAGGCAGGCTGCTCCAGCCTCAGCGCAGGCGTCCTGCACTCCCTCTTTCACTCACAAAATAGCGTATTATTCTGCACTTATATGACCACCATACCAAGGAAGACTTATGTAAAGTTTTAGCAAAAAAAAAAAAAAAAAAATCGTCCATTTTGTTGTTATTATTTTGTCATAGAATAAACATGCGTTACTTTTTTTCCCGCTCCGGTGGCTTGGTGGCAGTAATGAGCTGCAGCGTCTCTATGGTGAATAACAGAAGAAGCTCATGTAGTTCCGCGCTAATTGTTTATTCCGTTAGCTGGCTAATGACAGCTTAAGGGCAATCCTAGTTGAGCCGCAGTGTTTTAAACTCCTACATAGTCTACTTTTAATTGATATCTTAACATAGCGGTCCAGCTAATGAATTTTATTAGATAGGGAACTACACGTGAGTAGTGTTTTCTTGTTTTTTCCTAGCAGTTTTTGTAGCTAGCTAAACTAAACATGCTAGCTGATAGGCTATACGTCTAGATTAATCTCCTTGCTGTTGTGTTAAATACTTTGTTATAGCGTTACTTATTTATACTCAGGAGTATTGTTTTGTTGTTGTTTTATTGTTGAGTTTTTGCAGATACCTATTTAATCTCATAAATAATGCTTTGTAAAAAAAAAATTAGGCCAACTTTAAAAATATCAGGTTTTTTTATGTACACAGAATTATTTCTGGCTTTTTATGAGAGTCTTGATTCCTGTACATTCCACTGACCGTCCAAGTGATATTAATTACAGATCTGTTTTTTTCCCGGTAATTAAAGTTTGGAGTTTAATCCATTAAATTCAGGTTACTGTTAGATAATTGATAATAACGAAAGGAAGTCAACAAAAATATAATGCATGTAAAGTGAAAAACTGTAACATAAAAGTACACTTATAGAACAACTATACAGTGCTGTGTAAAAGTCTTAGGCACCATTTTATCAAATTTTGTTATATATGTTTATCATGTCTTCATTATTATGTACAAAATAACTTATAATAAACAAAATAATGTTACA
>JAOVVA010000054.1:14237442-14249898 GCA_028565275.1 Leiocassis micropogon | reverse complement strand
CAAATTTTGTTATATATGTTTATCATGTCTTCATTATTATGTACAAAATAACTTATAATAAACAAAATAATGTTACAGAAGAATGTTTGCATGCATGTAAAAGAAAGCAACATGCCAGATTAGTTTTCAGATGGAAACAAAAACATAATGTAAGCTTCTGGGTTTTGCATGAAAATAGAAAGGAGCAAGTGTGCCAAAGTTGCCAGAAGAACTTAAATTCTCCAGAACTCTCATTAAAACCTGTTTTACTTACAATACTGTGCAAAAGTAAATATGAATAAATAAGCTGCCATAAGTAAATATGCTTTTGAAAACATTTCTACATAAAAGAAACTTCTATAAAGAGCACTAAAGAGTAATAAAGTAAACACAGTCAGCATTTTGTGTGAAAACTCTCTGCTTGAAAATAATCGGTAAATACGTATTTGTGTAGTTTTATAAGTAAAACAGCTGGAGGTTTTATTTAGCACGCTAAAAAAAAGCGTGCTAAATAAAGTTCTTATTGGTCACACTTGCTCCTTTCTATTTTCGTGCAACCCCAGAAGCCTGTATTAGTTTTTTTTGGTTCCATCTGAAACCTTGTCAAGTACTTTTTGTCAGATTGATTTCTTTACAGGCATGAAACTATTCTCCTGTAATGTTACTTTTTTTAAGTTTGGAAATATTGATTTATTTTTACCTCATAATGCAGACATGGTAAACATGTATCACAAACTTAAAAAAAAAAATTAAAAAAAAAAGGATATTATGGTGCCTTAGACACAGTACTGTACATGAAGCACCTAATATGTTATGGATGGTTCTCAATAAAAAAATATAAAAAAAGGTTCAAGGTAGAAAAGTTAAAGGAGTTTAAGTAACTTTGCTGAATTTCAGTTGCTACCTCAGGTTGCAGCAATGACTCGTGATCTGATGCCCGTAGAGGAACTGCCCCAATGGGTGGGAGCCAAAGAGTTCCACCAGAAGTACGAGCCCAAGGAGGTCATCGGCAGGTGGGTGTCTAAAAACTAAAGACTTTCATGAACTGACATATTTTGATTTTATTCACAAGTCAAAAACAGTAGTAAGAACATACAATGTTAAATCTCGTTACTCCAAAAATAAAATTGCACGTTAGGATCACATTGTAGGACATTTTGAAAGAATGTATCTGATTACACACTTTTTTACAACAACTGTGCAAATATGTTATCAACACCAGTATAAGTAAATCTCATGTTGCTAGCAATGTTTTAGCCATACCCTTTCTATCCAAAAGTATGTGGACATACAAAGTCATTGTATAAAATTATGCATTATACAAAATTATACATGTATTAAATTGTACATTGACTCCAAGTCAATTAATAAAATATATAAAATAACCTCAACTCTTTTTTTATAATAATTTATATATTGTTGTAATTTATGTATATATATATATACACACACACACACAGTGCATCTGAAAAAAAAAAATTTTCGTGGAAGTTTGTTATAAAAATGTGCATGTCAGCAGACGGAAACACAAAGTGCTGTGTCTCCTGGTAGACAGTTACATTGACTATGGGCGCCCAAAATCATCACAGACTGTGGGAAATTTAAACAGAACTTAAAGCAACTTGGATTTCCTGCCTCTTCCCTCCTCTTCCTCCAGACACTGGGACCTTGATTTCCAAACAAAATGCAAAATTTAGTTTAATCTGACAAGTGGACTTTGGACCACTGAGAATGGTCCAGTTTTTTTTCTTTAGCCCAGGTGAGATACTTCTGATAATGTCTCTTGTTCAAGAGTGGCTTAATACTATGAATGCAACAGTTGTAGGCAATTTCCTGAAGACGTGGTGGCTCTTGATGCATTGAATCCAGCCTCACACCAGTCCTTGTGAAGCCCTGCCAAGCTCTTCAGTCAGCTTTGCTTGACAATATTGTTAAGCCTGCGGTCATCTCTGCTGCGTGTACACCTTTTCCTACCACACTTGTCTATGGCTTATCCTTATTGTGGAGGGTGTCAATGATCATCTTCTGAATAACTGTCAAGTCAGTGGTATTCCCTATGACTGTGGTTGCATGTACTAGACAGAGAGATACATGGTATTTATTAATATTTTGAGATACTGGATTTTTGATTTTCATGAGCTGTAAGGTGTAATCATCAAAATTAAAATAAAAGTATAAGGACGTTGCTACTTCAGTAATAAAGGTACGCTTCCAGAGTGTAGTCGAAATGCAATGAATGTCCTGTTTCTGTTTCAATTAAAGGATCATCATGTTTCCATTGTTGTGTAAGTTTTTTGCTTAAAAAAATGTCTTGCTTAAATCTCATATGTATCTGCATGTAGGGGTGTAAGCAGCGTGGTGCGAAGGTGTGTAAACAAACACACAGGACAAGAATTTGCAGTAAAGATCATTGAGATCACAGCTGAGAAGATGACTCCTCAGCAGTTGGAGGAGGTAAAGAGTTCAACACTGAAAGAGATTCACGTTCTAAATGTGTTGAAAGGACACCCATCCATCAGTAAGTTCTAGATTTCTAGCTTTTGTTGTATTTGTGTTACAGCTGATGATATGCTGTTCAAAAAGATAAGACAAAACGATTTGTTTTTCTGTTCTCAGTCACACTTATTGATTCGTACGAGTCCGCGACCTTCATCTTTTTGGTGTTTGACCTGTAAGTAGTACATTATATAACATTTTCTGTTGATTTCCTAAGTCATGGAGCAACAGATTTAGTAGCTGTGGTGGCCTGGGAAACCCCTTTACATGTATTTTTTTGTACAATATATCTTTCTGATATTACAGGATTATTGAACTAAAATATGTTTTTATCGAATTTAAAACTCCAATTAACGACACCGCTTTCACACACTGTTTATTTTAATTTAATATGTAATAAACTAAATTTTTAAATGATTGTGAAATGTGTTAACTTAATTCCTGCCTTTTTTTAAGCCAATTTTGCAGCAGCCCTTATTTAAAAAGCAGCATTGTGTGAAAGGTTTTCCCAGAACACCACACATATAAAGTATTAATGCAAGAAAATATCAAGTAGTAATAGAAGCATGTAATTATTTTGTAGTAATTAGCACATTCCAGTACCGATCAAGTAAAAGGGAAGTGTAATTACCACATATTCACTTTTTGTTCCTACTCCATCATCAACACAGCATGAGAAGAGGAGAGCTGTTTGACTACTTGACAGAAAAGGTTACTCTCAGCGAAAAAGAGACCAGGTGTGTAGTTACAGCCAGTATTGACAGTACTATATGGTATCTTATTATAATGAGTTTGCTGCAATGTATATGGTTCACATTTAGGAGCATGATGCGTGCTCTACTGGAGGCAGTCCAGTATCTACATTCCCTTCATATCGTACACCGAGACCTCAAGCCTGAAAACATCCTCCTCGATGACCAGGGTCACATTAAACTATCTGACTTTGGCTTTTCAGTACAGCTGGAACCTGGAGAAAAGCTGAGAGGTGGGAGAATGGATATGTAAGCCATACCATATCCATATTATGGTCCTTTATTCCCCCATAAGCAAAACTATACGCAGATCATTCTGTTTTGTTTTGAGTTAGAGCTGTGTGGCACTCCCGGATATCTTGCACCTGAGATTCTGAAATGTTCAATGGACGAAACACAAGACGGATATGGGAAAGAGGTTGACTTGTAAGTCTATATTTAGAATTTTTAAATATGTTTCGCTACTTGACCGTCATACATCTAAAAATAGATAGAATTCAGTTTTATGTGTGGCAAGATTTTAACACAACCTTTTAGAAGAACTCTCTTCTGTTGGAACTGTACTTTTTTTCCCCCAACTAGTAGTGGAAGGTTCTGTTTGCTAATGCCAGTCTTCTGTCAGGTGGGCTTGCGGTGTGATTCTGTTTACGCTACTTGCTGGATCTCCTCCCTTCTGGCACCGGAAACAGATGCTGATGCTACGAATGGTCATGGAGGGTCGGTATCATTTTAGCTCTCCGGAGTGGGACGACAGGTCTGATACTGTCAAGGACCTGGTAGGAATCATTGTATAAAATGAGCAACATATTTTGTTAAAACATAATTGCTAATAATATATATGCACTCGCTATCCACATTATACGGAGATTAAAAAAATCATACAAATATAGGTCAAGATTTGTTCACAACAAACATCAGCAAAATGTGAGTGACTTGGCATGGTAGTTGGTACCAGATGAACTGGTTTGAGTATTTCAGATACTGCTGATCTCCTGGGATTTTCTCACACAACACTCAACAGTTTTCACAGAACTGTGTTAAAAGTATCAAGTAAACTACAATTATGTGAATAGAAATGCTTAATGATGAAAGAGGACACTGTCAGAGGACACTGATCAAACCGCTTCAAGCTGACAGGAAGTTAATGGTAACTCAGTTTAACCACTCTTTACAGTGGTGGTAAGCAGAAAAAGCATCTCAGATGCACAACACATTGAAACTTAAGGTGGATTATAATAGCAGAATACCATTTTGGGCTCCACTCCTGTGGACATTCACAGGGCAGGGATAAAGTTGCCCTGAGTATCTGCCCTTTTGCCCTGTTTGGTTTAGCAAAAGTTTTATTTTTGCTGTTGTGGCTGCATTAGAAGTAGACACAATTGCTATAGTTAAAGCAAGTTAAATTGTGATATAAATCAAACTTTTATTACTTTATTGGCAAGCAATGCTAGTCAAAAAAACTCAGTGATGTCACATCATCTGACACTGGAACAATAACTTTGATTGATGAGTTATGAGGGTTGCAATAAGGCTTTTGGTCTTGTTTAAATATTTAATTGTATAACCAATTGTCATGTTTGTATCATGGTCCCAGACAAATGTTAAGCTATCATCACAAGAACTAGTCTTGTCTAACTAGTTAACATATGAGCAGCAATATCACAAGCTAAGATGGACATTATCTTCTTTCTGAAAGAAGGCTGGTGTTATCTAACGTTAACATCCTAATTAACTTGTACTATTGAACTTGTTAACTGATTGGATAACTATGTGAATAAGCAGGTTTTACACCTGAAGCAGGTTTATACCTGTTCTTAAAAACGTGGAAGATGAGTGCATTCAGTTCTTATTCTGTATTAAATATTTCATGGAGGTTATAGTTTCTTTAACATTTTATTTCATTTAAAGTTGTATACCACTCTTTCACCCTGTTTTTGTTCCTTAGATCTCAAGACTTTTAGTGGTTGAACCCTCAGTTCGTCTGACGGCTGAACAAGCCTTAACTCATCCTTTCTTCCTTCAGTACCAAAAGGATGACGTACGACACTTCAGTCCCAGAAAGACCTTTAGGGTAGGTTTAGTATACACTTTTTAAAATAAATATTCATTTTAAAATATAATGAAAATAAAGGTTCCATCCTTAATAGGGATGTTAATTACACACACACACACACACACACACACACACACGTACGTATGTGTGTATAATGTTTTGCATAATATTTCTTCATAGCTTACATTACTATGTACACCACAAGAGGGCGCACTTGCAGTTCAGACAATGTGCAATACTGGCCATTGTCTTCATTCAAAAATGAGGCTGCTAAAAATTGCAGGGAGGGAAAAGCAGTATTTTCAACAACCTTATTCCCCCCCAGCCCCCAATAAAATGTCATTAAAAGAAATTAATCACTAATTATTTTTGATTAACTAATTATTAACACGTATAACTATTGGTTAAAAAAAACGTGTAAAATTTGCAACCCTTTTTCTTATATGTGCTGTCTCTTATTTCACCTCTCTAGGTGTTAATCTTGACAGTTTTGTCCTGTATTCGTATGTACTGTCGATACAACCGGGCCAGACCTCTGACACGAGAGTTCCTAATGAGGGATCCTTACTCTTTACGAGCTGTGCGCAAACTCATTGACGGCTGTGCTTTCCGTATATACGGACACTGGGTCAAGAAAGGAGAACAACAGAACCGAGCTGCTCTTTTCCAGAACACCACTAAAATTGTTTTACTTGGTCTTGAGGAGCTTGAAAGCTAAATGTATTTTATTGATTTTTAACCTTTTCACTAGGAGTTAGAAAAATAATATTTTTAGATTTCTATTGATGCAATTCAGGGAACAGATATTAATCAAGTCACGCACATGCATACACTCAAACAACAATAGAATTATTTATTCGTGATTAATGACGGTTACTTTGTTCATTGTTACATGTAAGTTATTAAGCTCAAATTTATCAAATTTTAAGCTATTGTCTTTTCTAATATCTAATCTTAAACTTTATAAATGTTTATACATCATACATAAATCACTTCAGGTTTATTAGGTTTTTTTAGTTGTCCTTAAAATTTTATCTTATATAGGTAGTAGTTTATAGTTTGACCTAGTGGAGATAAAAAATTTGGAGAAACTAAATGCTCAGACATTATCAGTCATGGTAACACATTCCTGTTCACTTTGTGTTTTTCTTTTTTTCTTTAATGATATTTGGGTCTTTTTTATTTGATAATCAAAAACCATGTTTTCATCACTGAGTACTGTATTAACTTAAGATTAGTTTTTAATTTGTCAAGATTGCTGTTCTATGTTCATATATAATTTATGTTTTAATATTCTGAATTATTTAAATAAATCTTTACTTATTAGGTAAAAAATAGAAAAAGTGATTGTTTAAAAATATTTAATTCAACTTTTTTTAACAAAAATATGTAAAATCATAACAATAAATTGACAGGCCTTATACATTTTTAATTTTTCAAATCCTATACTTTTGCAAATATTTGTGTTCTGCTAATAAATAAACGATTTTGCTTGTATACTTTCCAGCTCAAATTAAGTTCATAAATGAGTCAACAGGAACAAAGACAGCCGGTCACTTTTTACGTTGAAGTCTAGTCTCCAGTGCTGTGAGTGCCGTGTTAAGCTGATCAGTACTTTCCTGTAAGCATTTTTCTAAATGAGCAGTTAAGTGCGTCACTTCCTCCTTTACTTCCTTTTGTACAATGGTCCTCAGCACTCCCTTCTGGGAAAGATCTGAAGCGGGGGAAATACATAAAACCAACTGACGTTTCAAAGATGCTTTGTGTTTTAACAGATTTGTGTCTGTTTGTCAGGCTGTGTTTTTACGGTAATGTAATTTAGTATGCGTACCTTGTTTAGGTGCCGCTGTCTCTGTTAGCAGGATTTTTGTAGAAGCTGTGTCTTGCTCACTTGCTTCATCTGCTTCAGTTTCAGTTTCATTTTCTGCTTCTGCAACACAGCCAAATGCGAAATTAAAGCTGAAATGTGATGTTTGAGTTGTAGACCTATAATTATGTCCTGTGATGTATTAAAGAATTATAGGACTTTGTACCTGAGGTTTCTAGCTGTTCAGGAGGGAGCTCCTCAGGCATCCCAACGTAAGACAAAGATAAATCTAAATATGTCTTGAATAAAGTAAATTCTATTAATGTGAAATTTCAGCTTCATTTTTTTTCAGGTATGCAGCAGGGGAATAGTACAAGTATCCAAACTTACCTGAGGTGTAAATACATACTTATAAAGCATGTAGTGTCTCATATATGTGTTCATGAAATATTTCATAATCTCAGTCACTTGTTCAGAATTGAATAGATCAATAGTGAAAGGGGGTCTCTAAAGACAGAAAAACATCAAACAAAAACATTCTCAACTAAAAACAACAACAAAAAAACAAAGTGATTTTATTCTTGTACATAAATGTTTAAAGTACATACCCTGACAGAATGACAAAGAAGAAGCTCACTGAAGTATGTAAAACACTGGTCCATGTTGTTAAGGGGTGTTTCTGAAAAGATTATTTATTATAGGTTTCACAATGTTCAGCAAATATTTTTTTGCAACATTTGGTATTCATAATTTGGGAGTTAATAATTCTGTCGTATAACAATGCACAACCACCAGCTTCTTGAGATCTATGCCACGGCACTGGTTCCTAAACATTTTGCAGCCAGTGCCATGTTTAGCTGGAACAGATTTAAGAGTTTTCTCCTATAATTCACACCAATATGGCAAATTAACCTTTTCCCAGTATGAAATCAGTATTGTCTAACATTGACTGTCCAAAACTACAGTACATACACTGTCTTTTGCCTTTGCTTGCTTCATCAAGCAACATACATACATACATACATTGTTTTAAAATTTTCACCTGTGTTTAGCTGATGCACATTCTTTATGATGGACAGAAGAACAGATATTTGCTCTTTACTGTACTTTTGCTGCTTGCAGAATAGCACCATGTTTGTGTAGAGCTCGAGCAGAATGCCCCGCTGAGGGTCAGGGGCCTCAATGTGCAGAACCTGGCACAAAATTCTAAATAAAGCAGCGAGTAAACAGCTTTTTTTAACTTGGGGGAAATAATTGTTACATTTGAAAATCCACATAAATTATATGAGGGAAAAAACACATTCAATAATTTTATAACCTTGAAATCTCTGGTATAGACTTTGTCTTGGTGATTTCTTCTGCATCGCTGTAACTCAGGTCTGCCCTATTAAGTTTATACATGAACACAATCAGACAATAATAAAAGTGTTTTATTGATAAATATGAGGTGTAATAAGTGACGTTTAACTGTAGATACTTGTAACATACCATAATAATATTCTGGCCTTCGGAGGACATGACTCCTAAAAAAAATTACAGCTACAATTAGCTAAAGCAACAGATAATACTTAAACTTAATAAAGCTATTAATCTAATGTATACTTATTTTAGCTTACCTGAGGTACAATATTCATCTCAGTTTGGACTCAATTGTCAAAGAAATGGGACTTTAATGTGAGAATAGTTCTTGGGACAATAAAATAAGCCCTTCAGCATATTGTGTGTGTTGCACCGTCTCCTAGCAACGATTGTGACTAGTTCCTCCCTCATACGCAAAATACACAAGGGAGGGAGATCATGACCAGAAGGTGGCGGTAATGCAACATAATAGATGCCAAACGCCGGTAAAAACAAAGTGGAACATAAAGAATATTAATATTTATTTCATATATTTAATATTATTGTCATTTATTTATTTGTTTGAAGAGGAAGAAGAGCACATTTACTAAACTTTACACGAAGCCAAATGTCACTTAGTTAACACTCTGTGAGTCAGTAGGCTACTGAAATAATTGGTTCTGGTTTAAAAAGCAAATCATGGCGCGTTCTTCTACAGTATTTATTTTGAAATACAGGATGCTATATTTCATAGTGGTGAATGGGGCTCTCTTGTACAGTCACTGATCTTATATATAGACTAGTTAGGAAGTAGTCAGACTTTTTAATGGTTAGCATTAGTGGCCTTGCACCACCAGGGTTAAGGGTTCAATTTCAGCCTTGGGTCTGTGTGCATGGAGTTTGGATTAGTTTAATTGGTGCTCCCAAATTGCCCCTTGTGTGTGTGTGTGTGTGTGTGTGTGTGCGATGGATTGACACCCTGTCTCAGGGTGTCCCCTGCACATGTCTCCTGGGATAGGCTCCAGGCCCCCACGACCCTGTGCAGGATAAGCGGTATAGAAGATGAATGAATGAATTAGCTTTCTGTGGCATAACAAGAATAAAGCATGGGTGTGCTTTATAGAAATATAACAGATTTCATTACTTCGTTTTGGTATTTGGCAGACGGTCTTATCTGTAGTTTGCAAAATATGTCATTGGATGAATCCTGTTGCTGGGTTACTTGGTTATTACATACTGTATAAGTACCTTCACTCAAATTATTATTATTATTATATAAAAATTAATTTTTTGTAGGGTAGTGTACTATTGGATCTTTTTCTGTACTATCTAAGTTTATTGATTAAACAATAAAATTATAAAATTTAATTGCAACGAAAGAAATTACGCATCTCTTTATTTTAATATGCGTTTATCATTTATTTTGGCTGATGTCCTTCGCTTAGACAGTGACTTTTATTTTGAAGCAAACAGAGACATTTCCGCCTCAGCAGGCTTCCCACTTCCGGACGGTTTTCCTGTCTTTGCGCCTAGCAAAGGTTTGTCGCGGGTATAACAGCCTGTGTTATATATTTTGCTGTGCACTGTACAGTAAAGGCTGTGTGTGCACTTTAAAAACCATGAACACGGAGCTAAAGTGAAGAGCTTCGGAACGAGATAAGGTGTTTATTTGTATGAAATTACCCGTATGTATATACACGGGCTACCTCGCTAGCTAGCTAGCTGGCTAACTCGTACAGCTCGCAAAGAGATGCGATATTATTATCATATTCGCTGGTTAACACACACACATATACATATACTCGTCTGCTGATCAACTGCCGGTAACAGTTCGCATATGTTACGTGACAATAAGTATTATATGTGGTCATTAAAGCACCATGCTAGTAACTGACTGTAAATTCAGCTAAGTTCAGCCTTTATTAGTCGCATATACATTACTGTATGTTTATACGGCCGTTCCTCCAATTTCACGTTATAAACTAAGCAAAGCTTTAGGAACAGACGTGTGTTCTACTCTCAGTGAATTTCTGGTCACTTCATCATTAATGTGATCTAAGTGATGTGTTTTCAACTTTACTCTGTTTTTCCTTTCAGATCAGGAGAGATGTCTGGCACTGGGGGTAAGCGAGCCTCTGGAGGGGACAGTCCTCCCGGGCCACCTGAAAAGAAAATGAAAAAAGAGGAGAAAACCACAACCACCCTTATGGAGCCTATTCGTATTGGTGGTGTTTCTTCTACGGTAAGCAGCATTATCAAGGTTCTTGTCCATGTAAGACATTAACCATCAGGCTGATGCAAACGAAATGATGCCATGTTTTGCAGGAGGAAATGGACATGAAGGTCATTCAGTTTAAAAACAAGAAGCTTTCTGAGCGCCTCGAGCAGAGGCAGGCTATCGAAGATGAGCTGAGAGAGAAAATTGAGAAGCTGGAAAAAAGACAGGCAACTGACGATGCCACGCTTCTTATCGTCAACCGATACTGGACTCAGGTACTAAACAGGCTTGTGTACTTATAAACGAGTTTAAGATGGTCCATTTCATGTCTCACAATGTTCAGATGAGTGTGACGACCATGAGCTGCTGCTTACATTAATTGGATTTCAGATACAAACATGGCTTCTTACGATTGGCTAAACAAAATAATTGAGATTAAATGATTATTTTGCTGTGTTAGTTTTTCACACTAAAGTTCTTGTTTTGTGTTTTAATTTTTTAGAAATATTTTACTTTATGGAAGTGCACTTTTGTCCCTCACTAAACTCAGTCTCACCCAGGTTCTGGTATTTATTTCCACTGTCAAGAACACCAGGATGTTTAATTTAAAGTGGAGTAAATGCATGATGTTTCTAAAAGTCATTGATTTATCATGTTATCATGACCAAAAATTCATGATAAAAACTGTAATTATGATTTTCCATGATCGAGCTGTCCTACTATACCAAATGTACCTTTGTTA
The DNA here is from genome assembly GCA_028565275.1 of Leiocassis micropogon. Taxonomy (NCBI): domain Eukaryota; kingdom Metazoa; phylum Chordata; class Actinopteri; order Siluriformes; family Bagridae; genus Leiocassis; species Leiocassis micropogon. The sequence continues at coordinate 14,238,513 of JAOVVA010000054.1, read as the reverse complement.
AGTATGTATAGATACAAGCTTGATCTTGCACTTAACTTGTCTTTAGCTTCTTTTGAAAATTATTTTATATTTGGAGAATATATACACTCATTGGGCCTAACATTAACAACACTGATAACCTCATTCCATTCCTTCATCTGCTCCATTATAACAAGATAATCAAGGTTATACAATGCTTGGGCAAGAGAAAAAGTGCACACACTTATATTTATGTTATATATGTTATTTATGTTGGATATGCTTTAGCTTTATTTACAGCACGCTTTTGTTGTGGCATTATTTAAACAAACTTATGCAAACTGCATAAGTTGCATTCATTTTTGGTCAGGACTCCGGGGAGGTCAGTTCATCTGTGAAAATGATTCCTCATGCTCCGAAAACCATATTTTCTCGATTTGAGTCCTGGAATATATCTGTGCCATCAGGGGAAACAAGCTCTATTGATGTGATAACCTTGTCATTCAGTCCATGCAAGTCTTCTGCTGACTTCATTGTATTGCCACATAGTGTTGAGCCTAGGCCTGACCTACTGAAGCATCCCATATCATAACACTGCCTCCAGAGGCTTGTACAGTGGACACTATGCATGATGGGTGCATAACTTAATGCACTTTCCTTCTTACTCTGATGCACTCATTGCTCTGGAATAGGGTTGGTCTGATCTCATCAGACCACATGACCTTTGTCCATTGCTCCAAGGTCCAATCTCGGCTCACTAACAGTTGTTTTCTTATGGCTACACAGCTGTTTAATCCCAGTCCTGTGAGGTCTTTTCGCATTGTGTGTGTATTAAACATATCTGTAATTTCTACTGTAAATTTCTTTGATGCAACTTCAAGTTTTTAAGTGATCTCTGATCACAGTCAGTCATGTTTTTTTAAATGATTATTTAAAATTTGCGACCACATTTTTATTTTGAAGTTGACAGTTCAGCACTATCCGTCTAGGTTTTAATAAAGCATCAAGCATTTCTAAACCCAGTTCTAGTAATTTCCTATAATCTTCTTAGTTGTTTAGTCAGTAATTGAACCCTTCTGAAGCACAGTAACATCTTTTCTATGGCTGTGTGAT
>JAOVVA010000054.1:14189303-14227973 GCA_028565275.1 Leiocassis micropogon | reverse complement strand
TTTCTACATTTCATAAAAAACTATTCTGTGCTTATTTGAATAGTCAATGGGTTGTTGACTTACTGATGTTTAATTAGGCAAACTTAGGGTTATCACTTTTCAACATGGGTCTGATCGACTTTTAATGGATTATGTTCAAAGCATGTTTGCAGCAATTTCCTTGAAAAGTTATGTTGGTGCCAGTGCTCTAAAAAATAAAGCACTCTATTTAGTGACAGCATTTTAAGTGTTTTATGTAGTCATGGTTGGTATTTGTTTATTCTCAGTTTTGGTCAAGAATGATTTTTGGCACAAAAAACCTACAGTGCTTTGGCAGGCTGCCATACTTTTTCTCATGAATGAATATTCAGGGCAAACATCTCAAACATTTCTCATATGAGTACCCATGTCATAGTTCTACATTCTTTTGTAGTTATTTTGGTAGTAACGAAGAAATCAGTCCTCTCGCTCTGGATAGTTTTATAGAAATTGATGTTTAAAACGTTTAGATAATGTTTACCAAACCTTATATTCTGCATTTTTTTTTTTCATGTAGTCAGATGGTAATCGCATGGGCTCATGAAACACAGTGTAAATACCATAATAATAATAATAATAATAATAATATTAATAGTTTCCCTTAATTTTTATAATTTCTTTTGGGAATAATAAAGTATTTTATCTGTCTATCTAATATTATTGATATGCTAAGTTAAATAAAATCTCAGTTGACTGAAATGTTGGAAAATACAGACTGGAAATTACAGACAGCCTAATGACTGGTTTGTCAAGAAAATATTCATCCTAACCTCCCTCAAATATGCATGGTCCCTTAAGAATCTCAGTGGTATCTGTGTAAAATTCATTATTTGTGTGGTTGTGTGTCAGGAAAGCACAGGAGTCTCAGAAGGAGATGAAGCTGCTACTAGACATGTATAAGTCTGCTCCAAAAGAGCAGAGAGACAAAGTGCAGCTCATGGCAGCTGAGCGGAAATCAAAAGCAGAGGTCTGTGTGGCCATCAAATTCCACCATCGCCCTTTTTCCATTTGTGTAATAAAAATATCCATACTTGCACAATAGACATTCAGTAATGTTCAATTTCTCTTGCAGGTGGATGAGTTGAGGCAGCGAGTTCGAGAGTTGGAGGAAAGGGAGAGGAAAGAGAGTAAGAAGCTGGCTGATGAAGATGCTCTGAGGAAGCTTCGTGTGGCAGAGGAGACTATCGAACATCTGCAAAAGAAGCTTACTGCCACTAAGCAGGTATGTTTGGTTATCCTATACTTTCTGTTTGACATTTTTTCTTTAAGTAATGTTGAAAGCTTTTATCATGTATATGTTGCTGTGGTCAGGAAGAGGAAGCCTTGCTTAGTGAGATGGACGTGACGGGTCAAGCGTTTGAGGATATGCAGGAACAGAACAGTCGTTTAATGCAGCAGCTGCGTGAGAAAGATGATGCCAATTTCAAGCTGATGAGTGAGAGGATCAAATCCAACCAGATCTACAAACTGCTGAGAGAGGAGAAAGAAGAACTGGCTGACCAGGTGCTCACCTTTAAAACTCAGGTATGCAGAAAACTATGCATTGTATTACTTTTACAAAAGTATAAGTCTCATATTTCTGTGTCAGCAGTTTAAAAGTAAGCAATGCACTGCCATTTTCCTTCAAGGTTGATGCTCAGTTGCTGGTTGTGCAAAAACTGGAGGAAAAGGAAGGTATCCTACAAAGCTCACTGGCTACACTGGAGAAAGAGTTAGCACTACGTACACAAGCTCTAGAACTTAATAAGCGTAAAGTAAGTATTACATCACAGCTGTGCATTATATCCCTGATTTAGTTTTTTCCTCCTCCCTTTCTTAAAATTATTGCTATTAGATTGTGCTGTAGAAATGTCCAAGTTACAGTAGAACTCTTTCACTTGTGCTTAGGCAGTGGAAGCAGCTCAGCTGGCTGAGGATTTAAAGGTGCAGCTGGAACACACTCAGGCCAAGCTGAGGGAGATCCAGGCCTCAGTGCTGGAAAACCGCACTGCACGTGAAAGGGAGAGTGGAAACCTCAAACGTGCACAGGTACAATACAGAAATACGCATAAATACAAAAACTGAGATGTATGAAAATCCCTTTTCTTCAACTGCTACTGTGTGTATCTTTTAGGAGGACCTGTCTAGACTCCGCCGAAAGTTGGAGAAACAGAAGAAGGTGGAGATGTACACTGATGCAGATGAGATCCTGCAAGAAGAAATTAATCAATATAAGGTAAAAGCAAGACAGCCTACACAACTAGGATGCACAGTAGAGTTTATAAATTTTTTTTTTCGATTTTCTGTACTTTTGTTCCTGACTCTACCTTGTTTGTTCACAGGCTAAGCTTCGTTGTCCCTGTTGCAATACCCGGGATAAGGAGACTGTGCTTACAAAGTGTTTCCATGTCTTTTGTTACGAGTGCTTGAAGACCCGCTATGACACTCGGCAGAGGAAATGTCCCAAGTGCAATGCTGCTTTTGGAGCCAATGACTTCCATCGCATTTACATCACTTAAGTCCAAGATGGGATAATTAACTCAATGAACAGTAAAGCGATATGGAAGTGGATTTAAGAGTAAAGAATACAAATGTGGCATAATATTCTGCTCAAAATGCTACTTCCATTAGATCTAAGAGTAGTCGGTGCTAGTGACCAAATAGACACAGCAAGTAAACAAGTGCTTGTTTATAGCTACCGTAATTAAGGGTATAGGTATTTACATGTGCTTAATAGTTGTTTAAGTGTTCTCTAAGTTAATTTTTTTTTTTACATGCATTTGCTTTGTGAATGTTCAGTAAATCTATATCATTACAGTCTCAATTCCAACTTTGTTGTACCAGGTGTGTATTGTGTGATATTTTGCACTGTTCCAGATGTTGTAACAGACACAGTTCCTTCTTGGTTGTCCTTTCCTTCTGGTACTCATGTGTCCAAACCAATTGCAAATAACAGTAAATCCAAGATTCAGTTTTTTGATGTAAAGTGTGCTGCTCTGTAGTTTTTGACTGAGTGCGTTAAACATCTTAAATCAGTGTAGTCTGGGCCAACAGAGATGTCTTATCCAGTGACACCCACAAGGTTCCAGGAAAAAAGCCAGGTGCTCATAGGCTCTTTCGATGACAAGTAGCCCTGTCTAATAGTGAAATTAAATTATTAGTTGGGAAAAGGAAATTTTTATTTGCCCTTTAAATCAGCTTAGAAATAAGGGGGCGGGGGGTGCAATCACTGTAAAAACTGTTATGTAGATAAGATACCAGTCCTATCAGAGAAAGTTAGGGAATAAGCATCAGCTGAAATTATGGTTATTCAGGTTCCTTCTTCAGGCTACTCCTTTTTAAAATTATACATGCTTGACCAATGTGTCTTTATCATCATGGCCCCCAAGGAGCCAGCAACTGAGGTGGAGTTTCCTTCTGTCCTCATCTGGGTCTTAAAAGAATAAGATGTGTTTGAATGCAGGGGCTTACACAAATAACTCACTGAGAAGTTATTATCTGACCTTTAGAATATGATTAGGGACATCTATGCTTACAGAGTTATTACAGATGTATAATATGTTTTTTGGGGGGCCTGTTCTGAATACTTAGGCCATAAATCTCTGAACGTTTAGACTAAAATGGCAATGTGAAATGATATTTTGGACCACAAAACAAGCTCAGGGCACAACAAAGAGGTATTCATCATTGTTCTGGTGTTTGCGAACAAAGATGAGAAGAGATTAGATGATTTAGAATAGTTCAGAAGTATATCTTCTAAGAAAAATCTTTTAACTGTGATTTGATTTTACAGCCTGACATAAGCATGTTTCTCTAAATTTGCTCATGAGCTCTATGCATGATGGCCTTTACTTCGTCTAAATGCAAATACCGTCGTCTTAAAATGTCCTTAATTTGAATGTTAAACGCTGATACCATCAGGCCATACAGTCTCAAAAAAAGCATTACATATTACAATTTTTAGTCATGGGGTCGCTTATGAAGTATGACGGCCTTAATAAGAGGATCATTACTATTTCACCAGCAGTGGTTCAGAGAATTAAACTAGACAGATGCTGTATATTTGTAGTTCAGTTTGTTCAGTTGTTGGCATTTACGTTCGGAGGAGAAACGTTTTTTCCTTTTCTTCATTTTGTTACGTCTGTGTTACTAAGTAACGTGTGTGTTTTTCCTAGTGATGGTAATAATCCCACCCCAGGGCTGTGAGACAGGGCTGTTTGTCAGAACTGTGCGCTTGGCCGGGCTACAGCGCGTGGCGTCACTGGGTGTGGTGACTTTAACGAGCCCACTGGGCTTCCCAGGACTGGGGTCTGTTCGGTCTGTCCACTAAAAACGTCTACATGACTCTCACAATGGTGTACGTTTTTACCTCTGAACTTGGAGTTCTTTTCAGTTAGGATGAAAAAACGCGCTCACACAACATGATTTAAAGAGAAAAAAAACCCAAACTCATGTGTTTCCCAGTTATCATAAAACGGTAACTTAAACTTGCGTAAACGTGTGGTAACCTGGTATTAGTTACCTATAAGTCTTAAACTGTTAGACGGGATGTGTTTAACATAACTGCAAGCTGTTCTCGAGAAAAGCTGTTTCGCTGTATACAAAGCCAATCTCAGTGCAGTGAAGAGGAAATGAGTCATAGGAGCTGTGGCCAGCGCGTGGGTGTGGGCGCGCTTAAAACAAGGCCCTCTCTCGCCATGACTGATTCACATGCGCGCGCTGCACTCCGCGAACACACCGCATTAGCGGTCGCTTTCTACTTTCTCTCACACACACACAGTCTGAAACTCCACAGAACGAAGCTCAATGGATATCGACACTGTTTTCCGTACCGTCTGCTTGGTTCTCGTGGTTGGAACCCATTTAAGTGGAACGAACGCGGAAAAAAGTAAGAATATCCTCTGATTTAATTAATGTATTATCACACTTTAACTTTTGGTTTAGTCTGTGTAACATGGTGTACGTTTATCACTGTGTATGTTCGGTCCCTTTTGACCACACCAGAGATGAGATATCGGTTGCTGAGAAACGGTGTCCCGGTTTACGTTCACAGTGGATGAACATGGCTCGTAAAGTTCCTCTTCGTGTGCACTCGTTTCCTTTAGCAGCTGGAGTTCCCACCGGTTCCGCATTCCAATGGCCTTATTTCATTCCGTCACGCAGCATGAGCTGATGTCCCTGCGCGCTCACGCCGCATCCCAACGTGCCTCCGCATCCCGCTCTCAGCGCACTACGCACTGTTCAGGAGCCGGGATTTATTCTTCGGCGAAGTGCACTTGTGTAGGGAGAGTGGAATGCTTTGGGATACCGCCTCAGCCCCTTCGCCATTAGAGTGGTCCTGTGTGGTGTGGAGTTTGTGGAGTTTTGGAACAGTTTCTTGGGTGGAGCAGAGCAACCAATGTAACGAGAATGTCTTTAAACAATAAGCTGCCTGGGACAGTGTTTACTCTCCAAATACACTTTGTGTGGTCTAAATGATAACTTCTGCTATGATGAACTTGACATGAAAGCATGTTTACATATTTTAAATACACACAATGATGGAATGACATTTCTTTACGTCTTAGACATTACTGCAGGATGAATGGACTACATATTGGAAACAAAAACTTTTAATCATATGCTCAGACAGGGTGTCCCAGAAGTCTCCCTACATAAAGGAAATTGGCATAAAAATAATTAAGCAATTACATGCACATGTGGGCTCATCATGAGTGGGGGAGATGAGTCTCTGTGTGTTAACAAAAAGAATTCCAATCATGGAGATGTTTTTCAAACAAAGATACATTTTGCTACGAAGTGTTAACTTTCCCTATGGATGGTGGAGAGTTTTGGGATATAATATAATAATACACCCACATTTTTTTGTATAAACACATGGCTCTAGCATCATCTGCAGATCATTTGAAATGCTGTTGCTTGAAATGCTGTACAAGTCATTTTACAAATGAAAGCTGACCAAAAAGTTCCAGCAGGACTTTAAATGTTCAGCCATAATTACATCACTGGAAATGTGCAGGTGTATGAACACCGTCATAAGCCTAGTCTGAGTTCATTAAGTGTGTGGGTGTCTCAGTACACTAACCTGTTTCTTACTAACTGCTGATTTATGTCAAGTTCACAAGAAAATTTTATAAAAACTTATCCTGTGCCTACAAATCATACCTTAAAACGATCATAACCTAATATTTTAGCATTTTTCCTGCAGTATAAACAGTAAGCTATGTTTCTATAATGTTTTTTCTTTTCCTGTCAACCTGAAACTGTACTGTAGAACACTCTTTAGAAGAATTGTCACCTGTGATAGACCTTTCATTCATTTATGATGAAGTCTGTGGTATGCAGCTAACCACAGACTTCAGGCTTCTTGAAGGTTTGCGTCACAAGCGTGTGCAAGAGTTCAAATTCAGTTTTGGTGATGATGGTGTTTGGATTCTCATGAAGTCACTTCTCCCACTGCTTGTAATGTTCCTGTGTAAGCACTCAGGAGCTGCATCATAGTCTAGCCAAATGTTCATGCAGACAAATCACTGCTTGCACGCTTGAAGAATGAGTAATAGCGTTTCCCCACAAGTGCTCCACCACATCACTTCAACGGAATTTCCCAGCTCATTTCATATGAATTAGAAACAAAACTCATCTCTGATTATAGTTTGAACGTCATTATATTTAATTTCTTTGCAAATATTTAGTGCAGTCAACCTGTTCTTAATATTGTACTTTTTTGTTCCACATACAGGTTCCTCCTGTGCAAAATCCGAATTCTTTAACAGTGATCTTGGTGACTGTGTTCCTTGTGATACATGCAAAAGATACCCCAAAACCCCATCATGTAACACATGTAAGTTGTGGATATGTCAATAATTAAACAAAATACATTGATGTATTGGTACAAGCTGGATATACTAAATATGGATATAATTAAGCATATACTAAATCATATTCTAAATCATAAAATATGATTTTTTGCTCTAATCTGTAACATTGCAAAATATAGAGAACACTGAGCAGAACTGTTCATCGTACGTAAATATTATTAGGCATTTCAGTGTAGGAGTGTATGGGGTAGTGATGGCTCAGAGAAATATAAATATTATACTAAAACTGAAACTTCCCCAATAATATTGTTCTCTGGTTAACAGGTCCACCAGTTGAGCCTCATGATTCCTGGAGGGTAGCAGCCATTACCAGTTTCTCAGTGCTGGCAGCTGTGGTTGTTTTTGGAGCCTTGCTCATAGGAGTGCTAGTACATCAATGCAGGTCCAGAAGAACCTTAAGTGGTAAGAACTGAACAGATTGAAGCAAAAAATGATTGTGTTTTTTAAATTATCCATGATTAAATTGATTTAGAATGCGAGCACCAATATTTAAAGAAATCCAAGTTGTGCTGAACAATTACTGAATTTGACATCTACATATTTTTTATTGCAAGACTTTAATGAAAACCTTCATTCCTATCTTTAGAGCCAATTGAGGAAACCACAGGTCCACTTTATCCAGTATAGACTGATTATTAAGTACGTACTAATGTTATTTTTAACATTTCACCGTACCCGACATATGCTGATAAGATATTTGAAATGTTAATCATATGACCGTACAAGATGTTACCTGTGAAGGTCGTTGTTGGTAAAATATCGTTTGCTTTTTATCTTTTCCAGTAAAACTGAATGGAGGAGAAGAATTCAAGGTATTAAGAAAGCTCTTGATTCAGTCGGCGATCTGGTTGCTAATTCCTTGACTACAGAGTGTACTATGAGTAGCATTTGACTCTTCTAATTTATTATATTGGTAAGTCAGACATAGAGGTGATTAATACACTCCAGAATATGCAGATGATTTAATCACTGTGATCTCAAGCCTCAGAGATTTGTCTTTCACTGTGTGAGCAGACGTAAGGTGCTATTTGAATAGACTCCTGTACATCAGCAGCCATCAGATGCCTTACAGCAGACAAACTGAGGGAATGTTTTTAACCTCTATTTTTATGAAAGGCATTATCTTTTTAATGTTTATTGTGAACACCCTTATTTGTTTTTTTTTTTTTATCCTGGTTTGAGCGTTCATGCCCTGTGCACTTAAAATGTTTATGAATTTTGTGTTTTATGTATTTTTATTATTTTCCTGACCAGTAAAAACTGCCTTATCCTTCCAGAACTGTAGTGTAGAGGTGGCTGTATGCCACAAAGAAATACCTTTTGTACAGTACCTGTTTACCTCCACATTAGATTTATTCTGGCCTATTGAATGTAATTTATAATCAATATTTTGTAGATAAACTTTGTATATATATTTGTGTCCTATGCACTGTTAGGATGTAGTTTTTTTTAGTACTCAGAATGTCAAGACAAACTGCCTTAAGTAGCCTTTTATGGAATTAAACATGTAGTACATGTAGTAATTAAACACCTATTTTAACTTGTTCTGGGGGATTTTGAACTGACGGCACTCATCTCTTCAGTAGAGAGTACAGTGCTAAGAGCTAATAGAATCAATGCCAGTGCCGAATATCATGATGGTCAAGACTTTGTTAGTTTTTCTTTTCTTTTAGTTCGTCACCTGTCTGTATCCTGAAAAGCTACATGTGCTAATACAGTAGCATGTGATTGACTAGGCTACAGCCAGTAAGCCAATGCTAAACTTCCATTGTGATGTATTCTTTCATATATGGCTAATATTACAGTTGTCATAGCCATCATGGTCCAGTGATTTAAACATGTAGATGTTGTTGATAAATGTTCACTTACTAAACAAGCCAGAATATTGACCCACCAGTAGAGTCGGCAATGGGAATGACATGCTTCAGATAGACAAAGCTGAAACACTAAGAAAGCCATCATAATCATAGGGTTCATACTTCACAGGGCCCACTAAGAAATAACAATGCTAGTAGTGAATTCAAGATGCAACAACGATGCAGTATTAAACCTCTATTAACTTTACATGTTAGCTGGTCAGTGTTATGGTTTTAGATCATGCTGATATTAAGTTCAAAGTTTGTCCCTTTAGAAAAGTTTTACCTAATGTTTTACCTTAAAAAGCTTAGGCATTAAAATAAACTGAGAAAACTGTTGCATATTCAGTGAATGTGTATAACATGTAAAAGTATGACATTTACTAATGTTTTAAGTTAATATGTAATAAAAGATTTCAAGTACAACATCCATGTTTAAAAAATCAAGAGTGAATACCACATGACTCATCTATGTGCGCTATTAATTGGATTATTAAGCAAATGAATACTGCTTCTTGTTGGACACAGTATAGACAGAAGAATCATCTACATTTACATTGTGTTTATTGAGTTTCAAGAAGTGAGGGCAAGAACATCTACAAATAAACAGTATCTGCTTAGTCCTCTACTTGAGAAAGAGAAACACTGATTGTAAGAACAAAAATAAATATTCTATATTTAAGATATATGTAACTGATTACAGTGAATCTCAAAGATTCAGAAGTCAGTGGATTTTCATATTCAATGCCACCACGAAGGTCTACAACTCCTATTCTTAAATAATCAGTAAGTACTGAAATATAGGCATAAGTGGAAACTACTAATACATTTTATTCTAAGTAGGGCAATGATATGAAATGGCACATAGAAATACAAACGGGAATTATATCCTTGACAAACAAAAATATACCTTCCCTGTGATGCTGTGTGCATCAGCTGAAATCATATGGTTTAATTATTTATATTATTTTTAGTGATTAAGGTGTGAAACCTGAGTAATTTCATGACTATTAAAAATTTCCCCATTTAGGAGTTGCTGCCCTCTCATAGAGCCCGACCGATCATGGGTGTCTAGGTCCCTTTCATAACAATCCATACGGTTACATGTTCTCATCAATTGTCAAACCATAGTTGTTTGCTCAGCAATCATTTTAAAAGAACTGATGTACAGCAAGTTAAATAAGATGCTATTCAAAAGAATACATTAATTCACACATTGAGAAAATAAATCTCAATCTTACCATGTTTTAACATTTAGATACATCACTTTGAAATGCTTTTGGAGTAAAAACATTTTAAACATAAGTGGAAATACCCAAGTACGTTACTGTTACAAATAAAACCCTGTATGATATTTACCACATTAAAATGGTAATTACAGTTGCTCAAATATTAACATGGGTTATAAATAAAATTTTAAATAAATAAATATCACTGATATTTTCTATCTGGCAGGCCAAAGGGAACCGCTAATCAATTTTATGGTTGCTGTTTAACAGCGTTCATCTGTGATGAAAGTACTGATGATGCTTGTACTTGACTGAGACATGATCATAGAACAAATTTTATAAAGATACAACCACATACAGTGTCCTTAAAACAGGGAAAACATGTATAATAGGACTTGATTCTTATTCACTAAAATAATCATCCCAAGTCAACAACCCAAGTTATTCCTTTTTTGATACCTTTTTTAAAATGCTGCCAAATAATCGGTCGGACTCTACTACTAGGGTCAGTGCCAGGGTAAATATACCACACTCTTACCCCAGTCTTCAGTTTGAGACCTATTATAGTACCATATAATTCTTTAGTTTGTGTGCACTCTGTGAGGAAAAACAAACATTGAAACATTCAATCTAAATTGGTTTCTGACAGGCACCATCACTTATTCTAAAGTTTCTACAGTATCACTGTCCCTACCAGAGGTAGTATCACGTCAATGCCAGTCTTAAATGTCCTTTAGAGAAAAGTATTTCAAAATACAACAGTACAGGAGGCAACTACTGCCAAGAACAGCATCTGGTTTGGACACCATCTTGACAAATACAGCAGAAAAACCTGATGTGTTACGATTATTGGCATTGGGCCTTGGGTGGGGGAAGAGTTCCATAACAGAAATGTTATTTTGTCGTCTTCCTTTGGAAGGACGAGATGAGAGTGTTAGTCCTGCAGACGCTGCCTCAAAGGAAAGGCTCCACACCCAGTCCCATGAAGGCATTTGGATCCATGTTGAAGGAGGACTCAAAGGTCTGCTGAGCATTCTGGTGCAACTTTTGGTGGTGTCGCAGGTTGGACTTGCTGGAGAAGCGTTTATCACAGAGAATGCAGGAGAAAGGCTTCTCTTTAGTGTGAATGCGTCTGTGGCAGATGAGCTGGGTGGACACGCGGAACGCTTTGCCACATTCCAGGCACTGGTAGCGCTTGGGCTCGGTGTGTATTCGTCGGTGGTTCTTCAGTGCCATCAGGTTGGTGAACTCCTTTTGGCACACTGAGCAGAAAAAGGAGCCAGTTTTGTGGCTGTTCTTGTGGTTGAGCAGGGATCCGGCATGCCGATATGAACGGCCACAGTGCTCACATACATGGCTCTTCTCATCTTTATCAAATACTTCACCACTCTCTTGCTGATCTTCTTGATCAGAGAAGTCTTCATGAATTTCGCTAAACTCTGGATCTATTTTGGAGAGATTTTCAAGCCCCATGTGTTGATTAAGACCAGAGTTCCAATCCAAACTCTGTCTCATCTGAATGTCTGGCTGATGACGGGACTGTTCTCGCATGCTATGGTGAACCTCCTGGTGCTGCTCAAAGCTGGCCATGTTGGGAAAGTTCTGCTGGCAAACACTACAGTAATAAGGAAGTCCCTTGCTGTGAATCTCCATGTGGCTCTGCAGGTGTGCAAACTCACAAAAGGTCTTTCCACAGTCAGGGCAGCAGTGACGGGCCATCTGGGAGTGGCTCTGGAGTTCCAGATGGTCAGTGAAGGTTTTCAGGCAGAGACTACAGTGGAGCAGGTCAGCAGAATGAGTCTTTTTGTGGTTGAGAAGAGATCCAGCGTGTCTGTAGGAGCGTCCACACTGATCACACCTACAAAAGAGAAGAGAATAAGAACTACTTAAAAGCATTAAAGTAAAACAGAAGCTCATCATATTATACACCGTTTCATTTAAAGTAAAACACAAGAAACTCAGAAGTAGTATTTAATAAGTTCATGCAATGTTAGATAAAGATCATAGAATTGACAGTACAACTACAATAAAGAAGAAGTCATGGATTATGTTGAGGTGGTTGTTAATGGAATCTTGTTGATCACTGGAATTAGTTAATCTAAATATATTTAAAGGTATGATTGTGAACTTAATACTGGGCTGGCTGATTAACATCATTACTACAGTCACACACATCTGTTCCTGACAATCATGAGCAGAACACCTTTGCTAGGTTTTAACAGCTCCCCCTGGTGGGGACTCTCAGGTAAACAAATAAATAAAATGAATTAAAATGTAATAAAAGTAAACAACCACTGTTATACCAAAATTATGTATTGAGTATTTTAGTAATTCCTTATGAATTTTAACAAAGAAAATATAAACACTTTTTTACATACTTTTTTAAAACCACTAAAACCCGCCATGAACATTGATTCACTCACGTGTAACACTTGTCTCCTCCATCTTGACTGACTGGGGAGCCTAATGAGCCACTTCGGTAACAGCGATGTCTCTTAAGTCCAGATTTTCCCTGAAACCTCTTTCCACATGTATGGCAGTTATAATGGGTAACTCCTCTGGCATGGATCTTTTGGTGGTTGTACAGGATGCTAGAGAGACGGAAAGCTTTGCCACAAGTCGTGCAGACGTATTTTTTTTTCTGCGTGTGGATCCGGGTGTGATTACGTAATGCCATGGGATTGGAAAAAGGCTTGGCACAGAATGAACAGGTGAAATGGCCAGTTTTGTGTGTGTTCTTATGGTTCAACAGACTGCCTGCATGACGGTAGCTCCGACCACAGATGTTGCACTTAAAAGGCCTTTCCTCTTTAACCACAGATGCATCTCCATTGCGGTTATGATCACTGCCAGCAGGGGTAGACTCAAGACTGTGTCCTTTGCTACAGCCGTGGCCAGCAAGTTGCTCAGCAGTGGGAAATACCAGGCTGCAAGTCTTGCACGTTAAATCCTTTGCTCGTCTCCGACCTCTACCCTTTCCTTTTATTGATGCATTCTTGCGATTGTGTTTACAAGTATGGTTCAGTAATTGTTTCTTTCCCCGGAATGCTTTCCCACAGTCCTGGCAGCAGTGCTTTTTGACTGCGAAGTGAATGCGTAAATGGTTCTTCATTGCTAACTGGTTGCTGTAGGTATTGTTGCACACAGCACAATAATATTCTCCTGTCTTGTGTGAATTTTTGTGGTTGACCAGACTTCCAGCGTGCCGATAACTTCGCCCACACTGATCGCAGACAAAAGGCCGTGGGTCATTAGGATCCCCTGAGTGGCTGTCTTTATCTGGGCTAGACTGTTCACTTCCAGGAATGTCTTTTTGCTTGCGACGTCGGCCGCGTCTTTTTCTGCTGGCACTGACCTCCTGCATCCCACTCACAGAGACACTCCCACTCATCTCCATAAGGGCCTGAATCTGTTTGTTGAGTTCCTCAATCTTGGCCTTATTTTCCCGATGAACTCTCTGATGGTTCAACAGTTGTTTGTGGATTTTGAAAGCTTTCCCACATTCTGTGCAACTATGCCTAGTAGAGGGGGGGGAAAAAAAAAGAATATTAAGCATTGAGTTGTGAAACCTGTTTATCTATTAAATACAGTATACGGTAACATTAATGCAATTATACAAGCCATATGAGCATTATAAACATTTGGATCAAATTTTTTTACTTACTTCTTAACATCAAAATGTGTTCTCTGGTGGTTCTTAAGGGCCAACAAGTTATAAAAGCGCTTCTGACAAACGAAGCAACGAAACACCCCTGTTTTGTGTGACTTCTTGTGATTTAGAAGTGAGCCTGCATGTCTGTATGAACGTCCACACTGGTCACATTTGTACAGTCTCTTCCCTCTTTCTGGACTTTCCTTGAAATATTCAGGCTCTTGTCTTGGGGTTAATCCAGGAGCACTAACAATATCTGTTTTTTCTTCATACTCTTCGAGATTCTCATCACACCGCCCTGGGCAATTGTGGCTCTCAAGCTGAGTAACACTGGTACAAATAACACCACATGTCCCACAGATAATACTCTCCCTTTCTTCTTTTGGTTGGGGCTCATTCTGGTCTGGTGTTACATATTGTTCTGGTTGTCCATCCACTGTACTGCTGTGTAAAAGCTGATGTGCTAGTAGATCCTGTTTTTTTGTGAAACTTTCCCCACAAGTGCTACAGATAATTAGATCACAGTCACCTTGCTGGGCCTGACCCGGTTCATCATCTTTCTCAGCCTCAAGAGAGGACATAGAGGAGGGGCCTGATGTTGATGGAGTTCCATGGATTTGAGTGTGTCCACGGAGATGGGTCCTGAGCGCCCGCATGCTGGTGTAGTGGTTCCCACACACTGAACACTGATACATCTCTCCATCGTCCTCCTCATCCTCTTCGTCACTACTTTTGCAGTGAAGTTTACCTTCATTGTCACTTATCATCTGATCATGCATAGTGTCATGAAAGTAAGCAATGTCACTGCCATTGTGTCCCTCAAAAGCCATTTGCTCCCCTGAATCTCCCATAGCATGTTTATAATCAGCAGGCTTAAAATCCACTTCACAGTCTGGACTCATACTGTGTGACTGATACTGCTGATTTAAGAGAGGGCACATGTGTGACTTGATCCCTGCAATATCAGTAAATGTCTTTCCACAGTCTGCACACATGTGCCTCTCCATTAAGGATTCATCCTGAGGTAGGTTGATGTGTCTGTCCTCAGAGAACGAACTGTCAAACTGTTCTTGAAATTCTGAGCCATCAAGATCATTGATGTTCTCCTCATCAGAATCCATGTGTACAGAGTCTCCCAAATCCTGAGGAAAGCCCAGAATACCGCTTACATCACCTTCGTTAGGAAATCCTCCGTGCTGATTTTCATGTGTCAGGGGCTCTGAGGAAAGCCAGTCACCTTCAGCAGTAGGGATCACCATAGAAGGTCTCCCCTTGTGGATGCGAAGGTGGCTGCGCAGGGCAGCTAGATGAGGGTAGTTCTTACGGCAAATAGAGCACTGAAAAATACCCGTCTGATGGGAACGCTTGTGGTTGATGAGACTACCTGCATGTCGGTAGCTCTTCCCACAAACGTGACATTTAAAACGGCGGTCTGAGCTTCCAGAATGACCTTGTTTATCATCAGTAGGTTGCTCTGAAGGTTCAGGGTTGAGGTTTTCTAAAGGCAGGGCCAGATGCTCTCCCTGAGTATCTAAAAGAGCTGGTTCATCACCAATGGGGTGAGGTACATATATATGACCATTTTCCATTGGTCCCTGGGTTTGGTCATAATCAACAGCTTTATCGAGTAATGGTGGCAATGGTGGAGTGTCACTGGAGGATGGATATGGATTAGACTCAGGTGACTGATTAATACTATATGAAAAAGGATGATCATCTGGTGTGCTAGCAGGGAGCTCAAAGGACACTGAAGAAGAGTTATGCAACATGATGTGATTTTGAAACTCATCATCACTGGGAAATGCTGACTGACAAAGGTGGCAGAAATGGATATTTCTGGCCCCGTTCTGCAACACATCTTGTTCTGGCTTAGAGTCTGTGTAAGCCTCGGGGGTCAATGGGCTAACTGCATTAGGATGACCTCTGGTTTTACTATGGATTCGTTGGTGACTGGTAAGTGCAGCAAGATTGTTGAACTGTTTGAAACAGATCGAACACTCAAATATGCCCATCTGATGAGTTTTCTTGTGATTTATCAGGCTTCCATGATGCCTATATGTCTTTTCGCACATGTCGCATTTAAATGGGCGATCCTCATCATCACCGGTGTTGTCATGCTCTGCAGCAGAGCTTGGAATAAGCTCTGACATTAAACCATTGCTGAAGCCATTATCAGGGGCAACATCCAATTCTAAATCTGATGGCAGTTCTGGGATCATATCGAAATCCTGCTCATCCACTTGCTGTTGTTGCTCGTCATCACAAACGTCTCCAGCCTGATTACCTTCCAGTTCAAAGTTCTTGGTTCTTTCCTGAAACACTCTATTGCGGTGCACCTTTTCATGAGTTGCCAGTTGGGTTGCCAGACGAAAGCTTTTCCCACAGTCCATGCAAGTATACTTCTTTCTTGACGTGTGAATACGCAAATGACTTTTGAGAGCCAAAGCATTGGACAGCTTCCGAGCACATATGTGGCACTGAAAGGAGCCGATGTCATGAGTTTTCCTGTGATTAGCCAAACTACCAGCGTGCCTGTATCCCCGTCCACATTCGTCACACTTGAACTTCCGATCATCCTCCGACTGACGACAGGTTTCCATGTGCTCCAAAAGACTGGGCATGTTGGAACATGCTATACCACAGTGCTTGCATGAAAAGCCTTTGGTCTTTCCTGGCTGTTGCATAGCCACAATGGTATAATAGAGTGATGTGAAGTACTAACAAAAGCCAGTTTGAGTTTGAAAAATGGGGGCACCTTTTTTAAAGGTGAGGTCCTTGTGCCCACTTTCATCAATGTGATGGTGTATGTAAAGTCCATATGCAAAGGTAATTTTTATGAAAAGAGAAGTGAGTGCAGTCTGAAATTCCATGCCACTGAAATTCTGTTAACTGGGTTCATATCGATGCACACAGCAGATGGAAGCTGGAGAGAAACAAGAGTTAAAAAAAAAAGTTTTAAGGTTTGGACATCACTATTCAAGTGTATTAACAAATATTTTATGTATTTTTAGGTAATAAACAGGTTAACTGATTTTAGCAGGTACTAGACAGATCTTTGGGGACTTCTCTACTTCTGTTAAAAGTTTAATTCAAGCAAATGCACACAAACTTCTAGCTTTTAGAAGAACTTTTAACTTAAAAGTAATAGCTAGGGCTAAGCCAGAAATATTATATTTGCTACGTAGAAACAGACACACTGCTCACAGGCAGTGATGGCTCAGATAGTTAAGGGTCTACGTTAATGATCAGAAGGTCGGGGGTACAAGCCTAAGCGCTGCCAAGCTACCGTTGTTGAGCCCTTGCGCAAGGCTCTTACCCCTTGTGCTTGTGGTGCCCTGTATCCTGACGACCTGGGCTCTGACCCCAAATTCCTAACTGGGATATGCGAAAAAATATATTTCACTGTGCTATAAGGTAGATGTGACAAATAACTGAATCTTAAATCATATTGACTTTAAACATTTGAGACATATATTTAGACAGTAATATTTGAAATGAGGAATGGCAGACAGATTAACGATTTTCAGGAACAGTAAATATGTACAAAACCACTCCTCGTGCCAGATTCCACGCCTCTACATAGAGCTGTGGAATCTGGTGCAAGTGCAAATAAGACCGACATGGAGGTAATATAACCTGTGAATTCCCTTATTGCATTAAGAGCAAGTTGGTGTCAATCAACTATAGCAGAATAGTACCAAAGTAACTCCCAAGTTCAACAAAGAGGATGAGCCAATCACATGTAGTTTGATAATGGGGAAAGGGGGGGGGGGGGGGTTGAACAGGTTTCACTTAACAAACACAAGGGTTAAGAATATATATATATATATATATATATATATATATATCCTTCGTATGCATTATTTCAACACGTAGCGACCCTGACACTTCAATTTTGTGCACAAGTTTTAGGACGTTGTAGAGACTAAGCCAGCTGGCTAACACAATGGACTTCTATTTACACAGTAAACAATTCCCTTGCAAGGGAGCTAGCAAGACAAACATAACCTTGTCAGTAAGCTGGCTACCGTCTTAACTCCTAAACGAAGTGTTACTAAAAATCCGTGTGAACTGGAGCAGACTTTACTGTATGAACTGACCATATGATCAGAACGAGTTGATGAACTGAACAAGCTTCGACACGCATTAGCTAAGCTAATTTATCTAGATAGCTCGCTAGCCAGTTAGCATTTCTGACTAAGATACTTAGCACACAGGTTCCAAATAACACCGAATGATAATCACTGGTTACCCGGCAGTATAAAGTACATACACAGGACGTCGCAGACGCTTTCGAGTGATTTGTTATTTGCAGGTGCGTTATATCCATTTGCTTTTTGACTCAGGGCGGCTGTACACGTCCCCGTCCGCACCAATTGTCTTTTTCCACTTCCGGCTGCTGTCGCTGGGAAACAGGAAATGTGCATCAATGAAACAAGGTCCGACAGCGACATTTCATGAATTACAGTAAATTAATATAACTAACATTTTCGCTAGCGACACGAAACGATACCTTCCGGTGCCCTACCCTGCGTTGACTTACAATATGTTGAGCTTATTTTAGATTTTTGTTTATCCGCAAACGGGACGTGTACCCGTGGTCTAGCGGTTAGCTCGTTATATCCCTCCTCCCACAACACAATCCCCATTTTCTAGTCAGTCAGCGAACTAGTTATCTCCGATTGTGATATACCTACCATAACGCCAAGTCTAACAGGCGGCTGCAAACAACAGATGAGCGTTACTGGTTTTTCATCGACACTTTTTACACTCCCGTGGATTTGCGGAAATGCTCGAGCTTCTTGCCGACTCGATCTCCCGGTCCTAAAGCCTCTCGGATACCGCAGCACCGCCGAGAGACAGCCGTTCGCTTCAATACAGCACGCGCTCTCGAAAACAGCCTGTGCGCCTAAATATATTGCAGTTAAATTACTGGTAAGATTTTATTCCGTACGTTGCACAAGTTCTTGCTGGAACATTGAATCATTGCACATACAGTGAAAGAACGTTCAAAGTACATAGCTCGTTCAGCGGTCCTAAAGCCAGCCATTTTGTGTCACATTGGTTTTTATGTGTGCGCATAAATGTTAATTTAGTGGTTTAAATAATCACTGCACTGCATGATTAACATCGATCTGTCCCAGCCCCGGAATACGTCCTCGTCAGGTGTTTCACTGTAGATGCTAGACGACTTCCCTCAGCGAGGGTTTTGTCTCGCTACCTAATTGTCCCTGAGGTCCTAATGCCGGCCATTTTGTGTCATCTGCTCTACTTTCTACATTTTCTGTTCACTTTTATACTAACCAGTAAGCTGACATGTGCAAACACTAAGATTATCCATGTTCTGACATTCATCTGATAACAAAGATATGTTTAACTTACAGAATGATGGCCTCCCCTGAGCCAGGCAGCTCACCTGGAGTTGAGCGCCATACACCAACTCCTAAGACCGAACCCGGTGAGGAGAGTGAGAATATAGCTGAGAAACCGGCGAAAAGAAGAAGCAAAGGGAGACTTTTAAAATCTCAAAACTTATTTAAATGTTCAGCCTGCCAGGAAGCATTTCCCAGCCCCACGGCTCTACGGAGCCATAAGCTCTCAGCTCACGGTCAAGACAAGCAGCAGCCATACACCTGTGGGCAATGCAGCAAGACCTTCTCCAGCCGTGCTCAGCTCTCAAAACATCAGCGTTCACATTCAGCTGAGCGTCCATTCCAGTGCCCTCAGTGCCATAAAGCGTACAAGACCCACACCGAGTTGCGCAATCACAGCCGCTCCCACACTGGAGAAAAACCCTTTGTTTGTACTGAATGTGGCAAGGCATTTATGCAGGCCATCTGCCTGCGCATTCACATGACGCAACACAGTGGCGAAAGGCCTCATTCTTGTCCGCACTGCTCTAAGAGCTATCCTACACTGTCCAAGCTGAAAGTTCACCAGCGCTCCCACACAGGAGAAAAACCATATTTCTGTGCAGAATGTGGCAAGAGTTTTGCCGACCCCTCCGTGTACCGCAAGCACCGGCGCAATCACCAAGGCCACCGGCCATATTCCTGCCAACAGTGTGCAAAGACTTACACAGAGCTCAAGGATCTGAAAAACCACGAGCGTTCTCATACAGGTGAAAAGCCCTATCTTTGCTCAGATTGTGGCAAGGCCTTCTCACGCTCGTCCTCCTTGGCCTGTCACCTGCGTATTCACTCTCAAAGCAAGCCATACCAGTGTGAGCAATGTGGAAAAGGCTTCACTCAGCTCTCTTCCTACCAGTCCCACTTACGCACGCACTCTGGTGAGAAGCCCTTTCTTTGTCCACAGTGTGGCAAGATGTTCTCAGATCCTTCCAGCTTCCGCCGGCACCAAAGGGCTCATCAGGGATTTAAGCCTTACCCTTGCGACAAGTGTAACAAGAGATTTCGGCAGCCAGCTGACCTAGCCGTGCATCAACGTGTGCATTCAGGTCAAAGGCCATACAAATGCCAAAATTGTGACAAAGCCTTTGTTGCCTCTTGGGATCTGCGTCGACACATGCTGGTGCACACCGGCCTTCGACCATTTTCCTGCACCGATTGTGGCAAGTCTTTTGCAGAGCGCTCCAGTCTCAATAAGCATAGGAGGGTGCATTCTGGAGAAAGGCCATTCAAGTGCCACATGTGTTCTAAGTCATTTGTCATGTCATCCAGTCTGCGCAAGCATGAAAGGACCCATTTACCTGAGAGAGCTGCACAACAAGAACAGGCCACTGAATCCGAGCAAGTATTTTCCCAAACCACAAGACCACAATTCTCTTGTGATCATCGTGACACGATGGCTTTTGAGACATGGGAGGAGGTGCAGGCCCACACTAGCCTTCATGCAATCTCTCCTCCAACAGATTCAACACACATTCATGCTGGCCCATTTATTTGTGAGACATGCCAGCTTGAGTTCCCCCAGTTTGCTGAACTCCAGGTCCATGAGAAAATACACCCCAAGCCACGGCCACATATTTGTGACAGCTGTGGCAAAGGTTTCCTGAATAAAGCTGGATTGCGCAAGCATCAGCGCATCCACTCCAACAGCCGCCCACACTGTTGTGCAGTTTGCGGTAAATCTTTCCTTTTTGCTGCTTACCTTCGCAAACATCTGCGTACACACCGTGACAATCAGTCCTCACCTCCCCTGCCACAGTCGGACATACCTGACGTAGCACAGCCACTGCCATTCCCAATAAAGTCAGAGCCCGCTACAATTTCTCTAACTGTTCCTGTCATTGTCCCAGCGACAGCATTCCAGACAGTGCCGGGACATGTGTATATAAACAAAGAAGACAATGTCTGACCAATGTATTGGACATGATTGTTAATATATGGTAGATGTTCAATTAAAGCAGCACAAAGTGGTTACTTCCTACCTGGAACTATGAATAGTCCAAGCTGAGCATACCATGAAATGAAAGGGCAGGTAGTGTTGCTGCCAGAGCTCCAGTGTCCTGGTGACTATCATGCCAGAAGGTGAATTAGCTAAGATACACTGCCCCTTGCTATGAATGGATATGTGAATGTGTATATGCATGGTGCTCTGTGATGGACTGGTGCCCTGTTCAGGGTGTATTATTCCCATCCCACCCCACCGTAACTCTGATCAGGATAAAGCAGTTCTGAGACAATTTACAGAGTGGATTCTTTGAGAAGAATGTAGCCATGTCACACACACTTACATACAAGTCTCTTGGTAAAACCTACTATCCTTACTTGAATTGTCAAGAGTTCATGGCTTCATAATGAATGAAACAAGAGACGTTTTCTTTGATAACTTAAGATATTGATAATGAACAGAGAGGGGCCCAAAAAATGTATACACACTTAAACATAAAAAAATAAATGCTTCTCTTTTGACGGTCACGATTACATTGACGGTATGAATCCAGACTTTAGAGGAAACATACAGTGTAATACTACAAATTTCTGCCTTAATTCAATTTGAAATTTTTTTTTTAAAAAAAGGGCATAAACTTTTAACTGTTGAAGTGGAATAAATTTTTTGGCCCTCTTTGAATAATTATTATAATAATAATAATTACAATTATAATTATTATTATGAGTCAGTCATTATTTCAAATCATTCATTGTTTAAATAAATCATGCTGTGTATTTGTGTGAATTATCATTGCTGCTATATCAAACTTTATATCAACCATTGATATATATGTTTTTGTTCTGAGGTTTCATTTTGTTTTCTGGATTATTGAAAGGGTCAGTATTTTACATACAACTCAACTCAACAAATGCATGAACTTATTATAACTACTACCTGTACATGTTTACTCTCTGGTCATATGGTAGTTTACTCTGACTATTCTGTATTCAATAAAGTTATTTCAAATCATTTCTACAGATTTTTTTTTTCTGCCATTAACAAAGTGAAATCTTGACGTTGTAAAACTTACTGCTTAAATAATATTAAGTAAAAATATATTAGTAGCAGTATTTCTTGTAGGACCTAATAGAAGGTGTGACCTAAATTTAGTGTGGTAAACAGTGTGAGCAACAGAAATGTTGATGATGTTAGCAGTTCAACACTCTATATACCGTGTGGCTGAAAATAGTGGCATTGTGCGCTTCGCTGAAACTAAAGACTGTCACCTTGTACTTACCAGACACTTTCTCTAGGTAAGTTTATTTTAGATTTAAAAACTAGAAATCTGATGAGAACAATGATATGAGAAATAAGAGAATATATACGCGACTTATAAAAGTCAGCAATCGTTAACATGCCAGTTTTGTGTTCTCTCTTAGTTAGAAGCACTTGATCCTGAAGAGCAATGGCAGCAATTGTTACTGGTCTGATCCCCATCCTTCGCACGGCAGTGGACACTACCACCACCTACAAAGGGCGCACCGTGTGGTTCGGCTTACTCTGCATTCGCCTTGTGACGCTTTTTGTAGCTGAAATGCCTTGGTTTAAATTGAATTCGGATTTCAGTTGCAACATCACCAAGGACACTGTGTGTACTAGAGCCTGTTTCAACCAGCACTTTGACAAGCCTGTGGTAATGGTTTGGAACTATATTTTTGTCCTCCTTGTCCTGTCCGTCCTGCTCATGGAGCTTTTCACTACCCACATCCACTCAGTTTTTGAGAAGGGTGCCGGAGACAAGAAAGAATCTCTGGGCGAGCTGAAAAGTGTAAGTGACTCTGGCAGTAACACAGCTGGGGTGATGATCTTAGACATGCACAGAAGCAGGAACGCTGTGCTGTTTTACCTGTTTAATGTGGTGCTGCGGATTTTGGTGGAACTTTGGTTTGTCTATGTTCTGCTTTATTGGAACTTGTTTAAACTAAATCAAAATGTGTTCATATGCAAGAGTAATGCTGTTGGATGTCCAGATCAGGAGTGTTTGGTGAGTGGTACTGCAGAGAAGTGCATGTCTATTTATGCCCTTGTGTCTGTTTCTCTCCTGATCATCATCAGCAGTTTTGTGTTCTGTATCCACTTAATTACTCACTATCTCTGTAACGGTTTAACCAAAGAATGCCACAGTGTGTGACTAAATTGTTTGCAAAATGTATTTTTTGTTTCTCTGAACAACTACAGTCTTTCTTCTATAACTTTTAGTCTATTGTTACTTTATATCAAATGGTTACCATTGAATTAATAACACAGTTTTAATGAATTGTGAAATATATTTAATCAGTTTAAGTGTGTTGAGCATGGTGTTTCTGTCCTTTTCTTTATTTTTTCCATTTTTTTTCTTTATTTCCTTTGGGCTAAAATCATGGAACATTGTGCCATAAAAACGGTGTAAGAGTACAAAACAAAGTGATTGTGCTTTTAATCTTTTTATTTTGTTTGGTTTTGGGTATGACAGTAACTTAGCATATGTAATCTATTCCACAATGGTAATTTTAAGATCATGGGCTATGATGCTTTAAATATGTGTGTTAGTGATTTAGCTAATTAAACGTATTTTGAACTTTAAATTGTGATTGTAACAAGGTCAGCTGCAGAGGTCTGCAGCATTCTCTCGCCACTAGATGAGGCACTTTCACTTCAAATTCTTTGGTACAGGGGCCCTGATCTACGTCACCATCTAAAGGAAAGTGACATGGCTGTGAAGTAAGGAGTAAAAAAAAAAAAGAATATATCTTTCTTTTAAACTTCGTTATTTTTGACTGAGTCTGACTATGTAATACCCCTTATTCTTACTATGTGACTTTGAAGATTAATTGTGAGCCTGATGCAGTGTGTAAGGCATATAATTATTTGTAGTTCTTCCATTTACTCACAGAAAGGATGGTTCTGTCTGGTTAGCCTTTAGGACCTGGGCAACCGATATGATTACAGTGCTCAATATTTCTTTTAATAAACAATTGTTTCAATTTCGGATGATTCATTTTCATTAAAAAAGTATATTATATGCATGTGCATGTGTTTCAGTTGTATTTTAGACAAGACCTGTATGCATTTTTTTACATTTAGCAAAAACAAACGAACAAACAATTACACAGGCATTAGAATGAAAAAAACAAATGATTAAAAACTACAGACAGAAACAAGCACTGAATACTAAACTAAATTTGAGGTCCCATACTTCAGCTAACAGAATGAATAAGTAAATTAGTCATGACCACAGTTTCAAATGTGATGTCATAAATATGAGCATGCTTGAAAAAAAATAACAACAGAATGTTGTGAATCAACATGTAAAACCTTTTGTATTGAATGGAACAAAATGTCTCTGACCTTATCCCTTGTTTTGCCAAGAAAAACATAAAAGTTATTTTGAACACACCTGTGTATATACAAAATCTGATACCTGATGAGCTATGAAAACCTCCATGATGTTAGTGGCCTACCCACGAGTATCACATATCCTCTCTGTCCTTCCTCTGTTTCATGAACTGCTCATGATTAAAGTGACCACAATAGATTACAAAAGATATAACCCAGATAGCACTGCTTTGCTGGCCCAACATCAGCAAAATTATGGTAACCTTTTGTCAATGTTCCAACATCGAGCCAAAGTTGGGCAAATGGCAGTGCATATGTTGACATCAGTGGTTGGCCCGACGTCATTTGGTCAGTGGGCTTTCTGTTGGCCTATTGTTGGGACCAAAGTTAGGTTGGCCCTGGGTAGCTTTGTGCAGCAGGATCTCTCAATGATGCCATCACATCAGGAGCTCATATTAGTAGGACATTAATAACATTGAAAGAACTATATCTCTAACTCATTAATAGTTAGTTAGTTAGTGGAACCTAACACCCCAAATTTTTAAATGTATTTTCGTATGTTTTCTAAAATAATACATGTTAAATACATTGTACTTTGTGCTCAACTGTGAACACTGTCGAACAGGTCACTAGATTAATGCTAAAGAGGAACCTAAAACCCCACGGAGGCCAGGTGCTGCTGATTAAGTCAGCCAAGCGAAACACAAGCTGAAGTGTTGTGCCTCTTTGCTCGTAACTACAGGTGGGTTAATATTCATCCAAATGAGATGTAAATACACTTGAGTATGATATAAGAGTGTTGGGAATCTGTGGTGGTAACATGGAAAGCATGCAGTTAGTAGTTTTGCTGTAATGTGGTGAGAAAGATGTTCAGCTGTGGACTATTATGCTAGGCTAACCGACCTGTTGCCAGTGAATACAGCAGCATACGGAGCCATAGCGAGGTTAGAGATTTATTTTCTACGTTTATACGGTTGTCGAATACTAAGGTAGTTGGCATGTGAACAATTTTGCTAGGTTATTTACGGTTTGAATTGCTTGGTTTACTTTGTTCCATCTGGAGCAAAATGTGTGTGCTGTAAAGCTGCAACTGTTGTTGAAGTGAGTTGAGCCAAATGTGGAAAATGTTTGTTTTTCTCATCATTTTGCTGGTTGAAAAATAATATTTTGAAGTACATTTTAATGTACAATAAACTCAAATTACTGATGTATTTATACAGACTAGAGTCACAGTTCTCCAAAGATGCTGTGATGTTGATAAAGAACACGTTGATGGTGAAAGTACCGAGGTGAATGATGAGGAGGAAGAAGCAGAGCCGCCTGATATAAAAGACAGTCTGAGGCAATGGGTACTTTGTTTGTATGCATTTATTTTCATCCACCTTGCTGAGAGAAAAAGTGTTTATACTAGGTGTTTATTTTTTTAGTTTATCATCATAATGGTTATATATATTTTCTTTGTTTGTAATCATTTTATCACAAATAAAATTAATAACTAAATTTCTGGAGATATGTGTTTTCGTATTATTTGCAATGATGAAAAGTCTAATTTAATTTCCAACATCCAAACTTGCCATTATCTACTGGACCAACGTTGTTCCAACATTGGGCCACCCTTGCAAGTACTGTATCTACTGAACCAAGGTTGGGCCAACCTATCCTTTGTCCCACCAATAAGCCATCATTGGGCCAATGGACAAAATGAGATTGGGCCAACCACTGATGCCAACATTGGCCCAGCACTGGCCCTTCAGCAGTGTGCTATCTGGGAACCATCTCTTCAAGAATTTTTTTTTTTTTGTTTTAATAGCTTTGTGGTATTTTTTTTTGTAGTTTGTAGATTATATTTTGGTATATAAAGCTCATAGAGACTTTCTTCATTTGTCTATTAGACTCAGTGCCCTAGTTTTTAGATAACCCTTACATATAGTTTGGGTCAATTATAGTTTTTTGACATTTGAGAGCAGTAACACTCACTCACTTTACAGCTTGTCCTATACAAGGTCGCACAAGGCCTGGAGCCTATGCCAAAAGCCTTGGGGCACAATGTGGGACACACCATGTACGGAGTGCCAGTCCATCACAGGGCACCACTATACCACTGTGCAGCCTCAAGTAAAAACACCCTAAATGTAATAATTTTTACCTAAAATGATTTTCCCAAAGTTGCCCAGGTTATACAAAAAGTGTACAAGTTTTTTTCCCCCTCGTTTAGTTTGTGCATTAAAAAAAATAAAATAATGTACATGCTTGTGGACTGGAAATAATATCTAAGCCCTTATAATTTGGGTAATTTAGTGGAGTCATGATAATTATGATAACATTATGTCTTATGAATATGGAACATGCCTGAGTTGACATTTACTCTAACTACAATGTCAATGCCACCTTATCTGTACATCAGCCACAGCAGCACTTGTTAGGACAGTGCAATATCTAAATCTGGTCATCAATCATTAATTAAATCGCATCAAAACAATGAAGGAGATTTTAAGTTGCTGAAATTGGGTTATGAACTGAAAAACACAGTATTTTTAAGTAAGTTTAAGAAATCTTGGTCCATGGATATTTAAACATTACTGGTACTTTCAGGATCCTTTCATACCTATTAGTCCACGTGGACAATCTGAATGGATTTGATATCTAAGTTTGGTTTGATTTTTTTTTTATTGTACATAATCAAACTAAAATTTATAACACCACTATCAGCACCACCACCACCACCACCAACAACAATAATAATAAATTGTCAAGTGCCTTCTATTGTCAAGCCAGTCATGTAAAGCTGATACAGTACACAGTGAAATGCATTTTTAGTGTGATTAAAGTGCAAGCAGATATTAATATAAGAATAATAAACGAGGTAATGAGTTAAATGAGTTATTAATATTAATAATAGGCAGCACGGTGGTGTAATGGTTAGCACTGTCACCTTGCACCTCCAGGGACCAGGTTCGATTCCCGTCTTTGTGTGCATGGAGTTTCTATGTTTCCTCCCACAGTCTAAAGACCTGCAGATTAGGTGTTCCCAAATTGCCCGTAGTGTGTGTATGTGTGTGTACCCTGCGATGGATTGGCACACTGTTCAGGGTGTACCTTGCCTCATGCCCCAAGTCTCCTGGGATAGGCTCCAGGCCCACCACGACCCTGAACACAGGATAAAGCGTTTGTTTATATTGTTGGATAACATGGGTTGTTGTCACTCTCCCCCTCCCCCTTTTTTATTGATAACCCAGACATGAAAACCCAACACAACACTATACAGTACATGTAGTAATGGTTAGCACTGTAGCTGTGTTGCATGGAGTTTGCATGAGTTACACCAGTGGCAAATGTGGTCTCAGAATAATTTGACCGAATCAATCACCACCAGGAGGCACGTTTTCCATCTGGAGGAAACAAATTAATACTTTATGCCCCATCTCTGTTTGTACAACAATAACCACTGGTTCCTTTGATCCACATATTTTAAGCAAGGCTCACTTTTAAACAGTTTTTTTGCTTGTCTGTTGAGTGTGCTTGAGTATCCCTGTAGCTTAGAAACATCTCTAATTTCTGCAAAGGCTGACAGAAGCCCATCTCATCTCATTTAATTTCATCTTAGCTCATCTCATCAGCTGCATAACCACTGGTTGGCAAATTGCACAGTGTCAGATATAAAGTCCTTGCAGTGGATAGATCATCAGGGGATCTCTTTGCTCCATCACAGACATTAACACCAACACTGCATCTGCAAAGCCACCATCATTGTGGATGCCCCCTCACCCCTGGCATAAAATATTCACCCTACTGCCACCTGGCAAAAGGTAGTATATTAAAGCATTTGAAGTACACATGGTCTGATTGTGGAACAATTCAAAATTATCCAGACTCAATTTCCATGGACTGGACTGACAGCATGAACTATACAAACACAAAACTCATTTTTGTGCGCATTTGCTTCTTAAATTAATTCTTGTTGAATTAACACTGGGAATTTTGTAGTATAATGTGAATAAACAACATAATGTACTATTTTGACCACCTTCCATTATTGCTGTTAACCAGCATTTTATGTTTACACTTCTATCAATTATTACATTAATATCTGCACATTAATCACACTACAGTAGAACTGCATACTGGTCAGTGCTGCACTGTCCATTTATGTGCTCTAGGAGTTGTCCTGTCGCACACTGTTTGGAAGCATTTCTCATGGTTGTAGTATAAGTTAGTTACGTGTAGTCTCTTGTAATCTTGTGTTTTGTTTTTATGTATCACCATAATTCTGGGGGAAACTTGTTCTGTTTCACTGTGGACTGTATTAGCTTTATATGATTGACATGACAATAGAAGGCACTTGACTTGTCCAAACTTAACGTCAATGTCCAATTTGTTAAATTCTTTTGTTATTAATAAAGCTACAGTTAATCCACAATACATGATGCCTTTCCTTGCTCACCCTTTTGTCAAGACTTACTGAAAAACATTGTTTGGTGACTATTTGATTAAATTTTTTTGGTTTAGTTCTTCACTTTCATTGTCAGTGACACCATAAAAATGTTATTTTGTTTGTAGTGTAATTATTCACCTCCTACCCAATGTATTTTATGAAATGCCGCCTATGCCTCAGTCTGGCCCTACACCTATATTTACTGCTTATGTCTGCAAACACAATCAGCCCTTGTCCCCCCACTCCAGAGAGACATAATACACCCAAAGCTACTGCCATTATCAAGAAGTGCAGCCGCACATGGAGAACTCGACCTGCCACAATTTCTTTACCTGTCCCTGTCCTTGTACTGGCACAGGTACAATGTTACAGGGCTTGGCACAGAATGTTTTATGAAGCTAAAGATCTTTTAAGGGTTGTATACTTAATTATTTACTGAGAGTATGAAAAATAATACTCTGTACATCAGCGAAGAAAACAAACATGACCAGGAAGACCAGAATTATTAATGAAAATTGCTTTTACCTTAAAGTTTATATCAGTAATTGATATACTATTATGTCTTGAGATTACATGTTTAAGAGACATATTTAAGAATCTTGGCCATTCAAAAGGTTTAATCACTGCTATATTATTGTCATGTTGTACATTATTCTGCTTATATATATATATATATATATATATATATATATATGCAATAACTATTGTGTCAGTTTCATTATGGCCCTAAAAATGATATGACCTAAATTGAGTGTGGTAAACAGTGTGAGAATCAGAAATTTTGATGATGATAGCAGTTTAACACGCTATATACGCAGTGTGGATATAAACCGTGGCATTGTCAGCATCACTGAAACAAAAAACGTCTCAGTCTTCGTTTAGGCAGGATAATTTCACTTGGTAAGTCTTTATATTACTTTCAAAAAATAAAAATGTATATTTTATAATTGATTACACATTGTGTACAATTGACCTGAACATTAGACTACATAGTTATAATGTAGAGAATTAAAACAAAAGACTGATGCACACTATGGAACTAACAACAAATATATGTATAATTAATATTTATTACTTATTTAATGATACTTTCGGCAATAGTCTGTCAATTAGAATTTCTCCCCCCCAATTCTCATCCTATTCTCTATTAGTTAGAAGCACTTGATCCTGAAGAGCAATGGCAGCAATTGTTACTGGTCTGATCCCCATCCTTCGCACTGCAGTGGACGCTACCACCACCTACAAAGGGCGCACTGTGTGGTTTGGCTTTCTTTGTATTCGCCTTGTGACGCTTTTTGTAGCTGAAATGCCTTGGTTTAAATTGGACTCAGATTTTAGCTGCAACATAACCAAGGACAGTGTGTGTACTAGAGCCTGTTTCAACCAGCACTTTGACAAGCCTGTGATAATGGCTTGGAACTATATTTTTGTCCTTCTCATCCTGTCTGTCCTACTCATGGAGCTTTTCACTTCCCATGTATACTCAGTTTTCAAGAAGAAGAACTCCAGAGAGAAGAACGAAGTGGAAGTTGAATCTCTAGGTGAGCTGAAAAGTGTACCTGAACTTAATAACACAGGGACAATGATGTTAGACATGCACGGAAGCAGGAATGCTGTATTATTCTACCTGTTCAGCGTTATGCTGCGGATTTTGGTGGAGTTTTGGTTTGTGTATGTGCTACTTTATTGGAATTTACCTAAACTAAAGGATAGCATGTTCATATGTACAAGTACTATCAATGGATGTCCTAAGCAGGAGTGTTTAGTAAGGTCTTTGGCAGAGAAATGCATGTCAATCTATGCTCTTGTGTCCATTTCTGTCCTGGTCATCATCAGCAGCTGTGTGTTCTGTGTCTACTTTATTGGTCACTACCTTTGTAACAGTTTTACAAAGGGACCCCAAAATGTGGAAATTCATGATTTTCAAAGTAGGATTTAGATACTCCAAAAAACTATGATCTTTCATCTTTTTGTTGTTATTAAAAATGTTCAATCCAGTGTTACTTTTGTGTAAAATATTTCAATGACTTAATTGCTTAATTTTGTTGTCTTTTACTGAATTGTAAAATGTTTGACAATAAAGGCTGTTACACTGTAATCAGTTTTTTGTTGACTGTGGTGTTTCTGACCCAAGCACTTTTTATTGCTTTCTTGCTGTTCTTTCTTTTCTTCTCTTTTTTTGACTTCTTGGTTAACTTGTTAGAACATTGCACAAAAGCAAGATCCAAAAAAAAAAGAAAAAAAAAAGAGCAGAGCCATGGTAAACGGGCACAAAGTTTGTTTTGTGAATGGAATGGATTGCACACAAGACAAGGGATTGTTCTTATACTGCAGACATGCACATAATTTTTATTTTGTTTTGATTCAGATGTGTAATTTACAATCATTTGCCATGGATTAAATATTTTTTCTTTCAGTGTTTGCATTCCTATTTTAGAATCATGGAATACACTGCTATAAATAATGACTGCAATGATTTAGCTAATTCATTGTAATTGAGCATATTGAGTCTTGGTCATAACAAGGTTAGTTGCAGAAGTCTGTACTATTGCAGCATTCTCTCTTCACCAAATCAGGCACTGGATCCTCACATTCTTTGGTACTGGCACATCCACGCACTTCACCATCTAAAGCAGGTTATGAAATGTGTAAAAGTAAAAACTGTTTAGTAAGAATAAAAATATATAAAAGTTTTTTTTAAACATACATTGGATGTCTGTTTACATTTAAAGTTTTTTTTTTTACTGACTGTATTCAGATATTTAAAATGTAAAATCACTTGTCTTTATGGTTTAAACATACATGCTGGTTTGTGCATTATGAACCTGATGCACTGTGTGAGACCCATGGCACATTCTACCTCCTCCATTTGCTCACAGGAAGGATGGTTCCTCTCAAGGCTCTTGCAGTAATTACACATCAGACCCTGTGTAACTGACATGACCATGGCATGGTATATGTCTTTTAAATGTTAATTACCTTTAATTATTTTAAAGATTTGGTATATAAATTTTTTTTGTTGAAAAAGAGACACACTCTAAAATAAAGCATTAGGCATGAGAATAATAAAAAACTGTAGACTCACCAGAGAGAACAGCAACAAACACAATCAGAACTGAACCTCGAGGTCCCATTATTCAGTTATAAAATAGAGTAAATGACGAATGCTGGCAAAAGATCTAAATCGTTATAGTAATTGAGTAAATAATCAACATTTCAAAAGTGCTGTGATAAATGTAAACATGTTTAAGATATAAAAAAATAGAATATCTAACCTATTCAGTCCAATTTGTCCAGGAAAAGCAAAAGCATAAATGTTATATTGACCACGCCTGTATATATACGACATCTGATAACTGATGAACTACAAACAGCCTACCCACGAGTATTACATATCCTCTCTGGCTTTCCTGCGGTTCATCTGAGGCTCATGATTCAAATTAACACAATAAAAAATTATGGAGGCATCTGTGCTTCGAGAAATAAAACTTGCTGTTTTAGTATGTTTTAAATTAATGTGGATTATTTTGGTCTATTTAAATTCATATATATTCTACACAGAAATACTCCAGATGCTTATTTTACACACCTTAACTTTACCCTGAGCTGAAACTGTGCAATACACAATGTTCTAAACATTTTATATAATAATAATAATAATAATAATAATAATAATAATAATAATATCTTGAATGGGTCTTAAACACAATAGACCTGTCCACCTCTCTACAGAATTGAGGTCATGCATTGTGCAGGTGTGAAAATCGAGACTTATTATTTTGGTAAAATAAACACAGGTGGGACCATGTTTCCTCTTTACTGGAAGTCAGGAAGGTAGACAATTATATGCAACAGATACGATAATAACACTTTGGGGACTGAGGAAATAAGGGTTGTGACAAATACTGGAACTTTAAATAAAAACTTCAAACAAGAAAAACATACAGTTATTTAAAGTTATTATTTATTAGCATGAAAATTTGTACATATGAGAAAATATTGTATTGTACAAGGATCAATAATGATTACAAAATACAAAAGAAGTACTGCTGCTGGTATGCACTGATGCTTGTAGCTGATGTTGCTCCTGCGTTTCACCCTGGTTTTCTAGTAGAAATGTATGGCGTAATCCATGGAAACCCGGTTATACAGACACATCGAAAGGATGATACCACATATCTGTTGAGACATGAGTCAATAGGTGATTTTAATTATCTTGGATTTAAATAGATAGATTCTGAAAAATCCAATTTTTAGAGTAGGACAGTACTGTCAACAGTTTCCAATCAAAACCACACACAAGAACATTCAACAAAATATTGCACAATGCCCAACGCAGCCAACATATGCAGTGTACCTTGCCAATATTCCACACTGAAATCACTGTTAGGATTTGGGAGATACAGTAATGTTAATCAATGAAAGCATCCAAATGTACAAATATAAATAAAATTATAGAACACTTCACTATTAAAATAGCATTAATAAATTGTAGTATCACAGGGACTTGTTATCAGTGCTAGAATATCATTATTAACATGCTATTTACCAACATATAGGAATCACTATGAAGAGTTTGATTTGTGAATATTAATTTTAGAATACTGTTTATGGGGAGAAACTGCACTGATTACAAAATCTTCAGACGCTCTAATATTTTGGCATGTTATGCCTCCATGAAGCATCACCCACTGTGATATTACTGCATCAGTTTGAATAACACAACTCCATTCGACAACACTACATCCACTTTGAGACCTGGACAGTTGACCATGGCTGCCATATGAGTTTCTTGGGCGGCAGCATCGATAGGTGCGATTAAGACAACAGAATGTGACAAGACAGACCCATTGAAGACACTACAACACAAAGTGCATGAAAAAATTGGCAATCCTCCATATTATTGAAAAATAAGAAGTATGCACTGTGTCCATGCAGAAGTGCAGTAAAAATGTATGTAACTGTAATACTGTAGTAACCTCAATAACATGTTCAATAACATGTTGAGAATCTGGGGAGAGAAAAGGTTTATAAGAAAAAAAAGGAATTTAACAGTTACCTCAACAACAGCTACAGCCAGTACAACACCAAGAATGATCGTAAGATGTTCATCAAGCCATTTTTTAACAATTCCTTTGCAATCCTAAGGAAGTGAAAATAAAATCAATGTGACAACAATGTAACAACAAAAAGAAATGCACCTTGTAATTTTATGTTGTACCTTCTCATGTACCACACAATAGGGTGCTTTACAGCATGTGTTTGAGCTTCCAGTAGTGGCATTAACAGTGGCATTAACCGTGGCATTTGCAGTGGCATTGTTAAAAAAACAGCTTTTCCCATGTTTGGAGCACAAGAACGGCTCCCAATCTTTTAGTCCATCCCAGCCACAGCACTGGGCCTTAACAGACAAAACATCAGGTTTTATACTGTACATATAGATTAGGGACTTTAATATAGCAAACTGCTCACATATTTGTCACATACGCAGTCAAACACAGTACGATATGCAGTGAAATGCTTGAGAGTAATGAGATTAACAGTTGTGACAGCACTGATATACAATTTTACTGTTAATTGTTGGATGCTTTGTTGTGGCCGTACCTTACTTTGAAGGAATTGTAGAGGCTGTAGAAAGTGTTGTATACTTGAATTATTATTCCCAAATGATTTAATAATCTCTTTAACATGATCGTCCAAGGAATTCTCAAACTAGTGAGAGACAGAGAGAGAAAAAATTGGTTAACTGTAGGTTATTGAACATGAACAACTTGCATTTACATTATTTGAAATTAATTATTCTGGGGTTAAAAAAAACAAACAACAACAACAGTTATTTAGATACTGCAAAAGGCACTCTTTTTACCCCCTAACCCCAATTTCCTTAAACAGGCTAAAGAAAAAAAAAAAGTGACAGGATGTCACTGGGTGTATGCTCTCTCCATGCTTGACTTACTGCACTTCTTTGTGTGAAAAGCAGAACTGTGCCAATTACGTGAGCTGCAAGAAGCACCGTGAGCAGAATAAAATACTGCAGAAAAACACAGGCTAATTTATTACTTAATTTAAACAGAACAAAGCAGATTAACACATTGTACCGGTTTAAATTTACATCTATATTAACCTTCTAGGAAGCATACTTAATATGTAATTTGTGTTTAAACATCAAGCAAGTTGGACGTTTTTAAATGAGCAATTATTATTAATAAACTCACAATTGCCAGCATGCATTTAACCTCCTTCAGAGCACCAAAGCTCCCAAAGAAGCCCAAAAACATGGTGACTGAGCCACTGATGATCAGCAGATAGGAGAAGAGAGACAGAGGTAGGTAGGGATTTTCTGGAACTGTGAAAATGCAGATTACATTATGACATCTGATGTATGGTCATGCTAAAAATTAATCTTACCATAGCAACAGGTGTCATGTAGTTCAATAATGGCAATCAGTTCTAATTATAATAATTGCTAAAGAGAATAATTACCCATATATAATGTGTATTTGATTTAGGCTTTCTCATCTAAAACCATAAATAAGGGAAAAGGGAAATGTTTTTAACTAGCTAATGATCCCATTATTACTTATGATGTTGAAAGTAAGAATTTTAATACTCACATATAGAACTTGTCTCTGAACATATTATCCAAACTCCCAACCCCAAAAGGGACAACCCCAAGAACTAGAAGAAGAATTACATGTGATAACATTAAAACTAATAATCAGTAAAATCAGTTACCTTAAAAACAATAAAAAATAAAATCACATCTTACACCCATTATTATTTGAAGTAGCAAATAATATTCAGTCTCAAAACTTGTTTGATGAAAGGTTTTCATAATTTTTATTATTTATCACCAAAAATGATAATAAATACAAACATTAAGCATGCAAAACATAGCTCAAGTTTTTGTCATGTCAGACACGAGGTCTGTTTCAGCTACATGACTGTTTCATTATATAACAACTTACAAAAAAGATTAGGTTGAAGAGAAACAGGAAGTACTTGGTGACACTGAGGCAGCACTCAGATGCCATATCTGCAATGAAATATTGTCACTTGTCAGTAATGATACAAAAGTTCTGCTGTTCATTTAATATCTATAAATTCCCAAATCCAAAATTAATTTAGTCAATGTTTTCTGAACACGATTTCTATTTTAAAAACCGAATGGCTTAAAGGAACAAGATGTCAGTTTCAGGGTCATGCTGATGATATGGTCTGGGGAATTTCATCATTAATTTACATATTACTGTGTATAGCTGATAAGTTACATGCTACAACAGTGTAAAGCAGGCCACACCCATGCTCGGTCTGAAAGGGGCAAACAAAAAACAAAAGAAAATGCATTACCTGACCTGGAGCTATCTCATATTACTCTGACTAGGTCAAAGAAACAGAGCCTATCATCTTCCACAGTCAAAGCTTTAACTATTCATGCACTGGCAAAGATGCATAAACAACATTTCAATTATAATGAACTAACAAAACCACTGTATTATACAAAAAAAAAAACCCTCACTGAAATATTACCATATCATTAAATCCCCCCTCTCTCTCTCTCTCTCTTAGTGCCAACCAAAGTCTGTAGATAATCTTAATGATTCAGTAAAGTAGTCAATAATATTATTAGTGGTATCATATCTGTACACTGATACAGATTTGGGACACTGATTGATATCACTACATACAATGTTTGAAGTGGTTGATAAATATCTACAACTTACCTCATGTAAATTAATTTTCCCAGTCAAAAGTATAACACGATGTGAAAGATGACAACCTTGTAAGAGACCATGTAGAAGATACTTTGCATACAGTGCTGTACTGCAGAGTGACTTTGGAGTCCTGGGCTGCATGCAAAGCATCTGTGCTGTGACTGGTGTGTGAACACACTGTTTCATCAATAAAACATAACCCTCTGCCATTTTCAAAGAAGGAATTGAAAGCTGGAAGGTTGTTGTTTATGTGTACTACTGTATGCTTTCACAGTGGTTCCTCATAGAAAATATATTCAATACCACTATGCATGTTTGTAACGTTTTATAAGGACTATTAGGACATTACTATTATTTATAATTAGGATTGACACTGAATACGGATTCAGAAAATCAGTTTTGTCGTGCACAACATATACTATAAGTAATTATAAAAAGAATAAAGCCTATTTTCCCATAAAAAGGAAATCTCTGAAAGGATATCCTCTGATCCTGAGAAGAAGCATTGTATGGACCTTATTACTGTACTTGTTTTCCTATACAGTAATTCTACGATAAGTAATATAGGGTATGATGTAATCATCAAGTATAATTTATGTTGGCGTGAGGTTTGCAAGTGTCTTTCTTTACTTATGCTCATATGGTGTTTTATGTTCTCAATTTAATTTTCTCTTCCACTATTTTTCTTATTTCAATCTTGTGTATGTGTCAGTGCACCCTCTACATGTACACATGAGTATAGCTAGCTTTTCCATCAAATTTTTAGACTAGTGGATTTTGTGTCACACGCTAATCTATCTCTCTGCATTACCCTAGTCCTGAATTTCCTGATTTCTGGTCCTCTAATCCTCTCGTCAACTACAGTATTTTGCTGGTCAGGAAAATGTACCACGGATGTATGTTATAAACAGTATTTCTGCAGGCATTTTAATGTGATGAGATTCTGTTCGGGTAAATATTTTTAAAAAGTGAGTTTCGTGAAAACTTTAGTTGAGCCTGAATTTAAGGAACCTTCAGCTTTTCAGTTTTTAAAAGCCTCTTCAGTAATTTTTTAATATAACAATAATAATAAATTATGGCAACATGCTATAACTTATTACATAAAATAACATAAAATTATTTATTCTGGCAACATACTCTATAAAGCTACCTGGTATTTTCTTTTTTAAAGATATTAATACTGAAGTACAAATACTCTGAAGAAATGTCAGGGGAGGGCAAGCAGAACCTGCATGGGTGTATTATGCTTCCCTGATAATTTTTAGTTTTTATGCACAACAAATGTACCTGAAAAATCTGAGGCAAATCGAGTCTGAGTGAGTTGAGTTTGCATTTTCTGCCCATGCAGATTAGGCTAATTGCCGTTCCCAAATTGCCTGTTGTGTGTGTGCCCTGCGATGGATAGTCACCCCGTGACCCTGTACAGGATAAGCAGTATAGGAGATGAAAAAATGAATGAATAAATTAATTAAATAATATTCTCAGCCCTTAATTGCATATGACAATACATTGAGGAGTATTAAAAGTACTTCCAACTGCATAGCGGTCTGTAAAATGTACTTGACTAAACAAGGTTCAGGCCACATCATAGTTTTTCCCATCTTATACATGTGAGTCACATAAATTAGATTAATTACAAAAGTTAATTACAAAGAATTGTACAGAACAAAGTTTTGTCTAAGATTAACTTGTGCTCTTGTACTCACTGACCTAACACTGACACAGTTATTTTGAACAACTCACATCATGAGTAGACTCTGGGGTGTGGTTGGGTCAG
Source organism: Leiocassis micropogon (assembly GCA_028565275.1). Taxonomy (NCBI): domain Eukaryota; kingdom Metazoa; phylum Chordata; class Actinopteri; order Siluriformes; family Bagridae; genus Leiocassis; species Leiocassis micropogon. The sequence goes on along the minus strand of JAOVVA010000054.1, from coordinate 14,189,727 downwards.
ATGAACTACATCCAGAGATGCCTTCAGTAACAGGATGCCCAGTATTTTGACTGATCTCCTCAGCCTCTGAGAGTCGTGCTGGTTTTGGTGCTGGTTTATTGACAACAATAGAGGTCAACTATGAACTTATCCAATATGCATGAGTTTGGAGGATTGCATGTATAAAGGCATTTAGATGCTTCCTAATAAACAATGTTAAATACTGTCAGTGGCCTTTTTTACTTAAAAGCTTACACTAACAACTTATCACATGTTGATTGTTGGCACAGAATGCTGTTTAATAGACTAAACATTTTTGTTTGCATATTGCATCTTTACATTTTGTTTCTGCCAGGTATGTTTAAAGTATATAATATAATATAATATAATATAATATAATATAATATAATATAATATAATATAATATAATATAATATAATATTCA